>CM037870.1:64705820-65305820 GCA_021292105.1 Anadara kagoshimensis
TACAGGTTAAGAAACGTTAACTTAAGTACTACTGTATCATCTATGGGGTACCAACGATAGAGCATTCACTTTACAAACGGGCGACCCGGGTTCGATTCCCGGCGTCAAGGAAGGAATTTTTATTATTTATTTCATTGTAACTGGCATCTATGTTACCGGTACTGTTACCTGGCCTCTCTGGACCGTTATGATGTGATTCTTTCACTTGAATCCTGTTTTGTCCGCTTCCGGTTTATAATTGCTCGGCTGAAAAGTCTAAATTAGTCCAATGTTTGTTGATGGTACTTTTAAAACTGTTTAGAGATATATTATTCACTAGTTCTGATGGCAAGGAGTTTCACGTGTTGGTCACTTGTTGACTGAAAGTTGCTTTCTTCGCGCTTGTTCCGTATTCAAAAACAAGCATACTAATCCATGTCCGAATCACAATCCAGAAGCAAAGTAAAAACTTTGGAACTGACAAGTCAGGTTAGGTTCTATTATATTCTTTGTGGAGTTTGAAGCTGTGTCCCCTGGTGTTACTTTTTGAGTAAATATATCTTTATTGACTTTGTTGATGAATTCTATACATTTGTACAATATCAGATCTTTGTCTCCTCTATTCCAAAGTTGGTAAGCCAAGTGATTTTTAGTCGTGTTGGATAGGAAGTTATGAAGTATGTCCGAAGTTATGAGTTTAAACAGTTTGCTAGCTCTACGTTGGACGTTTTCTATCATTTCGACATCTTTTTTGTAGATTACAGACCAGATATTGCTGCCATATTCAAGATGAGGTTTAACTATTGATTTATAAAGTGGTAAGAATGTTTCTTATCAATATGTTTAAAGGTTCTTCTTAATAGTCCTAATACCCTATTTTTTTTTTTTTTTTTTTTTTTTTTTTTTTTTTTTTACAGAAGAGGGGATATGGTCTCTAATGTTTAATTTTTGGCCAACAATTATTCCTAAGTCTTTCTCTTCTTCTACTTTATCGATTTCTGTATCATTAATTCGTAAAATTATCTTTTTTTCTAGATGTACGAGGGGAAGTCAGAAAGTTCAAAGAACGGTGTATTCAGCCAAGAGTAACACACATTTTCTTTACTTATTTAGACAACACATTATTCCGCCATTTTAAACATATCAAGTTTATTTGTCACAACATATTTGTGTAATTATCAAAAGCATTTAAAGTTGGTGACCATCAAGCAATGATGGGAAATCAACATGTTGAGTTTAGGGCAGTAATAAAGTTCCTCACAGTAGAGGGATCAAATGCCAAAGAAATTCACCGGCGAATGGCCGAGGTGTAGGGTGACAGTGGTCCTGTCTATTCTACAGTGGCAAAATGGTCAGCTGAATTTAAACGTGGGCTCACCTCACTGAAGGATGACCCACGGTAAGGTCGGTCAGCTGATGCCACCACAAAGGAAATTGTCAGTCTGTGGAGACCCTCATCATGAATGATCGTCTAATAAGGATTGATGACATAGCTAGGGAGTGTGACATTTCACATGGAATTGTATACACGGTTATCCACGAGCATCTTAGGATGTCAAAAGTATCCGCAAGATGGGTCCCCAGAAACCTTAATGTGCAGGATCGCTTCCAAAGACTCCATTCAAGTCGGGAGCGTCTTGGCATTTATAATAACCCGGAGAGCTTCCATTTACGTTTAGTAACTGGTGATGAAACATGGATTCATCATTGGGACCCAAAACCAAAAAGAGTCCATGCAATGGAAGCACCAGGCTGGCTCACCCCCACCAAAGAAATTCAAAACCTAACCATCCGCTGGCAAAGTTATGGCCACTGTGTTTTGTGATTCTAAGGGTGTTCTGTTAATCAATTATAAACCTGCTGGAATCTCTATCACTGGGGATTACTATGCTGATCTAAAGAAGCAGCTGAAAGCTGCTATAAAATTAAAAAGGAGGGGTATTGCTTCTTCACGACAATGCTCCTGTGCATAAGTCAAGGATTGCACAAGCAGCGATTCGTGAATGCAAGTTCAAACAACTTAATCACCCACCCAACAGTCCCGATTTGACACCCAGTGATTATTTCCTATTTAGAAATTTGAAATCCCGTTTATGGGGAATCAGATTTCCTGATGACGATACACTTAAGGCTGCCACAGAGGCATGGTTTCAGGACCAAACCGAAGACTTCTATTTCAAAGGTATAGACAGTCTGAAAGAAAAGCAGGCTAAGTGCATTGGGGTAAATGGGGACTATATTGAAAAATAATAATAAAATGTATGGTTTGTTGCGGCAATATATCCCCCGTGTTCTATGAACTTTTTACCTCCCCTCGTAGGTGTTTACATTTCTTCTTATTAATTTCTTCTCATTAAACTTTAATTGCCACTCTTAAGACCAATTGTTAAATTTGTCAATGTCATCTTGAAATATATATTATGTACAGTCATTACTTGATTTGATTGTTTTATATAACTTTGTCGTCAGCTGCAAAGACTTTAATGAAACTCTGGACAGCATCTGGCAGATCATTAATGAAGATTAGAAATAGAATAGGTCCTAGAACAGAACACTTCCTTGCGGAATTCCACTGAGTACAGGGTTAAGTCAGATTTTGTACCATTAAGCATTACACGTTGTTTTCTATCCGACAGGAAGTCTTGTATCCAGTTGAAAATATCGCCTTCAATCCCGGCATATCATTGGAGCTTTACACATACTCTTCTACGAGACACAGTATCAAAGGTCTTTTGAAAATCTAAATGAATGACATCAAAATCCTCATTGTTATATATTGCTTACGACAAGTAGTCAATCGCTTCTAATAATTGTGTGTTACATGAGTAACCTGCTGATGTGACGTAAATAGATTTTTAATTTCCATACATGACATTAAAGCCTTTTTAATAATTTTTTCCATAATTTTTTAGACCACTGGGGTTAAGCTGATTGGTCGATAATTTGACACCTCAGTTTTAGACCTTTTTTGTGGATATGACTAATGTTACACAACTAGATTTTGCCTTCTATTATGATTTAGTGAAGATAACATGAAGTTAAACACATATTGTGTGCACTGCTGTTTCTTTTAAAAATTTTAGATGGATGTTGTCTTCGCCTTGTGATTTGACTGGGTTTAACATATATATATATATATATGTGTGTGTGTGTGTGTGTGTGTGTGTGTGTGTGTGTGTGTAGCGGGACTGACTAGTGTTGAATATACATGTAGTAGATATAATAGATTGATTTACTGCCAAACTTTCTGGTCCGGATCTTTTAGCCTTGTGGTAGAACGCTTGCTTTTCACCCGGGAGGGCCGGGTTCGATCCTCAGCCGGGGGCACTCGATGAGGAAGTTTTTTTTTCTGGTGTTTCCTCCCTCCTGTTACATTGCAGTAAATCACTCTATTATATCTACTACATGTATATTCAACACAACAATACCACGACTAGCTCAGTCCCGCTACATATAGTCTTTATGAATGTGGGCGATACGAGTGATTACAAGTTCGCGGTCCCATGCAGTTATAGCAGGAATACATATAGTGACCCGAAGTGCTTTATAGTATATCAACTTAGATATAATAAATTACACTGTATAATACTTTATAATAATATAGAGGCTGGTTGATATCGGGGCACGGATTCATATAATTAAAAAAAATCAATACATTAAGAAATAATGTATGGAGCATTTAATAAGAAAAGGTATCTACATCTAGTGGTCCCTGGGCCATAAATAAATAAATAAATCTGTACGATTCAGTTGAATCTATGCCCATAAGGATGAGTCTTTTTATCAGATTATCAATTCACGCTTGGTCGAATTTTTGATCAACAAATCGATCACCTTTGGGCAATGATGCTCAGCGAAACGTCAAACCTACTTCCGGCACGTGGTATGAACTCAGTTTGTTGACTTTGAACTACGGAAAATGGCGACAGAATCGGACGGTCTGGTGTTTGATATTGCAAACACACTAGGGGCTTCACCCAGTGCAATACGATTGTTATTATCACTATTTGCTGGTAAGACCATTTTTTTCGAACAGGTACAATGACACACGATAAAATTAGGTCAGTCAAAAACGTGGGTTTTGTTTACATCACTTCACGGTGATCGCTAAGAAAACACTGTTGCACCATGTGCCGGCTACTGATTTCATTAATGTTTGTATTTTAAAGACTGTATCTAAATGATAATATTAACATTTTGTGTGTACAACAGAATCCAAAATATTGTGCAATGTGTCAAGTTATAATACGGAAGGAATAATATTTTTTCTTTTTTCAAAGTTATCTCCCTTTAATTATTTTTTTCTGTAAAACTAGGTGATTTTTGTTCATATCATTATGTCAAATAATACTATAAACTTGTGCAATGTTGTTAAAAAATCACACTTATCACTTTATTGATTTTGATTAAAAAAAATTATATTTTGAATTGAGACCTGCCAGTTTTGTGCTATGTCAACAATTATGTAACTTTTGTAAGCCAGAATACCATGTTACATGGTGTGTATGCATACATTAACATTTTCCTTCTCTGTAACTCTTAAAAGTCATCCATAATTTTCAAAAGTCATGGGAGAATATGTAGACAAGTGATCATATACTAAGTTTGACTAATGCATGTTATTCATACTTTGATGATGTGATTTCCTATACTTTTCAATATTGGTAATGTGCATTACAAAATGACTCAAGTACAGCAATTTACACATCCTTATAATGTCCTTTGATTTATTGATTACTTGGTAATCTCCTTTATTATGTCATGTTATAGAAACCTCCCAGCAAATTGCCCTGAGCACATTGCAAATTAAGCTAAACATTTCTGCTACCTCACCTATAGCGGTGAGCAGCTGATTATAAGTAAAATTCTTTGACTAGAATGTAAAACCCATCTATCAGTTTATTGACAAACTCCTTTATAACATTAAATTTGATTGTACAAATGTTTGCAGTTATTTGAGATTTTACTATACAAATTTTAATACATACTTCCAAAATTTGCAATATGAAAATAAAATATTGTCTCTTTTAAAGTATTTTTTTCCACAAATTTGCAAAAAAAAAAAAAAAAAAAAAAAAAAAAAAAAGCAATTAAAATTAGGAGCAAGTGACAATTTTGTCTGCCAGGAGTGGAATTCTAGCCTTAAAGTTTTGATATTATTACTAAACCTTTTTCAATTTTGGAGCACCAGACAGTCATTTTAAAATTACTCATCAGTAGATATTTTTACTTGCAGGTTATCCTTTGGCATGTATACACAGATCTTTAATTCACGGAAAACCACCCACCATACATCATTTGTACTTCACTGTCACTGGATTGGCAATCAGTTACTTCAATTTTGGTAAAGTATATATATATATACAGATTTTAGTTTGTATATTAACAGTGGTTTCAGGGTTTGAAGCATACAGTGGAGTTTGCCAGGGTTTCATGTGATCAATACTCCTAATGTTTGTGTGGAATGTTTTGGAAAATGTTTACATTGAAATTTCACAGAGTAACCTCATTTTTACGGGAAATCATGAAATGAGGTCATTCCATCTCCAATTGAAATAATTGCTGCACAGAAATGTTTGGGGTATCACATGGTACTCTTGCAAATCCCACTATGCTAAATTTGACCTAAATTTTGAAAATTGTGACCTACAAAATGACCCCAGATGATAAATTAAAGAGACAATTTCAATGTACCAGTAATATTAGAGTGGTTAGTGTTCTCATTGGTCCACTATATCTCCACATATTCTGAGTAACAGAATCATTCAGAATAGGAAGTAACAAATATTTCATGTATTACCGTAGTATGAACATAATCACCTGCTACAAATGCAAACTAGAAAAACTGTGAGCCACAAGCTCACAAAAAATACCCCCAGCTCCCCCCCCCCCCCCCCCCCACATAAAAAAAACCATTGGATCAAATTTTAAATAGGAGGTGCACATCTACATTATATCACAAAGATTGTGTGAAAGTTTCATTAAAAATCCATTGAAGGGTTTAGGAGGAGTTGCGGATAAGAGATAGGTACTCTAAGGTGTAACGGAAGGACGGACGGACACCCCTATCACTATATACCCCCACTTAAAATTAACGGAAGGATGGACGGACGGACACACGGACGGACACCCCTATCACTATATACCCCCTACTTTTTAAGCGGGGGGTATAAATATTTCATAGATACAATAGTAATTGTACAAAATGGCCCAGGTACCAGTTGATGTAGCACCTAAGATTTAAAGGCCTGTGTAGTTTTTAGCGCCCACTCAAAAAAGTACTTGTGACCCTGTGAGTTTGTTTAAATTTTCAAACTTTAAGATTTAGAATACTGAAATATTGCAGACTTATAATATGTTTTCAATAGATAGAATTCTCGTTATAAAGATGCTATATAGTGACAATATTTGAAATATTGTGGTAATAAAGAAAAACTAGATAGAAATGTAGAAAATGACCAGCTACAGTGGAAACACTGTCATTGAGATTTATTTTGCTAGTGTATTACTAGTAGACCTATTCAATGAATGAGGAAGAAATAGAACCAGATTTACTCAAGCTCAATAAGACTGAAAAGAGGGGCCTTTAAGGTTGGTCCACGATAATATTTTGTGGGTGTACAAAATTATTACTTTGTGGCTAATGTTGCAAGAGTTCTTATAGATTGAACACTGAAAGTCATTTACAGTACATGTAATATTACATTTGTATATATACATTTACAGTACATGTAATATTACATTTGTATATATACATTTACAGTACATGTAATATTACATTTGTATGTATACATTTACAGTACATGTAATATTACATTTGTATATACATTTACAGTACATGTAATATTACATTTGTATATATACATTTACAGTACATGTAATATTACATTTGTATATATACATTTACAGTACATGTAATATTACATTTGTATATATACATTTACAGTACATGTAATATTACATTTGTATATATACATTGTAATATAATTATATATAATCAATGCTTTTCTTCTATTTTCTAGGTGTTAATTCAATCCATTCCATTATCAACATACTAGTTATTTATGTTTTACTTCTGTTTACTGGAGGAACAAAATTTTCTGTTGTGTTTGCCTACATCTTTAATACCGTAAGTTACTTTTTTTAAATAAAAAAAACCAAACACATAACAATTCATGACCAAATACAAAAGCAAAGTAATAAATTTTCGACTGGCAAATAAGGTTAAACACGTAAACTTCCACCAGGGAAGTGAGGGTAAGCACCTCCTGTTTAATTAGCTACACCTGTCATTTGTGTAGTCAAAATTGAAAATGAATGAAACATGGCACTATGGGATGTCAAATATATCCAGTGTAATTTTGGATACAGAAACGTCATACTTTTCAACAATATTGTGATAATGGCCATAAAACTTTTTGAGAGTTTTGATAAGCTTAGGCTTGCAATATGCTTGCATCTAGGTATGGGAATCGGTTGCATTTTCATAATCGATTAATCGGTTATAATCAGAAGATGATTTCGTTCGATTTTCCAATTATAATAGGTTAATAAATTGAAGCGGAAATTACAAAGTAAATTATGTTAATTCTAATTTTTAGTCTTGATAATATCTGCAAGATACTTGAATCTCAGTTAAGACTTAAAATATCCTCCATTTTTCTGATCATTTACTCTTCCTTACATTTGTGTTAGTTTTCTTTTCCAAGTACACTTATTTCAGCTACAGTTTCATACTTATGAAAGTTTTTTTTACGAAAGTCAATTACGTTTCAGACCAAACGAACTTTTCGGTTTCTCCATAAACGAACTTCAGTAAATAATCGAAACCGATTGATTATTAGATTTTAGAATCGATTATCGCTAATCGGACGCTCAAATGATTAGATATCGATTAAATCGATTAATCGGTCCAACACTACTTGCATCAACAATTTAGTTGTAAGAAGCTAGAAAATACTGGTATACATACATGTACATGTACCATTATTTACTAGCTCACCTGAGTGAAGGCTTCAAATAAGCTATTTAATTTTGTTTCATCCACAGTCTATTGCCTTGAGACAGGGAGGTCATGCGTTGGAAGTGAACCCTGGTCAGGTCATACTTTCAAATTCGAAGTTCTGGTATTGCATAATCAATGAACTGGTTCACCTGGTGCCAGTAAAATGTGACTGAAGGAGTTGTATGCTTGTCTGCGGCATACTGACTCAGTGAGCCTTGTGAAAAGTTGATAACTCTTGTGTTGAGATTTCTAGATTAATGATGCTCTGACTTTTGAAAAGTTGAGAATTCCTTTGACTTTCTGGGTTTTTTTAGCCAAATTGGATTTGTTTATACATGTATATGTTATAACTATGAGCAAAGATGTCAAGTCAATTTTAAAATGCATGGTTGTTGCAGTGTTCATTCTAGGATTTTCAGATGGGGCAATTTTCAAGAAAAGAAAATCTTTTAAAACACCATTATATCAATATTTTTGTGTTTATTTAAATTTGGTTCTCTGGGGCCTTAACAATGGGGTCATTTGGCCCAAAAAGCATCAATGGCCCCATGAGCACCTTTTAGAATGAACATTGGTTGTTGTTTAATTAACTAATGATTTATTTTTTGTATTTTTCAGCTATACTTGTTGATTGGTTATTATGTTACTGCTACAGAAGGTTATGACATACGATGGACAATGCCACATTGTGTTTTAATACTTAGACTTACAGCTATCACTATTGATCTCTATGATGGGAAGACTAACAAGGTACTAATTGAATCTACTATCACCCCCATCCAACCCACTCCCTCAGTTACTCTGCTTTCCTCTTCCTACCCCTTCCACTTCTATGGTAGCTCAGTTGATACAATTTACCACCCCCACCCACACTCCTCCTCCTCTCCCTGCTTTCCCCTTCCTACCCCATCCACTTCTATGGTAGCTCAGGTGTTCACTCTGTTTGTGGAAGGTTGGGGTTTGAATACAGACAGTGTCTGACCAAGACTTGAAAATAGGTAGTGATGCTTCTTTTGCCAGACACTTGGTATTTAGAAATAAAAATCACTGGGTCCTTCAGAAGACACTTTAAAAATTATTGCTTCTTGCCACAGTAGGCATTGCAAATTACACTCAAGAACCTCCCCTGCACATTGCCCTGAGTGCACTGCAAATGTGAAAATATCTGTTACTTTACCTATATCTGGTGACATCTTGATATAAGTGAAATATTCTTAACTGGGATGTAAAACCCCATTCAATCATTCAATCTATCCACCCAATCATCCATCAAACCTGACCAGGACTGACTCAAGACTGTGATGTGAAACACCATTACTCAATGCAACTCATCAATCCATCCATTCATCCATCCACCTATCCTCTGCAGTACTCTTGTTGTCAGAGCAGTCTCCATAATAGTTCTTTTGACATAGCTTTTATCACCTCCCTTTGTTTCATAGGCTACATTCCCATTTTATCTATTGCTTTGGTATTATGATTCAATGAGAACGCTGAGCTCTCTTTTGATCATATTTGGGGTTGATATTGTGCTTAATCAACAAGTAGAAATCTGTTAGTTTATTCACAAACACCATATATTTTCACAATTAATTTTTTTTACTAAAATGATAAAAGAAATCAGAATAGAAATAAATTCATGTCAAAAATCAATATAGAAAAAAAGAGATAAAAATAAACTAATAAATAAGATAGAGCTAATAAATATATAAGTAGTTAATTTATTAAACTTGTTTTTACCAGCCTATTAATCTATTTATTATGCACCTATCTCGAGGGAACTGTTCTCCTATAATGTTGTCTGGAGAGGTATAGTGACTGGTCCAATGGCGAGGTCACTATACCTCTCCAGACAACACTATGAGATCTGTTCCCGAGGGAGAGGTCCATAATAGATTTAGTACATTCCATGTCTGTGTTTTGAAAGTTGCAGAGAGAATTAATTTTCAGATGAATTATTTACTTTATTCAACATTATGAATAAACAACAATAAACAATCATCAAACTTTTGGAATAAATTTCATTCTCTTTGAATAAAAATCACACAAAATATTGTTGATTTGAGCGATCTCCATAGATTCAAACTCGCCATCAATATTTTCCTGGCTGTTAGAAATTCATTTAAAATATTAACCGAATACTTTGTTTCCTTCTTTGTTTTTTTTGTTTTTTTGTTTTTGTTTTTTGTTTTTTTTTTGCTCCTAAACTTTTGAATTTACATTCGTAAATCATGCGTCGAGGGATGCAATTTTGTATCTGGTGACAACAATAAACATGGCCACCTGGACAAAGGAAAGTAACTCGCTTTTGCTTTGCGGGGGGCCACGTGAGGGACTATACTTGGATGTCGGGGGGACTATACGGTACCTAGGTATGCATTGTCAAGAAGAGATGATTTCTACATGAAATGAAATTCATGTATTTATCCAATGATTATCAACAAATTAACATGTGATGTACTAAATTGTAGCAATAATCTTTTTAGCTCACCTGGCCTAAAAGGCCATGTGAGCTTTTGCCATCACTTAGCGTCTGTCGTCGTCCGTCCATCGTTAAAGATCAACTCCTCAGAAACCGCTGGGCCATTTGCAACCAAACTTTGTCACAACAGTCCTTGGGTGGTCTACTTTAAAAATTTTGTCCGACATGTCTGCACCTAATCCAAGATGGCCGCCAGCGGGGACCATAGATTAACATTGGACCCTATGGTAAAATATGTTCAAAGATATTTTTCTCTGAAACTACTGAGACAATTGGAACCAAACTTGGTCACAGTAGTCCTTAGATGGTACCTTCTGAAACCCGTGTTTTTTAAGTCTCCACTAATCCAAGATGGCAGGCAGCGGGGAACATAGGTTAACATTGGACTCTATGTGAACAATATCAAAGACCTTTTTCTCTAAAACCCTTTAGCCAATGGGAACCAAACTTGGCCACAATAGTTTTTGGATGGCCCCCTACAACATTGGGGTTTTTGAGGGCCACACCAAATCCAAGATGGCCAACAGCTGAGAACATATTTTAACATTGGACCTTATGGGAAAATACGTTCAAAGATATTTTTCTCTGAAACTACTGAGCCAGTTGCAACCAAACTTGGTTACAGTAGTCCTTAGATGGTACCTTCTGAAACTGGTGTTTTCTTAAGTCTGCACCTAATTCAATATGGCCGCCAGCGGGGAACATAGGTTAACATTGGACCTATGGGAACAATATCAAAGATCTTTTTCTCTAAAACCCTTTAGCCAATGGGAACCAAACTTGGCCACAATAGTCTTTGAATGGCCCCCTTCAACATTGGGGTTTTTGAGGGCCGCACCAAATCCAAGATGGCCGCCAGCCACATATTTTAACATTGGGCCTTATGGGAAAATATGTTCAAAGATATTTTTCTCTGAAACTACTGAGCCAATTGGAACCAAACTTGGTCATAGTAGTCCTTAGATGGTACCTTCTGAAATCAGTGTTTTTTTTAAGTCTGCACCTGATCCAAGATGGCCGCCAACGGGGAACATAGGTCAACATTGGACCCTATGGGAACAATTTCAAAGATCTTTTTCTCTTAAACCCTAAGCCAATTGGAACCGAACTTGGCCACAATAGTCTTTGGGTGGTGTTTTTTTTAAGTCTGCACCTACTCTAAGATAGCTGCCAACGGGAAACATAGGTTAACATTGGCCCCTATGGGAACAATTTCAAAGATCTTTTTCTCTAAAACCCCTAAGCCAATTGGGACCAAACTTGGCCACAATAGTCTTTGAATGGCCCCCTTCAACATTGGGGTTTTTGAGGGCCACACAAAATCCAAGATGGCCGTCAGTGGAGAACATATTTTAACATTGGACCCTATGGGAAAATACGTTCAAACATATTTTTCTCTGAAACTACTGAGTCAATTGGAACCAAACTCGGCCACAATAGTCATTGGGTCTTTACATTTGGTATTTTAAAATAACATCTGCATTTAAAAATCAACTCCTGCGAAACCACTTGGCCAATTGCAACCAAACTTTGTGACAATAGTCCTTGTGTGGTCTACTTGAAATATTGTGTCCAACATGTTCGCACGTAATCCAAGGTGGCCACCATAGTACATCAGTCAGACTGCCTTATGGCTTTTGTCCTTGACCTTAATTTCATGGTCCATTGACCAGTTTTTGGATAAGGAAAATTTCTCAGGTATTATACATGAAAAGTCGATGATACTTGGTATGTATTGTCTCAAAATTTTGAAATATGGTTTAGTTTTGAAATGAAATAATATTGAAATTTTGTGATAGAAATAAAAATTGTGTAATAAATTTCAAGCATTATTCAAACATTAGACAATCTGTTGATTTTCATTCTGCAACAACTCTACCTAGGTGAGCTATACAGGCTCCTGGGGGCCTCAAGTTTATCTTCACAATTTTGGCTATTTGAGTGATAATTTTCACAATTACAAGGGTCTTAGCCCCAGTCACATTCTAGGTTTCCACAAATTTAAAATAATTAGTAGCCAAATTTCCAAAATTTGTGAAAATACAGTCCTTTTTAAAGTATTTTTCCACAAATTTGCTAAAATAGGTTACTTTTTGAAAGAATTCCACAGAAATTAGTAGCCAATGGTGATTTTGGCTACCAGGAATGGAAACATAGACATTGATTGGGAGTCAGTCCTGTAATGTCAATTTGATATTTATTTTGAATATCTCACAAAAGCTAATTATGATGTCATAACTGATGTGTCTCATCTTCTGTCAATAGAGTGTGGGAGGTCATGAGTTCGAATCCTGCCTGGGGTCTGAGCAACACTTGAAAACGAGTAGCTACTTTTCTTTCACCAAGAAGTCAGCATTTAGAAATAAAAGTCACAGGTTCCTTAGAAAGAGACCTTAAAACTGATGCCCTGTTTCTTGGCAGGTGTGGCATGTTAATGAACCTTCCCTGCACGTTGCCCTTAGCGCACTGAAAAGGTAAAAATTTCTGTAACTTCACCTATAGTTGGTGACGTCTCAGTATACGCGCAATATTCTTGACTGGGATGTAAAACCCCAGTCATTCAATCAATTATCTTTTGTCATTGGTTTCAGTACTTTGCTATTATTTTTAGGATCCAAAGTACCATAAAGAGACAGACTTACATAGTCCACCATCTTTACTTCAAATGTCTGGTCAGGTTTATTTTTACGGTGGATTTCTGATTGGACCACAGGTAAGTTGTAATCAATTTTTTCTCACACACTGCTAATCTAGATTCTGTTGATTGCTCATTTTTCTATGAAATGTAGCAGCTAAATTTACTACTTAATAAAGGTAGTTTCCTATAGGGAATAATGATCGACTAAAATTTCCGAATTTCACCATTAAAATTCCAAAATCAACAGTGATATACTAGCAGACTATATGAGTTGACCTTACTGATAAAATAAATTCATCTTTTGTCACAATACATCTTTGCCTTTAGGAACCAAGCCCTATGCAAACATGTCATAATGCAGAACTTTAGTTTCCCGATTCATAATGGCAGAAGGCGGGTTTTAAAACAATGTAACAAAATCACTCTACAGTAGTTACTTGAACCTTAGGATGTCATTTTGTCAGTGATGGGATATATTGGCTTCAGTTGCAAAATTACATTATATATCCTATATCTTATCTTAAGGCTATCTGAAGAGTATTTTTATTTTTCTCACCATTTTTTAATAAAAGGAAACCCTAGTTTATGATCTTGTGACTGCAATGGAGATATCGATATGAATTGTTCAAATCTAAAAAGTTTGCAGATTTCATTGTTCGTGGATCATTTTAAAGGTCCATTAAAATTAAAAATTGAAACTGGTAAGTTTTTCTAGTCTACATAATTAGCTAGTCTACATTCTTAAGCAGTGCAAGTGGATGACAGTTTTGTGTACCATTTTTCGACTGTTAATTTCTGAACTTCTCATTCTTGTAGACCAGAATGCGATTTCCTGAGTCATGGAACCTAACACATTTATTTTAACTTGTTATTTCCAGTTCAGCCTTCAAAGATACCTGCAATTCACAGAGGGAAAGTATGTAGATCCTCAAACTAAAGGGCCACCAGACAGGTAATACCAGTATATGTAGCTTTGTGTAGTACTTGTGTATATATATATATATATATATATATATATATATTAGTGTGTCAATACAGTAACAGTATATCTTATTTATGAAATAAATATTGACAACAATACAAAAAAAATTGTCATCAAAAGCATAACAATTGACGGATTGCCGGCCACGCCCACAATGTTCAGACAGAGGCCTGGCATGCTTGAATTGCACACAAACACAATGAAAACTCTACCTGAATTGTTTTATTTAATGACATCACTGACACTAGTACGTTATTAGTTGCCATACTGCTGCTTTGGTAACATGATGGAGGCCATTGTCGGAACATAAAAGGCATGGCCAGAGATACGTCAACTTTGATCATTGATTTAAAAATTTAATTATCTGCATGCATTGATTTACAGTTAGACAATCTGATTGATTATTTGGAAACAGAGTGTGTTGCCTAAAAGTACTCTGGTAGTAGAAGGAGATATTGAATAAAGAAGCTTCCAAATTTTTGTGGTCCTAGTTGTATAAACCCAGAAGGGTATTTATCTAAACTGTTCATGTGTTTATGTTTTAGCTTGAAATCAGGACTACAGAGAATGATGTTAGGAGTATTGTGTATAGCAGTACATCAGATTGGTGGATTAGTAATTAGTGATGAGTATTTATTCACAGAAAATTTTGATGTAAGACATTAGCACATGTTAAGTATCATGAGAGAGAGAGAGAGAGAGTCTTAGTATCAAAACGAAAAGAGATTCCAGTATCATAATGAAGATAGAGGTAGAGACTTAATTGTATTGGTTAAATAGTGTTGGGTGATAATCTACAATATCAGATTCCATGTGATAAATAAAAATACCAAATGAGGAGACAAAAATCACTGATGGAGTGAGAGAAAGAGAGAGAGAGAGAAGAAGAGAGGTTTTTTCTAGACCTAAATGCATTAATCAGTTTGGATGTTTTAAACTTGACTAATTTTTCAAAAGTACAATCTAATCAAATCATTGGTTACAAGTATTGGTGTTGCAGTAGTACAAGTACCTGGAGAAAATTGCCTGTTTAAAATTTTTGTCTTTGCTTACAAGAATGGCAAAATGTGAAATACTGGTACTAATGTTTTAATGCTCCAGTCAAGATTCTTCCACTTACATTGAGGCAGTAAGTTCTTGGATAGGAACTGCTATACCTTGAGAAAACTGCCTGTCTTTGACAAGCAAACTGACAAAATTTTCTCACATTAGAGTCTGCCTTAGTGACATTAGATTTGGCCTCAAAGTTGCACCTTAAATAGGCACTATGGCAACTAAAATTAAGATTTTGTGGTCATTCTTTTGCTACATGTGGCCAATTTAGCTACCAAAATTCAACTTATTTGGCCGTTTAATACAGAAAGATGAAATCAAACTCTGAAGGATGACCAGAAGAATAGTAGGCAATTTTTAGAAGTTAGATTTATTTAAAGATAGTTGCTGTCAGTCCATTTGTCCATTCATCCTTGTCTAAAGAACTTGTATCCACAACTTGTAAACTACTGATGGGATTTTATCGTCAATAAAGTGCTCTACATGTATATTTAATTTTGAATATGATTACCGGTGTTAAGAGCCTGTAGGAACCCTATTTATGTGATATATGTGCTCCTTATAAATAGATACATTTTCACTTGAACAGTTTGCCTACCGTTATATTATGTTATACTTGTATTTGATGGGCTAACATAACCAATATTGAGCATAAATTACATGTTTAGTGTTTTATTTTTTTTAGCAGCAAGGGGACATATATTACCTGTAATACTGACTAAGCTTGTTTTACTTGTTATATATACATGTGCATGTATGTGTTTGTATTACTAATATACATTTTTTGTAATTGTAGAATTTAAACATAATCCTAAGATGTCTGTATATTACTATGTGGGGGAAGATTTTGTTATATAAATATATAGGAACCTGGCTTATAACAGTAAGTATCTTTTATAATTTTACACTGAGTAACATGTCTTATTTACTGGTAATGTCTGACAGCTACAGATAGATTTTCAAAACAGTCTGCTTAAACAATGTGCACAAAATTTTCAAAATCATCTGCGTAAAAAATGTGCACAGAATTTTCAAAATCGTCTGCATAAAAAATGTGTACAAAATTTTCAAAAATCAATTGCAATAAATGTGTACAAAATTTTCAAAATTGACTGCAAACAATGTGCACAAAATTTTCAAAATAGACTGCAAAAATAATTTTCATTATTTTGTTCATTTCTATATAGACATTGATTTTACAGGTACCGGTAAATAATATTCAGCTATGGTTAAAGTTTTAAAATACCCTAAAACCTCATTACAATGCCCCTCCACAACTTTGCCATTTCACTTATTGCCATACTATTTTGTAGTTCCAAACTCTATTTCGTCTGTGTTTTTCTTTATCATTTTCCCTGAATTTTCTGCCAAACCCCTTATAATGCTGAAACCTGATTGAAAAATGGGGATGATTCAAGGTTTTCTAATAGAAAATATAATGCAGTGTTCAGTCCAGAACTGTAGTTGTTGGGGGTCATCCTGACCCAGGCTTTAAAAAATAGGGGCCATGCATGATTCTAAAAAATGGGTTTGTGATAATAACTTGAGTCATTTTATTTGGAAAGATCAGTATTGAAACATCCACAACACTTTATCAATGCATGTTATATTATGTTTTGCTACCTATAACTAGTTGGGCAAAGTCAAAGAAACCATGTATAATGAATGAAAGAGTGAAAACCAGATTTACTCAAAACATCAGCCCCAAAAACGACTTAATATCAAGAGCACTGGTCTACCAGTATGTCAATTGAAATTATCCAGTTATCACTCTGTTTTATTTAAACTTTTACAGGAGGGTGCTTGTACTATAACAGGGATTTCATACAATGGTAAAGATGTTAATGGTAACAATTTGTGGGACGGTGTCATGAATGTCAAACTTATAAACTACGAGAAGTGTATTTATTTCCACGATCTTGTTAAATGTTTTAATTTTAACACCAACATGTGGATGGCTCAGTAAGTATAAATTGTTTATTATTAATTAAATAATTATCATGATTTTATTATAGTCCATCCACAATATTTTGGCAGAGTGATTATAAATACACAAGGATGGTTTTGACAAATGAACTCATGATGGTGTCAATATATGCATAGGATAACACAATATTAATACCTCTGTTTTTAGAATAGACTCCAGTGTGTGCCAAACTTTCAAAATGATTAATGGACATTCGGTCTGGTAAACCTAGAAACTTTACCAGACCGTAAAGTTTTTTACTGGACCAAAAATTCTTCAATAAAAAGAAAACAAGTATTCGGTTTTGTAAATATTTACTTATTTTCTCCTATAAAACGGAAAGCTACGGGAGGTACAAATTATGAAGAAAATTTGAAAGAAAATTTAAGAAACATTGGATGGAGGGGCGACCATGGTTGCAATTTGACAAAGAGAAACGAGTCGGGTTGGGTCGAGTTAGGGAGGCGTAGCACACAATAATAATTTAAAAGGTTAGAATACATTTATTTATGGAAGTACAAATAAATGTATTCTGGCCTTTTAAATTATTATTGTGTGCTGCGCCTCCCGACCCGTAAAATTCAAAGCAGTGTGTGCATTTCATTACACATTTCTCCTCGTCAAGTTGCAACCATGGTCGCCCCTCCATCCAATACTGCTTAAATTTTCTTTCACGTTTTCTTCATAATTTGCGCCTCCTGTTGCTTTCCGTTTTATTGGTTTCCCTGGAATAGCTCCTGGAACGTATGTTTCAGGTTAAACATTTTTGTAATAACGGAAGTCGGATGGCAATAATAAAATTTGAATTGGATCGGAACTATAAATCCGAATTTTTGGTGCTCTCTATTTTCCGAACTGGTTACCGGACATATGGTCCGGAAAAATCTGATTTTTTATCGGACCAGCGGTAATTTTATCGGACTTGTCCGACGGTCCGACGAAGTTTGGCACACACTGAGACTCCCTTGTGTTTATGAACTCTGCTAAAATATTATTAGGATAATAGGGTGGTTGATATAAACTATCAAGTTTCACTTTCTGTGGAAGAGAAGAAAATATTTTCTTTATTACTTTTCACTTTTCTCCAAAATTATTCTTACAGAGCAGAAAAAGAAATGGTCTGCCAAATACAAACATTTACAAAATGTATTTAATTTTAATGCCACAATATATATTACTAAATGTAAGAAAAACGGAGTGTTACATTGTAGAGGGGCCTCTAGAAATCATTAAAAATGTTTAAAAAAAAAAAACAAAGAAAAAGAATTGTACCTTAGATATTTTAGATATGGCATTCAGCATGTGTTTGTGTGTGCATACATTGTTAATACATATTTTTAACCTGCTTGCAAACTACTGGACAGATTTTAATGAAACTTGGTCAGTATACATGGGCAAGTGTCATTCAGATTTGTTCATGGTGTTGCCATTGCTACCAAAACTAGAACTAGATCATTTTGAAATAAAGATGAAGGTGATTAGTTTAAAGGTGAATGTCACAGATGTGATTGAAAGAATAATAATATGGTTAATTAACGGGAAAGCTATATATAAGTATAAGTATCTTAATATCTATAACTAGACCCAAGATATTTTTGATGAAGCATTTTTGAGACAAATAATATTTTATTTGCGAATATTTTAAAAAGTGGGCCCAAACTGAGGAAAATTTTGCTGATCCCTGTAATTAATGTAATCCACTTACTGAACTTCTGCATGGGATATGTCACATATCCCCAGCCCAGATGAGCATAAAAAGTCCATGCTCCCAGGACTCGTGTATGTTTATGTATTTTATTTTTTTGTATTGTAGATATTTGTTTAAAAGATTACGATTCCTTGGTAACAAGGCGTTGTCACAGGCTGTAACATTAGCTTATTTATCAATTTGGCATGGATTGCATTCAGGATATCACATGAACTTTTTCCTAGAATTCTTAATTATGAATGGAGAAAATCAGGTAAGATAAAAAGAATGCAGGATAAAAAATTTTTGGTACAATTTGGCAATATATTCTGGTGGATATTTCTTGCATGGATATATCGGTAAAATTGTTCATATGCTTTGTCCAAAAATGGGTATATTCTTGTAGGGAATGTTTTGGCATGGGTATGTTTTGTCTATAATCCAGATAAGAATAGTTGATTGGTTGGTAGATAGGGGTGTGCGATATTGCCGGTATACCGGTATATTGCGGTATGGCAGGGTCGATACAATATACCGGTACGCAAAATAAAAAACCGGTATACCGCGGAAATTTTAAAAAATCAGTAGATTATGTTTTACGGTCATTTTTTTGTTATTAACACTCAAAAGGCTGTAATATAATCTTTATCTCGTAAGTGTTTGTCAACTACATACAAAATAAAGTGTGTCTGAGATACAGACATGTATACATGTTACAACCGATAATGGCAGACGACGATAGTTGCATTTGGAAATACAAAAATACACAACTTTTAAGCATTCATTAACTTTGCAATATATTGCAATATGTATTGCAATATTTTCTCAAATATTGCAATATATTGCAATATGCTTTTTTTCCCAATACCCACCCCTATTGGTAGAATGTCATTTTAGAAAACCTTTAGAGTGCAAGTGCATACTTTTGGCTGTGTTGTACAGAAAAACATACAAACCACTAAGTCCAGTATATTGGTACCAAGCCAACCAGTAAAATCTACAACAAGGAAAACTCCTCATTTGACTCTTTGAGTTAGGCTGGGGTCAAATCCACTGTGGTGAGATGCCATGGGGTTGTAGGCTCAAACACCTTAGCCACTCGACCACTGCTGTCCAAGGCAAGGTAAAATTAGAAGATTCCCAATATTTTGGTCATCTGGCCTATCTACCTTGGACAAGTATTATAAAAAATAAAGATTTTTTTGATTCATTATTAATTGTAAATTTGTCATAGTTTCTTTGATGCGTACAAACTAAGTCCTGAGACTCGCTATTTATAGGTTTGCTGCCTGTAATATGAACCAATGGGGTGTTCGCTATACCATATGATACTCCTTATAACTTTTGTGCAGAATAATAATGATCATTAGATATGGAATCCTATCGGTTCACATTCAGTTTTTCCTGTAAAAATATGTGAAATATGTGAAGTAAAATCCCATACAAGTGTTAAGGTGTGTTGATCACCCTTCCGAGTGCCAAGTTTTCCAGGAGTAGTATTACTGTATTGTGATAGAATGCATGTGTAAAAGATGAAGTTCTTCTGAGAGTTGTTGTTTTCATATATACATGCACATAACTTACTTACTTTACATGTATTTTTTCTTTCAGATGTTTTCATTGGTTAATACTGTTACATGTATTTCTTCTTTCAGATGTTTTCATTGGTTAATAAAGTGCCCTTATTGCAGCGCATAAATACATCACCATCTTTACAACCGTTATTGTGGATAATTAAAAAGCTATTCTTCCAGTTTGCATTGAGCTATGCATTACTGTCATTTGGCTTGCTGATATGGACCAAATATATGAAGGTATTCACTATATATACTGTGCAATGAATGACTACTAATTTATGTCATGTCTAATTTTTCATGTCTGACAAAGACTTGAAAAAGAGGTAGTGACTTTTCTTTTGCTAAGCAATTAGCAATTAGAAATGAAAGTCATGTGGTCCTTCAGAAGAGACCTTAAAAACTAATATGCCATGTCACGACAGGCATTAAAGAACCCTCCCTGCACATTGCCTTGGGCACACTGCAAAGGTCAAAATGTCTGCTTGTTCACCTTTAGATAGTGATATCTTGATATAAGTGAAATATTCTTGACTGGTATTTCAAACTCTTAACTTTTTCATGGTTCTAAGAAAGAAAATATTATTTCACTGGGTTTTAAATCTGTGCTTGTGGTCACTGATTACGTATGTTTTGTAATGCATTTGTATTAATTTAAGTTATTACGATTCACAGCCCCATGCACCCTGTCAAAAAATTATGTACCCAGAGCCACAGATGAAAGTTACATTGAATTTTGACCATGTACATGGGGGCATGTTACCTACCACAAACTGATACAAAGTTTTTGTCACCCTTGTTACTTTGATTTAGTATTCTGTGTGACATGTTTACCTTGGGTAGTTTGTCAGTTTACTTGCCAAAGGTTGATTGTTTTGCCATGACACTGTTTCCTCACCATCTCTGAACTGACTGCCTAAATATAAGTGAAAGGATCTCTGGAGCATAAAACTCAATTGTGCCATATATTTGTGCATTAAAATCAGGATTTTTAGCAATGGCTAGGCTGATGTACCAGGGCTTTTAATACCGTATATTTATTGCTGAAATTTGAAGGCATACCCAATGCAAAATTGAAACATTTTTTCTGCCTGTTTTGGTTCCATGGAATTAAATTGTATCTGTTTCCTTCTTGAAGCTTTGTGTCACAAAATGTTGAGAGCCAAATTTAAGGTTAATAGTTTTCTCAATTGAGTCAATTTGAAAATTCCCAATTTGTGCAGGAAAATCCCTGATTGTAAGTAAATGCATTGAATTGTACCTGTCCTATTAAAATTCTTCAAAATATTTGTATTATTGCTTTCTCTAAAAAAGGTAAACATATTTGTCTTAATGGTGATGTATGATCTGTTGTTTTTTTATTTTCAGGTTTATTCATCAATATTTTATGCTGTACATCTGCTGTATTTTGTGTGGCCTGTTATTGATTTTGTCATCTTAA
Organism: Anadara kagoshimensis; assembly: GCA_021292105.1. Lineage (NCBI taxonomy): Eukaryota > Metazoa > Mollusca > Bivalvia > Arcoida > Arcidae > Anadara > Anadara kagoshimensis. Next base: position 64,727,628 of record CM037870.1, read on the forward strand.
AGACGCTTGTATCCAACAAGGGAGATAAATCAAGGTGAGTTAATTTTATACCAAACAAGGAAGATAAATCAAGACAAGTTTTGTACCAATCAACGGAGATAAATCGAGGTGAGTTAATTTTGTAACTATCAAGGGAGATAAATCAAGGTGAGTTAATATTGTACCAAACAAGGGAGATAAATGAAGATGAGTTTTGTACCAAACATGATAGACATATCAAGGTGATTGTTTTACAACATAATAGAGATAAATTGACAAGGCAAGTTTTGTACAAATAAGGGAGATAACTCGAGTTGAATTTTATGGAAAAAAAAATCGAGACAAATGTTGTACAAAACAAAGGGAATAAATCAAGGTGATTGTAATACAAAACAAAGATAAATTTTTATAAAAATGTAATTATGTGCTTAGAGGCATAGTGGTCTAAATGATGTGCCTACAGATCACAGTATAGGTAAAAAAAAATCCCCCTTCCACATATAACATAGAGGTCGTGGTGGCCTAATGGATAAGACGTTAGTCTACAAATACAGGGTCTCTCACTGCTGTGAGTTCGAGTGCCATTCAGACCACACATGGGAAAGTGAACTTTCCTTGCTGTTGGCCTTAACTGATTCACCCAGTGTCAGTATAATGTGACTGGTGGAGTGGTAAGCCTGTCTGCAGTGTACTGACTTGGTGAGCTAGCACCTTAAAATTGCCCTGAATGTGTGCTGGTAAAAGGCAGACCATAAAACACATTTTCAGGAACTTGTTCATGGATTAATCCGTTGAGATAAATAAAGTAGTTCTCGTCACGATTAGCTGAAAAATGCTGATGCGACATTAAGCAACATTTAACAACAACATATAACAAAATTTTCTGTATGTGCAAAATATATTTGAGCCGCTCCATGACAAAACGACCCTTATGGCAAGTACGTCATAGTATAAGAAAATGACGTCAAAGTTTTCTTTTGTTTCTCGACACATTCGATTACGTCGCTAGATTTTACATTAACCTTATTAGAAAACATCCATTTTTAAAACGATCTACATGGATTATTTGTTGAGATTTTTATGAATTTTTCACTATTAAATGTAGAAATAATCGCAGTTTCATACTTTATAAAAAAATCCATATTCAATTTTAACGTCACTGAAAAAACTGTGGAAGATTTTTTTAAAAATCCGGCATGATAATTTTTAACTTTTCCTAAACCTTTTCACCGTCAATTAGTGAACTGAAAATATTTGGAAAATTACTAAAAAAAAAAAAATAATAATATCTGTATTCAATTGATTCACACAAAACACAACATTCATTATTAATCACACAAAAATTGCACAAATTTTTATTTTGATAATATGCAAACAATAACGACAGACAATTCCACATAATTCTCAAATACATACAAATAAAGTGGTGTCCTTAAATTTAAAAACAAAATTCCGTGTACTGAAATTAAAGTGTGCTGGATTTCAGACCTCAATCGCAATTTTTAAATGATATTGATTTTGATTTCTTTTGCTAATCCAGAGACTGAAAATTAATAATACGGTTGTAACAATGTCGAGTTTTATTGCCATGATATAATAAAGTTTTGTTTCAGAAGAGGACATTTTATTCACGTCCGTTGGTTGAAATTGAAAATTTGAAACCATACACAAGGTTTACTCGTATTGTGTTAAGATAGGGACGTGTAACTGGTTTGTTTGTTTGTTTGTTTTTTTTTTTTTTTTTTTTTTTTTTTTTTGCGAAGTTCTGTTTAAAAAATTGTATGTATCCTGTACTAAAACTTATCACCCTTAACAGACATTAAAGTACTCAGTAGAAATTGTATTAAATGTCCATACATTGAATATGATGGAAGAGTGTCACTTGCTATTGTTGTGCCTCTCACTGCCTAGATTTGAACGACATGGGACATGTAAAGTTAGTTTGTCAGTTCATTTGAATAAAGTCTGTTGCTTTTCCCCGACACCCCGATTTCCCCATCCCTGACTCTATTTAACTGGAAGAATCTTGACTGGGGGGGCATAACACTCAGTTACTAGTATATGAGGACATTATCTCTTACAGTAAAATCTGGCGAAATTTAAGCACATTTTTAGATCAAATTTTTAGGTAAGGGCATGTAAAATATCTTTATATAACCCAACCCTATTACATTATAATACACTTAAAACATTCTATCTTGTCATCAGTAACCTAAATGTGGAGACAAGAAATTATAGGTGAAATCTCTCTCTCTCTCTCTCTCTCTCTCTCTCTCTCTCTCTCTCTCTCTTGGGGCGTTCGCCTTGAGAGCGGGAGGTTGTAGGTTCGAACCCATGCCGGGTCCATACCCAAGATTGTTAACATTTAAGACTTTGCTTTCTCACCTGGCGCTCAGTATTTGGATGACAGATTATTGATTAATTCAAATGAGCTCAGGATTACATAAATTAGATTGGCATACTCACTTAGTGAGGTTTCACTATAAAGTGGCAACACGTGAGTTCACAGTAGGACAAAACACACCACACACTTGGACATCTCATGCATACATGAACTTGTTCTTAGATTACATGTTATCGTTAGACATTTATAAATTTGTTAATTTTGATGTGAGGTTAAACAACATTACAACAACAATCTCTCTCCCTTCTCGTGAAATTTCGCTTAAAATAGCAGCATCTTGATATGTACAAAAACATAATTATTTCTTCATGGTCTTCAAAATTGATAGGACAGTCATGATTAAAGGATTTTTCAAGGACCCCTAGCAAATTCTGTTCATAATACACCCAGAGAGGTACTGCATCGGGCGTGTCGCTATATTGCATCATAATTAAAACCTTGATAATATACTAAAATATTGGGTATACTGTGTCATATGTTATAAGTCTGTAGAAGCATATCAGGTGTAGCTCCCTAACTTCATAATTTCATGTGTGAGAGAGGTGCTTTAGTTGTGATCTTCACCAATAGGCTACACACATTTTTACGGTCACTTGAAAACTTGCAAAAAGAAAAGCAAAAAGAAAAGTAATGAATTATATTAGGTGATACTTATTTCAGAAATATGGGACCATTATCCATCATACCCTGAGGGTTAACCCTGTCAGCTATAGAGTTATCAGCTATTTACACCACCAGTTTAATGATCTTGGTGCCGCTACTCACGCTGACCCAATGGTGCAAACGTTTTTGCTTAAAATATACGGGTTTTCCTCTGGTTCCTGGACCTGTCACTTATTATATATGAAAAAAATCTTGTCTGGGGTGTAATATACCATTCAAAATATTTAAATAATATTGTATGTTAAAACATTTTAAGCAATTAATTGCTTCAGGAACTATTTTTACACACCTACAAAGGTCAAGTCAACGTTGTATAAAACTAGTTTTATATACATGTAATCCCATCTTTTTCAGATTTCAAACTTCACGTCTCGTGATACAGCAAAGCTGTTTTTATCTGCATATTGTCTGATGGAAAAGTTAGGTATACTTTTAAATGTTACGCAGATTTTTTTATTCCAGGGTGTGAATTGATAATCAAAGAAGCAAATCATTACACTGCCCAAACAAAATATGTCATTCTCGTTTGCAGAAATCTGTTGTCAATCAAAACATGTGAAAACCCTATTAAAATACCATAAGTGATCAACATTTCATAATCCCGACCAAGGAATTACTAAAGCCAGAATAAAATTTAGCATCATTTGATAAACTACCACTTAGAATCTATCTATTTATTGACCGGGATTTTAGAGTTTCTTTGAAAATTGGAGATTAGGGTTAATCCAACCAGGTGTCCTTCTCACTTAAAATGTGGTTATGCACTAGGTTGGTGGTGAACAGAAACGCTAACCACTGCACCACATGGTCACCAAAATCCAATTGTAATTCTAATTTGTTGATTTAAAAAAAATGAAATAAAATGAAATAAAATAAAGAAGGAAAAATAAAAAAAAAAATTTTCCCTGTGCCAATAGTTGGAAAATCACCAAATAATTGTAATTTATTTTATATCAATGCATTCGGAATATTTTTTTCCCTTCTCAATAAAACAGGATTTAGAATAAAATGGTTGGAAACATAAAATTAATAAATACATGTTTGACAGTAAATTTTATCCGAGACTATAATTTATTTTTTACGTTTATCTTACAGTGACGTTACGATTACGTCACAACTTAAGGAACACCTGCGTGTAAAAGTTACCATAGCGACGTCAAATGTTCAAATTTTAAGACAAGATTTACATTTTTGGAATCACGAATAGATGTACTTTCAGGATCTGATAAAATCTCAAAATCGATATTTTGTGCCATAAGGGTTGTTTTGTCATGGAGCGGCTCATTTTACTTTTATTGATTTCATGTCTTGTAAATTAATTTATAAAAAAAGGTAGGTAACAAATCAGCAGATTTAATAAATACTTTAATAAGTAAACGAATAAAGATGAATTGAATAAGTTATTGTTACATATAGGATATTTTATAAAGATACAAGTTTATGAATTTTCTAATTTAATTTCTTTCTTTTTAGGCATGTTTCTGCTGATCAAAAAGAAGTGAAAAGGGAGTAAAAGATTTCATATAGAAAATATGAATTAAATTACAAAGATTTGCCTTCATTTTCCATATCTATCATTTCATAGTGGATGTTGGCGTGTGAATGTGTTTGATATGCTGAACCTGTGATATATAACATGTATAAGTAGTATTATTCATAATTGCTCAAATCAACACTGTATACTTTTATATTTGAATTAATTTGTTTTAATGCCTCATCAGTCATATTTATTTTACTAATACTTAGATGTCACCAATTATCCATGTAAGCGAAGAGTAGAAACATTGAAATAATAGTGTTTTATGCCCTTGTCAAGATTATTTCACTTATATCAAGGCAGTCAATCAAGAAATAGTATAGAAACTGGAATGATCAGAGAAAACCAAACCTTTGGCAAATGAACTGATAAAGTTTGTCACACTAGGATGCAACCTTTTATCAAATTTATTATTGAGTGTTAACATATAGTGTAATTTGAGTAAAAAGCCCCAGGGATTTGTTTATTCACAACAGTTATATCTTCAGTCATATTATCAGAAATTTATTGAGCTTTTTTTTTAAAGTTAAAATTTTAATATTATCTATAATTATGGTTTTTGCTTATTGCCTCGCCTAACACCTCTAATAAATAAGAGTTATCTTTCTTTAATCAGTTATGAATTGTGATTATTACTTATTCGTAACTTTGCTGTAATTATGGGTTTTAAATGCAAGTTACCTTATCTATTTAATAAAGCTGATACATTTCTATGGATTTTTGGCAATGGTCTCTTAGAGAAAATAAAGAAAGTATTCAATTTTTGCTCATCTTACAAGGTTTACACTTAGTAAGTGTTGTTTTATCATTTAATGTTTTGACAAAATGCACATCTTTTAATTATTATATATAATGTAATGAACACTAAATTATTTTTAATGAAAATTCAGATGAAAGATCAAAGTCTAAAAAAGACATTAAGCTGTGACAAAATACAATAGCATTACAGGTTTACGTAAAACCTCCCTTATTTTTTTTCAAAACTCCCTTAAAATTGCCACCAATCTCACAGTTTGCTCCCATAAAAATATGGCATGTATGTCACTTACAAGTGTGAACTTTTTTATTGTATCAAAGTTGTTTCCTTGTAAGTAGAATTGCAGAGTAATTAGAATGTTACTTAAACTGTATATCTGTACATGATAAAGTCTTAATTAACAAAACATTGTAAGATGAGGGATACACTAGAAGGGGGTTTTACCGGAATAATTGCGAAAATCCGGAATAATCAGACCAAATCCGGAATAAACCAAATTAATCCGGAATAATCAGGTAAAGTCCGGAATAATCAGGCAAAATCCGGAATAATCAGGCAAGATCTGGAATAATTGGACTTTTTTGTTACGGTAAGTGTCTGATTATTCCGGAAAATGACTGATTATTACGGTTACAGTCTAATTATTCCGGCAAATGTCCAAATATTACGGGAAATTTTCTAAAAAATAATAATTGTTTTTAAAAATTTTCCGTAATAATTGGACATTTGCCGGAATAATCAGACAAGTTACCGTAATAATCAGACACTTACCGGAATTTTTAGAATCCGTAAAATTTACTGTAAAAATATTCTTATTATTCCGGATTTTGTCTGATTATTTCGGATTTGGTCTAAAAATCCCGGATTTGATCTAAATATTCCGGATTTTTGCAAAGATTACGGAAAGTGTCTTACTATTCCGGAATTTCGCAATTATTCTGGTAACACCCCCTTCTAGTAATAATTGAATACTTTATAACTAGTAATTTATTCTCTTTTGGGGAAAATTTTTGTGAAAATAGAAATATAAGTTGTCTTCCAAACAACAAATCAAACAACTTGTTAGTTTTATTAAAATCTGCCATGTTGAAACAAGTCCTCTTCTGCAACAGTATTGGACCTTCTTCTTCAGTTAAACGATTCTATATCAAAAATTTAAATACTTGAAATATTTTTACATGTATGTTTTTCTTTATAGCCAAATTATATAGCATTTCTTTTTATAAAAAATATATTACTTAATTCATCACTGTTGATGTAAATGTATGAATAATATAATTGCATAATAGAAATATTGTAGTACCAAGATTACTTTTATAAAATCAACTTGCTGTTTTGTCAAAATATTTTAATTCAAAAGTATTATAAAATCAACATGCTGATTGGTCAAAATATTATATTTAATACAAAAGTATTATAAAAGGTCAAAATGTTGTAGTTCCTAGATATCTTTTATAAAATCAACATATTGATTGGTCATAATTTTGTAGTTCCTAGATATCGTTTATAAAATCAACATATTGATTGGTCATAATTTTGTAGTTTCAAGATATCTTTTAAGAAAGCATCATGTTGGTTGTTCAAGGTCGAAATGCTGTAAATATTATGTTGTTTCAGAAAGAACATATATGGTTTAAATTATATTTTATAAAATCATTTGTAAGAATTGATGATATTTTATTAATAGAATGTATTGGATGTAAATATTGTTGATGATTTTAACATTAAGTATTGGGTAATTTGTATAAACTATTTGTATATTATTGTTGAAAGTTTTGTAATTTAACTCTCAGATGTATAAATTTGATTCAGCTAAATAATTCATTTTTAACTTGCCAATATACTGTATAATGAGCATATTTTGTACCCTTATGCAGTGTTTAGTTTAGATAGGGGCCCTTGGTCCATTGATCCCAAAGTAATCATTTTGTCCCACTAAAATATTGTTTGTGGCCCAACCCTGGCCCATCTTTTTAGTATAAATATTCCAAGCTTTGAATAAATAAATCTACCTCTTTCTCATTTATATATTTTTCATTGACTTAATTGATTAACCAATCTTTTCAAATGAAACACTTTGAATTACATGTATGTTACAATGTGAGCCCAACTTTTAAAAACATGGCTCCTGGTTTTTTTCAAGGCCTGGCCAGGATGACCCCAACAAATAATTTTCTGGATTGAACACTGCTTATGTGCCAATATCCAGTCTTTATTATTTTATTTGAAGGACAGTATGTGCAGGCTAGCAATGCCATTCTTCCCATAACTGTTGTTCTCTTTGTGTTCAACCTGCAGGTCACAGTTGTTCAAATACCCATTAGTTTACAGAATGCTTTGTTGTGTGAACTCAAAATGTTTTCTTAATTACAGTATAACCTTTATGTAAAAACCACCCTTTGAACCAAAGAAACATGGAATATATAGACAGGTTGTCTTTGTATAAAAATATTCTTTTTGGTTGACATTAGAACACTTGTGGTGTTTTTTGTGTGAAATATGAGGGAAAGACAATTTAAACACTGGTCTTAATAGACAAGTGGCCTTTATGTAGATTTTTTTCTGGTTGAAATATAAAGGAAAATCACTTTAAAAAACTGGTCTTAATAGACAGGTTATCTTTATATAGAGGTCCAGATAATTTAGCTTGAAACTTCTTGCAAAGCATCAACACTGACAATTGATGCCTATATATTTATCAGAGTTCGTTTGCTTGTTTTCTTGAAAGTTTTGTCCCTTTGAACATGAGTGCAAATTACACAGAAGTACCTACTGGTGAGGGATTCTTAATTTAATTGTTCTCTTTATATATTATTTAAAGTCCCTTTTATCAATGTTATATCATGGTGTACACATTTTACACAAGTTACACAAGTTTGTTAAATACCAGAAATTGGTACACCAGTCTAGTAAAAAAACCAAATATATTTCTCAATGAAGAGTCTTTGTATTTTTAGCTCACCTGGCCTAAAGGCCATGTGAGCTTTTGCCATCACTTTGCGTCCGTCGTCCGTCAGTCCGTCTGTCAGTCCGTCAGTCTGTCAGTCTGTCAGTCTGTCAGTCCGTCTGTAAACTTTTCACATTTTGGCTATCTCCTCTGAAACCCCTGAACCAATTTTAACCAAACTTTACAGGAATGATGTATGGAAGGTCCTTTACTTAGATTGCCGAAATTTTTTTGATCCGCCAAAAAACATGGCTGCCAGGGCAGAAGATAGTTTAACATTGGACCCTATGGAAAAAATGCATTTTTGACTATTTCCTCAGAAATGACTGAAGCAAATTTAACCAAACTTTACAGGAATAGTGTAAGGAAGGTCCTTTACTTAGATTGCCAAAATTTTCTGATTCGTCAAAAAACATGGCCGCCAGCGCAGAAGATAGTTTAACAAAGTTAACATTGAGCCCTATGGGAAAACGCACATTTTGGCTATCTCCTCTGAAACGACTAAAGCGAATTCAATTAAACTTTACAGGAATAATGTATGGAAGGTCTTTTGCAAAGATTGCCGAAATTTTTTTGATCCGCCAAAAAATATGGCTGCCAGTGGGGAACATAGTTTAACATTAGACCCTATGGGAAAAACACATTTTGGCTATCTCCTCTGAAACTATTGAAGCAAACTTAACCAAACTTTAGAGGAATGATGTATTGGAGGTCCTTTACATAGATTGCCAAAATTTTTCTGATTGGCCAAAAAACATGGCTGCCAGAGCAAAAGGTAGTTTAACATGGGACCCTATGGGAAAAATGCATTTTGGCTATCTCCTCAGAAATGACTAAAGCGAATTTAACCAAACTTTACAGAAATGATGTATAGAAGGTCCTTTACTTAGATTGCCAAAATTTTTCTGATCCACCAAAAAACATGGCCGCCAGTGCAGAAGAAGTTTAACATTGGACCCTATGGGAAAAGCATATATATGCTATTTCCTCTGAAGCTTGGGAAGCAAATTGAACCAAACTTTACAGGAATGATGTATAGAAGGTCCTTTACATAGATTGCCAAAATTTTCCTGATTGGCCAAAAAACATGGCTGCCAGTGCAAAAGGTAGTTTAACATTGGACCCTATGGGAAAAACGCATTTTTGACTATGTACTCAGAAATGACTGAAGCAAATTGTACCAAACTTTACAGGAATAGTGTAAGGAAGGTCCTTTACATAGATTGCCAAAATTTTCCTGATCTGCCATAAAACATGGCTGCCAATGGAGAACATTGTTTCACATTGGACCCTATGGGAAAAGCATATATTTGCTATTTCCTTTGAAGCTACTAAAGCAAATTGAATCAAACTTTACAGGAATGATGTATGGATGGTTCTTTACTTAGATTTTGGACATTTTTTTGATCCGCCAAAAAAGATGGCTGCCAGCACAGAACATAGTTTAACCCTATGGGAGTAGCATATATTTGCTATCTCCTCTAAAGCTACTGAAGCAAATTGAACCAAACTGTATGGGAATGATGTATGGAAGGTCCTTTACTTAGATTGACAAATTCAAATTGCCCGTTTCATTTACAATAAAGGCAAAACACTTTCAAAATCTCGGAAGCTGAAATTTCATTGGACAATAAATGTTACAACAATGGCTCATTCACATATGCCCCTAAACGGTGTTTCCTCAGATCTCCCACTCCGCACCTATATCAAAAATGGGGGAGCAAGTGAGAGATGTGATTTTAATCAGATTGAAAAAACTGTGAATGGTACATATAGTTCTACAGTGATTTCCTTAGCCATTCTGTCTGATATAAACAGTGCATTTTTTCATCACATGCTTTAAAAGCATTTTAGTCAGGTGAGCGATACAGGCTCAGCCACACTGAGCCTCTGGTTGTTTTATACCATGATTTTCTCAGTCACAGTTCTGATTTACAACCAAGAAATAAAGTGTACTTGTGTTTGTTTTGTATCATGATTGCCTGGCACAGATCTGGTACAACCTAGAAATTAAGTACTTATGATATACCAGTCTAGAACATATCTGATACACAATCAAGACATTAAGTGTCTATGGTATGTACCAGTGTGGTACAGATCTGATAAATAATCTAGAAATCAACTGTCCATGATATACCAGTCTAGAACATATCTGATACACAATCAAGACATTAAGTGTCTATGGTATACCAGTGTGGTACAGATCTGATAAACAATCTAGAAATCAACTGTCCATGATATACCAGTCTAGAACATATCTGATACACAATCAATACAGTAAGTGTTTATGGTATACCAGTGTGGTACAGATCTGATAAACAATCTAGAAATCAACTGTCCATGATATACCAGTCTAAAACATATCTGATACACAATCAATACAGTAAGTGTTTATGGTATACCAGTTTGGTAAATCCCAACTTTATAAAGTTTCCTTTTATCGGTGCTTTAACCAATGATATAAGTCTGGTAAATCCCAGCCAGATGTTAATTGAGTGTCCTTGTATCGGTGCTTTAAATACAACCCAGAAGGTATTTTTTGTATTTGAAGTATTGGTCAACATTCAGAGTATAGTTTTTTCATTGATTAAAGTACATGTATATCCCTTTTATTTTTGTATAAGATTTACCGTAAGATTTATCACCTTGTAAATAAAAATAAATAATTTATTAAGTAATTAAAATTCACTTATTATATAATTATATTGTTTGTTATGCACAAGCGGTTCACCAGCATATCATATGACACATGGGTTTATTATGTAAGGTTTTTTTGTAGGATTGACAGCATGTGCAAAAGTCTTATCTAAAATCTTCAATTTTAATTTGCATCCAGATATAAATACATTTCCAATCAGTTGACAAGAAACAATGTTACCATGGGTTACGTCAACAGATTTATTAACTGTTATATGATGTCGCTCAGCTATTCTGGTCTGAGCACTTAATAGGGAATTTTATCTTGAAGCGGTTGTCTAGTGCTGTGAAATTAAAATGACAAGACTTGTACCCAGATATTGCAAAGTCATGCTGGTCACATGACAAGTCTTACAGAACCTTTGGCCGCTTTAAAGGAAATTTTATGATTTAAGTGTACTTAAATTCAACTTTAGATCAGTTTTCATGGGTTCAAAATTATATTCTGTTGTGGAAGGTACAGGACCTTTTGCCCTAAGTTTAGCAGGTCCCACATAAAATATTGAAAGTTCAATATCAACATAGAAATGAGGTCCATTTTATCATGTATAGAAAAGTAGGAAAAGTCATTATCCAGTAAAAACAAATAGCAGGTCCATCAGACTATTACAGTTCATATATCAAAGGTTCCAATGTAAAATCAGTAAGTTCTGGACCTTGGATCAAGGAAATTATGAATACCTGATTTTAACCTATATATTGCATATAACATGTATAAATTGTTGTTCAAAATTTGAACAGTTTCAAAATCCAATTAAATTATTTGTCCAGACTGAATATAACCATAAACTTACCATAATTTTGTATTAAGATCAGCATTCATTCTGTATTAAACCTGTCATAAATTTGCAACACTAAATGTCCATTTTAGAAAAAAAATTCCTCAACAGTAGTGCTCAAACCAAAATTATAATTTTTGAAATGAGAAAAACCAAAACTGTATTTTACCAATCCAACTTAGGCATTACTTAAAACATAAGAACTGATTTCCCTTAGTCTTTAGATTTTTTTCTCTCTTTAGTCTGAAGAACTGATTTCCCATAGTCTATAGAATGCTTTGTCTTCTTTAGTCTATAGAACTAACTTGCCATAGTCTATATTATTCTTTGCCTTCCTTAGTCTATAGAACTAACTTGCCGTAGTCTATATAATTATTTGTCTTCCTTAGTCTATAGAACTGATTTCCCTTAGTCTATAGAATTATCTGTCTTCCTTAGTCTATAGAATGCTTTGTCTTCCTTAGTCTATAGAACTGATTTCCCTTAGTCTATAGATTTTTTTGTCTTCCTTAGTCTATAGAATGCTTTGTCTTCCTTAGTCTATAGAACTAACTTGTCATAGTCTATAGAAGTCTTTGCCTTCCTTAGTCTATAGAACTAACTTGCCGTAGTCTATATAATCATTTGTCTTCCTTAGTCTATAGAACTGATTTCCCTTAGTCTATAGAATTATCTGTCTTCCTTAGTCTATAGAATGCTTTGTCTTCCTTAGTCTATAGAACTGATTTCCCTTAGTCTATAGAATTCTTTGTCTCCCTTAGTCTATAGAACTGATTTCCCTTAGTCTATAGAATGCCTTGTCTACCTTAGTCTTTAAAACTGATTTCCCTTAGTCTATAGAATGTCTTGTCTTCCTTAGTCTTTAAAACTGATTTCCCTTAGTGTATAAGACTGATTTCCCTTAGTGTATAGAACTGATTTCCCTTAGTCTTTAGTTCTTATTTTCCTCAGTCTATAGAATTGATTTCCCTCAGTCTATATAAAACTAATTTTCCTTAGTCTATAGAATTGATCTTATGCCATTTCTTAATTTTGTGTTTGAAAACTTCTGATTTAGCATAGAAAACAAAGTGGGAAATTATGTTATGTAAATGATTATTGCCTCAAATGTTTACCATGACTGTTTGATAGAAGTGAAGTGTTTTAAATCCTGATATGTGTTTATATTTCAATTTGCCTTTGATGCATTTTCATTGGTCAGACCCTTTCTGTTATTTTTACTTGAAAGAATTTGCATTTGAGGTAATGTTGTCTTTGACAACTCGCTCAAACATTTGTATTCCTACGCCATATCTATGTACTCTTTTGTTTCAATTTGTTCAATTTGTAAAAGTATTAAATGTGTCGATTTGTTATTTAAAACACTATTTATCAATTGATGCAGAATAGAAATTAATTTTTTTCATAGTCATGGAAAAATGAAAGAATGATGCATTTTGCACAGGTAACAAAATGTGTAATGTGCAAAGTGTCTGATTCTTTCATCATATTTTTCCATAACAAAAAGAAAAATTATTTTGTAATCCATCTGCGATATTTTAGCAGAGTGTTTATAAACATTGAAGGCTCTGTGTTATGTAAATTTTATATGGGTCATATATAATGTTGGTATTGGCAAATGAACACACAGGCGTGAATATATAAGTACACATGCACTTGTTCACATATCACTTTAACCTTTGTTATATTGGTCATAAACGATAACTCTGCTACCTCTTTTTATCTATAGAAAACTGTTTGTAATGTTCAATACTCTTATGTATAATAGATGTGAAAAAACAGGGACATACCTTTATACCGGGGCCATTCCAAGAAAAGAAATCCAACAAGTGCTATGTATTGCATATGACTGACCATCATGTGGTTCAAAGTATACGTGTTTCACATAGTCATGATAGTGTCCTAAACAAATTGAATAAATGCAACTCAGTGGGGTACATCAGCCTACTACAATACACGGTCTTGCTGTGTCATATAATCACGCCTGGGCATCCTTTATTTGGTACAACAACCTTTATTATACTCCCGCAAACTAGTTTGAGGAGGGTATATAGAAATCCCCATTACTGTCTGTCTCTGTCCGTGTAAAATCATTTCCGGGCCATATCTCATAGCTGCTTTGGACGACTTTCATAAAACTTAACATAAATAATTTTCATAGTCGGAAGGCGTGTCATGACCTTGAACCAAGGGCATATCATAAAGGTCAAAGTAGCGGGCAAGCATTTAATGTTGGGGCGGGGGGGGGGGTATTTGGCTCTCCAGAGACAGTTCTTGTTAATATTAGACTGTACCCACTGTATACATTGTCATTAGATCGTAAATTGGGCCGATACAACTGCGCTTGTTGTAATGGGTTTATCAAAGCTAAAAAAGAATCATTTAGGGACTAAGTGTTTGTATGTTGTTGATTATCAGGCCCTATAACCAGAATTGTCTTACACTAAGTTTTACCATATTTTAACTTTATGTTTCACTAGAGGTGACCTTATTTGCAATTGTTATTTTATAGTATCAGGTTGTTCGTAAAAATACGTGTATTCTTAATGTTTCACACGTGGTGGGTGTAATTGCTAAACAGGAGGTGCTTAAGGAGCACACCGCCAAATTTGCTAGTTTCGAAGATTTTACTTTTGTGGGGATTATGATCTTGACAAGGATTGGTATGTTTGTTTTTCATTTCCAAGTTTAAATATGTATATTTCCTAATTTCTTTTCTTAAATTTAAAAAAAACCATTTTCCTATGACTTTGAATCATTAAAACATAATTGTTTTATGGACACTTGCTTAAAACCTTCACCAGCATACATGGCCTAAAAAGGTTTTTTTTTTATTTCATAATTTTGGGGTAGGGGAAATAAATTTATTCGCCTCATCTACAAGATTTGCTATTTCCGACAGTTTTTGGTGTTATTAGATTCTTATATGTCACTGAATTGCGTCAATAGATAACAGTCGAGATTCAATGCCTAAATAACAAAAATACAAGAGGCGAAGCTCCTTTTTTCTTATAGCATTTTACATATAAATGAATAAAATTAGCCATTTTATTATATTAGCTAGTCCTATCTGTCCTTAAGCTAAAACATTTCACAAATATTTAAAATCCTCGAAGCTTGTTTTATCATTGTTGTGGGTACTTTTGCTCGAAATCTTCATTAGAAACACAAATCGGCATATATTGCATAAAAATGGATTTTCACATGTTTTTCAATTTTGGGGTAGGGGAAATAAATTTATCCGTTTCATCTATAAACTTCGGTATTTCCGATAGTTTTTTATGTTGTCAGACTCAAATGTGCCACGGCAATACAGAAATATATAAATCTCGAAATTCAATGCCTATATAACAAAATTACAAGAAATAGAGTACAAAAGATTTAATGAAAAATCATTTTCCAAACTATTGTTATATGAAAAGTGCAAATTTTCATATAAAATCACCAAACACTCTACATATTATTGTTTTATAAATATGTTGGGAACAGACGGGAGATGTAACAAACAATAAGATTTTGTTTTAAACACTAATCGGCAAGCATGGGCCAAAATAATGAATTTTTGACATTTTCGTATTTTTGGGGTAGGGGAAACATAATAATTTGCTACGGTATTAAGGTTCCAAATTTCCGAAGTTTTGTAACATTTTTATCTACAGGACTACCAAGGCTTTATAAAAATATATAGTTTGTCATATTTAATGCATAAACAGCAGATTTACAAGAATCGAAAGACGGTAGATATGATAAAAACGCAGTTTACAGCATCGATTTTATCGCTTATTTTAAAATTTTGACACAAAATCGGAAAACTGTCAGGGTTTTGCATTTTAATCTATCATGTGTCCACAATGAAAGATAAAATGAACATTTTTGTGTTGTTTTTGCCACAAAATGCTTCAAAATCTGGAATTTTTATTTTTTACCAAAATTTAACATTTGCAGAGGCTTTTCTTCAAAAACTGTTTCTGATTAAAAAATCGGAAACGATTTGACGCGTAAGAAATTGGTTTTCAGTAACTAGGGACATTTTCCTACAAAAATCAACCCTCAAACCTTTTGGCCTCGTTCACCCGGATTTTAGCCATGATCTCTTGGACTATAGTTTTCGTTAGCTCGGAGTTGGAACTTTCGACAGGTCTGGTCTCTGTTTCACAATCATCCTATTCCCTTAACTTAAATTTAACAAAATCTTTTTCTTGTAACTACTTGTAGGTATTTTTGACAAAACTAACACAAATATTTTACGTTGATTTTATAATGATCTACAATACAACACCTTTAATTTAACAATATTATAAAGATTCGAAATTTTGCCAGATTTAAGTTAAAATCTTAGCAGAGAAATGATTGTGAGATCGGGGCCTGTACTGCACGAGTGTTTTATCTGATTTTAAAGTACATGTATGTCTGATCTAAATCTCTATAACGGGATGATATATTATTAATACACAATTGCTTATATTAACTTGAATTGTCATTATAATAAATTTGATACCATGTGATAAATTTTGGATTTATTATTTTATTTTTCGCTCACCTATGCGGAGGGTCAATGTCATGTGTCCAAACATCGTCTATCCTCCTTGTCTGTTGTGTAAACTTTTCACTTAAATTACTTTTTCTCCAAACTTGACAGGTGTGGGTCCTCTCAAGTTTGTGTACATGTATCTACTGGACGTTGACCCAAGTTCATTCAAGATGACAACGACCTTCAGCAATTAAGTTTTTAAACATATTTTGTCCAAGAACCCTGGTAATTTGAAATTTCATATTTAGTATCTGGATATGTTACGCTTCCAAGTTTTATTTGGGATTCACATCAAGGCGTTGAAAGGCGTTATTATCCATAAGCCGATGATTTAAATTTGGAAACAAACTTTAAAACCTATATGCTGGTTCGATCCGAAATAGGACATGCTTTAGAAAATAACATTTAAATGTAATAAGTACGTTATATATCAGCTAGCTATAGAGAGTGAATATTTGCGAGACATCGTTGATTAATTAGGCTTCAACGTCCTAGTCAAGAATAGTTCACTTATATCGAAACATTGCCAGGTGAAGTGAAATGGGAAAATTTTGATCATTGTAGTGGACAATGTGCCACGCCTGTCGTGACACGGGACATGTTTTAAGGAAGGACCCCGTGACTTTCATTTCTAAATACCGAGTGTTTGGCGAAAGAACAGTCGCTACCTATTTTCAACTCAGTTTTATATTCAGCTATCTTGTCGTTTTGCTTTTTTATTTCCTGAACGATCTTTGATTTTATGTTGGTTCAATGCTCGATAAATATCACCATGCCCAAGTATATATTTTTTAGTCATAAATGCATGTAGCTTCCGTTTATTTACAATAGAGTGGTATATAATGGAATTTTACGTTAAGTCACGTTTTACATACATCGAGGCGGTCATGTCATGGATGATGGGGGAAATCGGCGAAAACAACCGCCCTTCTAGGGCGACCGAAGTAACAAACTTTCTCACTGTGATAGTATCTGTGCCAAGTGGTATACGGACCTAGCTAACCGGTGAGAATCGCTGCGATCAGTAAGCATTTGCCTTACACCAATGATGACCCGCATTAAATAGAAAATGATTTTGAAAGCTCAACCTGGTAAGTATACTGCTACTTTAATTATAAAATTAGTTATAGACACACCAGTTTATTTATATCTAACAAACATAAGTTCCTTATGTAAAGGAAAAATATTTTAATGAGAAAAACAACATTAAATCATGAAATGATTAGTGTGGCACGTCAAAATAAAAACACTGACGGATAAGGAAATAATGAATGACAAACTACACAACCTTGTCGAACACCATGTTAGAGTTTTTTGTAATTTGTTTATGATTTACGGATCTATCTTTTAATAAGGAAACATAAACAACATTACATCATGTCAAACTTTTAATAGTCATTATATTAATTTATTTTACATGTACTTATACTCATATTTGAAAAAAAATGTATACACAAAAATCAGCTTAGTAATAGACAAGTGTAGCTCTCCTGAACAAAAATATACTCTCCCTTTTCCTACTAAGATTTTACTATTAGAAAATGCTTTGTTCATATTAAAAATAATTAATTTTATGATTAACAATTTTCGTTTAATTTTTTCATCCGTGTTATCGCAGAAGATTTTTTTCTGTGAGAAGCAGTCGCCGTTTTGAATAAACGGAGAAACCCTTTCTCTAAAATGGTCAAGATTAAGATGGTCTATTATCTCAAACAAAAATTCTTCGCGGATTTTAATGTTCTCGCTGATTTATTGTATTTACAAAATTGTTACCGGTTATGTGTATTTAGTGTTTTAAATTTTCAGAAAGGCTACATTTACCATGGAAACTGATCAAAATGACAACCGTTACCATTTTCACTGTTTTTCCTTGTATTATAGATTTAACTGACCAATTTAATTATAATTGGCATTGACATGTAGTGTTTTACTTTTTCAAAATGACCAATTTGTATATTTTGGGAGATCTACTTTATTATCAGTTTAGCGATACAAAATTTTTCACTATGCTTGATTTTGCATTAATCTTTTGCTGAATCTGTTCCCTTTAAAATACTTCTACGGTAGTTCACTGCAGAGTATTCAGAGTGCTCGCTCCGTATGTGGGTTCGGACCTTTAAAAGACTTTAAAATAGGTAGTGACTGTTCTTTCGATACCCATTTGTCTTTGAGAAATTAAAGTCACGGGGTCCGGAAGAGAACTTTAAAACCGATGCCGCGTGATCCTGAGCTCACTGCAAAAGGAAAGATTTTTGCCACTTTACCTATCTCTGATGTGTCTCGATATATGTGAAATATTCTTGACTGGAAAGTAAAACCATATTTAATCAATCAATCAATCAATCAATCAATCAATCTCTTTAAAATGTTTATCCTCCGCCTAGAAATTCGCTAGAGGATAATATAAGTAATGCATTCCGTGCATCTGTCCGTCCATGCATCACACTTTTTGTCCGCAACAGTTCTCCTATATCATCATTATGACTGTCGGAGTTTAAACTCAAAATGTGGCCTTGTCGGCCAATGTGTCGATCGTTGACTTAATATTTTAAGTTGTGCCCTTGACGTGGTGAAGATGAAAAGCGAGATTTTTCTTTTCAATGAAAATGAATATCTGTAATAAATGAAACTTGGCGGGAATGATTAACATAATGCGTAGAGATGCATATTGATTTTTCTGTTTCCTTTTCAGGTTCGTTCCTTGGAGTTATGACCTGTTGACAAATGATGATGATGATGGTGATGATGATGATGATGATGATGACGATGATGATGATGATGATGATATTATATTTTGTCTTGACTCTGTATTTTGTTTATAACTTTGTAGTCCCATGAATGATTAAAATAACGCCTGTTTGTCTTTAGCCCATGAATGATTAAAATAACGCCTGTTTGTCTTTAGCCCATGAATGATTAAAATAACGCATGAATGATTAAAATAACGCCTGTTTGTCTTTAGCCCATGAATGATTAAAATAACGCCTGTTTGTCTTTAGCATATCCGTTTGATGTCCTGTATCGTCCGTTAACATTTTACATTGTTAAAAATCATTTCCTCCAAAATTACTAGGTCAATTAAACCTGATGAAATTTAAACTTGATGATTATTATGTCTATGTGAAGTGCTTAGATTTGTAAATGTTTCCTTGAAAAGGGGGCAATATATAGTTAAAATCTTTAAACAAATCTTCTATTTCGAACAAAAGATGCACGTATAACTTTAGATGTTTCATGTTTAACATTTTCAGGACATCTATTTTCAGATTTGCACAAATGTAAGTCGAGACGCGAAATGGGGAAACGACAAAGTATTAAAGGGGGCACTAAAACTAATTATGTTTGTTAATATATATTGAAATTTATAATCTTACATAGGCATGTGTATTCGAATATTGTATGTATTGATATAACGATGGTTTTGATATATGGTTCAAAGGCATAGGTTCAAAAGTCTAAGTCACAGATGTATGCGAATGTAAATGGTTAATTATCTGAAAAGCTATAATCTTTTTTAAATGCATGTATATTAGAACATTGTAGCTATCGATAATAGCGATCATTTTGGATACATACATGTATGTAGTTCAAGGTCATAGGTACAAAGTCAAGGTTTTCAAGTCTAAAGTGGAATCAGAATACTGAAATGGTTAATAATCAATTAACTTTTTGTATAGACTTTATTATTAGAATATTGTAGATTTTTATACATCATGTTGTTGTATGTAGATGGTCATAGGTTCAAAGGTCAAGGTCACAGTAGCATGGATAATTGTCTGGAGAGTATCTAGACTTTTACAGTACAACAAACCTGTCGAAAGTTTAACACTTAAGATAACGATATAAGAAGTTCATATCGGCCCTTCTATAACGTTTTGACGTCTGCTATTTATCTCCGGGCAGCTTTATGGCCACTTAGTATCCTTATCTCGATCACTTAGCAACTGAGTTCGGCTCCATGTCGTTAACGCGATGTTTTACTTTCGACAGGTCTGTACTGTGGGTTAGAATCGCCAATTGAACTCTTCGAGGGTTTATGTAGCATATCCTCAGGTGAGCAATAAGGCCCACAGAGCCCTTGTAGGGAGCTTTTTTACTTGGAATACTAAGAATTACTATTGTAGCTACTTTGGAATGATTGCATTGAATATTGTACCAGTGTTAACTTTACAGCACTGGTCGGCTGTTTCGGAACACAATCTCTCATCAGTAATGCTTGAACCAAAATTGTGAAATTAAAATGATATTAAGGGGTTGAAAAAATCCAAAGGGCCAAAATTAATTAAATCAAAGTTTGCAAAAAAAAAAAAATACTTTGCATAAGGGAATATACCTTAGTTTTTGAGACTTTTCAGATTTTAAAGTGGTGCGTAGTTGTGTCAGTTTAATGATTGATTTACCATTATCAAAACCACAAATACATGTATTCTCTCCCGATTTCTTAATTTGTATCATAATACAAACGTGTTAAACAAGGCATTTAAGTTGGTTGATTGATTGCATGGGGTTTACGTCAGCCCAGTCATCAAGAAGTTTTTCGTATATCGAGACGACACCGCCTTTAGGTGAATTTGCAGATTTTTTTTTTGTAGTGCGTTCAGGGCAATGTGCAGGGAGGTTCTATAACGTAATATGCCTGCCGTAACACATGACATTGGTTTTAAGGTAGGTCTTTTCAGAAGGACCGCGTGACTTTCATTTCTAAATGCTGAGTGCTTGACGAAAGAACAGTCGCTGCCTATATTTCCAAGTGTTGGTCAGACCCGGCTGGGATTCGAACCTTATCTATGTGATCTATATATGCGCTGCATTATGCCATATGACAGTAGTTGTGTTCAGGTTACAAATACCTCTTGGCTATTATTTTTTTTTTTTCATAATAATAATAGTTTTTATTATTATTACTCATTTCTTTCAATCTGACCTGATCAAAACTTAAAAATATGTAGTGACTAAGTATTGACAAAGCAATGAAAGTCACGGACCCTTTGGAAGATACATTGAACCTATGTCCCCTGTCACGGTAGCCCAATAACTGGTGGCGTCACGATAAAATTAAAATATTCTGGACTGGGACGTAAAAACCAAATCAATCAACCAATCAGACGTAGAGTTAAAACATATACATATACACTTTTTCATTTTAAAATTTTGATAACATGAAGAATACATTAAGTTTTATTTCAGTTTGTTTTCAACAAACACATTATTTCTTATTCACCCTCTGCGCCTTAATCATTTCACTTGTGCCTTGATAATTTTAATTTGATTTATAATGGCGTCATTATATGCACTGCAAAAAGAAATAAAAAATTGAAAATAATAATAACAATGAAAACAAATAAAAATTATGACAGAATATATAAATAAAAACAAGTATCGTGGTGTTACGTGTATGACAAATATGTTATAATTGATTATCAAAACAATGGAAAATTACAATGAAGTAAGTTATTAGCCATGTTAAACAGTAAATCACGTTCACTACAACCATTTATTCTGTGTAAACAGCCTTGTATCTTCTGTAAGCCATCCTATTAATAATTAATATCAATATATCTTTATATGGCGTGCTTCAACTATCCAATATATTTACGCACAATAATATCGTGTAGGGGCACGAAAAAGGATTTCAAGGTCCAATGTCATAATTATTCCTTAACCAAGATTTTCCTCGACTTAAATATCGCAAATTTGGCAATCTCTAGATCTATTGGAACTATTGACGTACAATTTTCAGGAAAGTAAATGTAGATGTTACTAGTGAGTTGAGTAATCGTGTTTAACGTCTCAGTAAAGAATATTTCACTTATATCGAGAGGTCGCCAGCTAAAGACGAAGGTGCAGAAATTTTGCCTGTGCGTTGCGTTGATGACATTATACGACAGGGTTCTTTAGCGTGCCAACAAGCCCACCTTGACACGGGACCTCGTTTATTTTAAGTTCCTATTCGAAAGAACCGTGACTTTTATTTCCATATGCTGAGTTGTTACAATCTGGAAGTAATCTTCAAAATGACATCTTAAGTTTCCTAAATATCTTAACAATACCCAAAATTAGTAAGATTTGCTGATTTAAATAAAGGAAAATTTTAGATAAGGAATAATTGTGAAACTGGGGCCTAGTTCCATCCTAAACAAAGATTTTCCTTAAATTAAATCTGGAAAATGTTGACAGCCTTGTAACACCACATAGCGATGTTGCCGCATAAACGTGGCTAGAGGTAGCATCTGTCGAACAGTTGTTGAGATATAGCTAATTTGGAGCCGAGAGATGAGCTACTATAGGCACATATTCGTTTTTTTGGTGTAAACTTTGTATAGACCTGTACTGTATTGATTGTTGTTATATCCGGGTATCGATCCAGTGTTATTAGTGTTTGCATGTTGTATTTTTGGTCGTCTTGGTTATGTAGGGTACAGATCTGTCGAAAGTTTAACACTCAGCTAACGATAAGGAGTCGAAGCTCGGATTGAACGAGATATGGATAGCTAGTGACAGAAACGTTCCGAAGAGAAATATAACAGCTGTCGAAAAGCTGTCAAGAATGAAGCTAGTAAGGAACCGGATTGAGCTGTGAGTTCTGCACTAATTCTGGCGTTAGCTTAGTGATAAACTTTCGACAAGCCTAACTACAGACCAGCGTGAATTTGGGATTCCCGGTACAAGAAAGATACCGCGTTAAATTGAATGACGTCTCGTAAAATCAGGTATTGACATAACTGGCGGTAATGTTCGATCTTTAACGACAAAATGCTGGGGATATTTTTATGTCCACTCAAAAATCTTTTAGAAAAAAGCCACTCAATACAAACCTGTAAAATTGAATATGGACATAGGCCAAGACCATCGAAAGATTGGTTGCATTGACTGATTATAAAACCCCATTCAAGAATATTTCACTTATATCGAGACGACACCGGCTGTAGGTGAAGTGGCAGAAAATTTTACCCAAGACAATGTGCAGGATGAATGACGCACCTGTTTGCTGTTTAAGGATCACTTCCGAAAGACTCCGAAACTTTCATTTCTTAATTTTGAATGATTAGCGAAAGAACAAAAACTACCTTTTTTAAGTCTTGCCGGAATTCGAACCCACGACCTCCCACATTCAGATCGAACACTCTACCAACTGAGCTACCGTAGTGGTTACCATCCAATGACCCATTGATTATAATTATAACTATTATTAGTACCTACATAATAAAACCTTGCAAGTTATAACAGAATATGAAGGAAGAAATCCAATGGACTTTTGGAGTCATCTGTGAGATTCTTCACCATTTTCACATGTGTTATACATTTAACGACTATATCAGTATGATGTTGTTGATGACCGTCATACAATCTCTCGTCAAAACTATTTAAAATCATACAAAATTATTTCAAAATTATTTTCTGATTGACAGACAAATAAATATAGCATGTCAGTCACAAGTAATTAATCAGGAACAGCCCATATTGATTTAACCACATTAATTACTTTATTTGAAATTGAAAAGAATCAAAACAATGTCTAAACGCGTCTAAAAAGTAATAATAAATATTTATAATTTTTATATATGAATGTACTATTACAAATAGACAGAGACAACTTTAAACTGATATGGTTTGAGAATCGATTGTTTGACTCACTTATGGCACGCAAATTTCACAAAATTTCGAAACTATTTTTCTGGACGGAAAATTTAGTGTCCTGAGCGAGAAATACGGTTTTTCCTCGGGAAACAGTTACCCGAACGAGAAATCCAGCATCCCGCATTTTTGTGAAATTGGCGTGCCTAGAAAATGCGTCTCTATTGCAAGAAACTGTTTCCTGTGCGAAATACTAGATATTCCGATCAGGTTTCACTAATTAAAACGGGAAACATATTTTCTCGACGACAAACATTGTTTTCCACTGGGATACCTTGTTTCTATCGTGATTTTCAATATTTTTTTACGACGTCGATTCTGACAAACTAATTTCAATGATTAATCTAATTATAAACACGAATCCGTGTATTACAATTACTTCTGATTTATTTTGTACTGGCCATGGTGCGCACTGAATTGCTGAAACATGGACCAATTTATAGACATCACAGACCACTCAGTCCAAGCGCACTGAATTGCTGAAACATGGACCAATTTGCGACATCGCAGATTAACATCACAGGCCACTCAGTCCAAGTTATTTGTATTAATTAAGGCTTACGGCAAGCAAATATAACCTTCCTTACATACTGTCAAATGGGATCAAGTCAACAACAACCAGATACTGTAATCCATTGGAGCACAATCGGGACTTTTTTATATTCACTCAAATGGTGTAATGTAACTGACTCAAAGTTTCTTCAGAAATTCAATGATTTTCTTAGAAGCTGAATCCTAATTAAACATCTATCATTTTCATGGCCATTAAACATTCTTGGAATATCTTTGTTAGGAAATGGTTTAAGAACCATGAGAATTTATGTAATAGCTCGAATTTATTCTCAGCGATGTTTTACCATAAAAGTTAAACTGACGCCAGCCCAAACCATAAATCCGGATGCAAAAGAACTTAACTTCTGTCGATCATATTGATTTTAAGGGATGTAATAAACTTTTCTACAGTCATAACTGCCACCTATGTAAAACATGACCTCGTCTGTGGTAACATAGTTTTTCCATTTGCCGTTATTTAAACGGAGATAGAGACGCCATGCTGGAGCACGTCGCTTCTTGATTTGTGCGTCATTTAGTCCATCGAATGATGGAAGCTTCTTATGTAACATTTTGATATTTCACTAACCATTTAGTGAAGCTTTGTAAAGCCTTTCCCAGATCATAGGTGGAAGCAATATCAAGCTGAGTGTTTGTAGGTATAATTGTGTTTTTATCTTGAAAAATATGATTTTCAAGAAAAACAACTTTATTAGTGGTCTAGCAGCATTGAGTAGAAGTCTAATAATTTTATTTACAATTCCAACACAAGACTATCTTACGTTGGAGGAGTTAATTCTATCTATCATATGGCATATTTTTCTGATGTTATCAGGAGTAGTTTCTTTGAAACGATTTTTGTATTTTAACGTTTTACTTAATTTCTGGTTGGTATTGCGAATACCTTTGCGTGCGAAGAAAAGAACCAATAGAAATATTATAGCCTATATCTTTCACTTGCTTTACAATCTATCTGTAGCTCATGTTCAAGCCCTAAAACAATGTCTTCCACAACAGTATGAGTTTTACATTGAATCATTTTCAAATACCATGCAAAACGTGTTTCTACTAGTACACTTATCTGACAAACAAAGTTGTTTTGTACGAACTTCATGCGTGAAAGAGGAAGAAAATCGAGGGTGATTAGTGTTAATTACGTTATAAATTGAAATGGTCTCGTACATGCAGGGTTTGTTGTTTTATTGTTTGGTAAATTAAGGGCTATTCATTTTCTACACGTTTTAGTGGACCTAGAATAATTCGCTTGTTTAATCTTTTCTTGTTTTTGTGGCTATTTCTACCATTGCATGGTATAATGTCGTCTTCTTTGTTGCGATGCCGGGCTGTTTTCAAGCTCGTGATTTTCAGTTTCACATCTTATTAAAGTGCTGACACACTGATCTATACAGCTACAGTTGACCCCCATTTTCTTTCGCCATAAAGAATTTTAAATTTTAAATTTTTAACATGACCCTCCTGAAGTTTTTTTTTTTTTTTTTTTTTTTTTTTTTTTTTTTTTGACAATCGCTCTAATGGTGTTAAATTGTACTACTGCGATGCCGTTAATTCTCCTGGTGACCAACTTATCATTTTTTTCTTGAATACTCTAATCCACGAATTTACGTGTCAGCAAAATATTATACATTACAACGTTACATAAAACGAAACTTAAAACACAAACCAAGGATTTACAACTCGACAAAATTGTATTTGTATATATATATATATATGCACAACCCATTACAATGATTCAGTTGTTAGAGTGCTCTTTCTGTATGTGGGAGGTCGTGGGTTCAAACCTCAGCTAGGGTTTGAATAAGACTCGAAACTAGGCAGTGATTTTTTTTTTCGGCGAACACTCAGCATTTAGAATTACGGATCAATTGGAAAATAGTTTAAATCAGATGCTCTATGTCACGACAGGTATGGCATGTTAAAGAACCCTCTTTGCACATTTCTCCCGAATGTAAAGGTCAAATTTTCTTCCACTTCACCTATAGCTGGTGCTCGATATAAATGAAATATTCTTGACTGGGACGTAAAACCCTAATCAATCAATCAATCAATCAATATATGTGATTGTATCAAGTAGAAATTGGTTGAAATCTCAAATTGTCACAAAAATATTTTTTGTCTTTAAAAAATATAAAAATTCATTCTCTATCTTTTTACAAAATTTTACTAAAAAATTCTAACAAATACCAAAGTTATGAAGTCATTTATGATGTAGCTATTTACGTATCACCCAATTGTAAATGCGCGCAAAACTACTTGAATTTGCAAAAATTATCGAAAATTCTAACAATATAGGGACCTTAAGTCAAGTACATTTTTTCAGTCACATGCAGTATAAATGTAGTATTCATTTGCTTGTTGTATAAAATTATCTGTCTCCATGTTGAGCACTGTGTTGTTGATAAAGGTGCACAGGGTCTGATCGCGGTATAATGATGACGTCGTTCTTCCAACTGTTACGTCACAATACTGAAAATGTTGACGTGGAGATTTTGACTGATTTCTACTTGATACAATCACATATAGACAAACACAAGCTTAAATGTTCCAGGCTAAAGTTCTATTCTACAGTATACTGTGTAGATATAATATATTTTTCATTATTGTAATCGTTACACCAAGAAGGTCACGTATTTTGTTTTTGTGTATCTAAACCCCCATGGAAGTACAAGTGCCCCATCATTAGATAAATAAAAAAACCAAAGGAGTGTTTGGTGTTTTTATGCTATGATTGTCCATGGTTATTAGAAAAACGAATAAATCAGATAAGGTCAAAGTTGAAGATCTTTTAGGGTTGTAAATAGTGTAAGAAAAATGGTTTAAATTCCTATATAAAAGTAAGGACCTGTGCCTTGGTTTTAATTGTGTTAGTTTTAGTCAAGCACTGAGCATGATTGGAAACAAGCACCTGTTGTTGTTGGCTGTATTTACCCTTGCGGTATTATTACATACAGGTAAGTTACGTCATAGTAACGTCATAACTACTGTAACTAGTTATAAAACACGTATATATACTAGCAACTCTTCAGGTACTTAAATAATTCTTCAAAATACAACAAAATTTTATTACTAGTTGAAAGACTAACAATTGCTTCCGTTTTTGTCATACTTTTCATTTTAAATAAAATTTTACGTAGATCTATTTTTCCGACTTACGTTTATTCCCCTCAACGAAATTGTCACACGAATACTAACACGAGCGTCCTCATAGCAAATACTCGTAATTTTTTTAAGTATAATTTTTAGACAGATTTACCTATTTTTCATCTATGTAGACAAGTACACCATTTTCTGTCTCATTAGAGCATTATATATAACAAGTATAGTTCATACACACTCTGAATCGTGCTCCAAGTTCCACAATTATTCAATAACTAAAACCTTCCTTGACTTAATTTTGACAGATTTTATATCTCAATAATTTTTGTTAGTTTCTCAGATATTCAGGGATTTAAGGTGTCACTTTGAAAATCATACCAAGTAATTTGTATTTGTTTTTGTCAAAAATGTTATCTTAGAATGTTAAAATAGTTCAGAAATAGATAGCCAAAATTTGTTAAATTTAGAGAAAATATTAGATAAGAAATGATTGTGAAACTGGGGCTAAATAATCCAAAATACCTTAATTAAAAATGATTGTGAAACTGGGACGAAATAATCCAAAATACCTTCATTAAAAATGATTGTGAAACTGGGACGAGGTAATCCAAAATACCTTAATTAAAAATGATTGTGAAACTGGGACGAAATAATCCAAAATACCTTAATTAAAAATGATTGTGAAACTGGGACGAAATAATCCAAAATACCTTAAATAAAAATGATTGTGAAACTGGGGCTAAATAATCCAAAATACCTTAATTAAAAATGATTGTGAAACTGGGGCTAAATAATCCAAAATACCTTAATTAAAAATGATTGTGAAACTGGGGCTAAATAATCCAAAATACCTTAATTAAAAATGATTGTGAAACTGGGACGAAATAATCCAAAATACCTTAAATAAAAATGATTGTGAAACTGGGGCTAAATAATCCAAAATACCTTAATTAAAAATGATTGTGAAACTGGGACGAAATAATCCAAAATACCTTAATTAAAAATGATTGTGAAACTGGGGCTAAATAATCCAAAATACCTTAATTAAAAATGATTGTGAAACTGGGGCTAAATAATCCAAAATACCTTAATTAAAAATGATTGTGAAACTGGGGCTAAATAATCCAAAATACCTTAATTAAAAATGATTGTGAAACTGGGACGAAATAATCCAAAATACCTTCATTAAAAATGATTGTGAAACTGGGGCTAAATAATCCAAAATACCTTAATTAAAAATGATTGTGAAACTGGGACGAAATAATCCAAAATACCTTAAAAAAATGATTGTGAAACTGGGGCTAAATAATCCAAAATACCTTAATTAAAAATGATTGTGAAACTGGGACGAAATAATCCAAAATACCTTCATTAAAAATGATTGTGAAACTGGGACGAGGTAATCCAAAATACCTTAATTAAAAATGATTGTGAAACTGGGACGAAATAATCCAAAATACCTTAAATAAAAATGATTGTGAAACTGGGGCTAAATAATCCAAAATACCTTAATTAAAAATGATTGTGAAACTGGGGCTAAATAATCCAAAATACCTTAATTAAAAATGATTGTGAAACTGGGGCTAAATAATCCAAAATACCTTAATTAAAAATGATTGTGAAACTGGGACGAAATAATCCAAAATACCTTAAATAAAAATGATTGTGAAACTGGGCTAAATAATCCAAAATACCTTAATTAAAAATGATTGTGAAACTGGGACGAAATAATCCAAAATACCTTCATTAAAAATGATTGTGAAACTGGGACGAGGTAATCCAAAATACCTTAATTAAAAATGATTGTGAAACTGGGACGAAATAATCCAAAATACCTTAATTAAAAATGATTGTGAAACTGGGACGAGGTAATCCAAAATACCTTCATTAAAATGATTGTGAAACTGGGGCTAAATAATCCAAAATACCTTAATTAAAAATGATTGTGAAACTGGGACGAGGTAATCCAAAATACCTTCATTAAAATGATTGTGAAACTGGGGCGAAATAATCCAAAATACCTTAATTAAAAATGATTGTGAAACTGGGGCGAAATAATCCAAAATACCTTCATTAAAAATGATTGTGAAACTGGGGCGAAATAAGGCAAAATACCTTAAATAAAAATGATTGTGAAACTGGGACGAAATAATCCAAAATACCTTAATTAAAAATGACTGTGAAACTGGGGCTAAATAATCTAAAATACCTTCATTAAAATGATTGTGAAACTGGGGCTAAATAATCCAAAATACCTTTATTAAAATGATTATGAAACTGGGACGACATAATCCAAAATACCTTCATTAAAATGATTATGAAACTGGGACGACATAATCCAAATACCTTGTTTGACTTTTTAACGCCGAAGTTTAATAACGCATAACAACATTATCAATTATTTTCTTATTCTTCTGTTTTACATGTTGTTGAAAAACCCATTGCAAATTAGTATAAAAAATGGATTTTCAAATTCATACTTGAAGTATATACTTGTGTCAAGAAAATACTGAACAATATTGTCGATAACTATTGCTCTCTGTATACAAAATTACCCTTGTTATATTTGATATGTTACACCAATAAAAGAACCACATAGTAAAATGTTTTCACGGTATATTTTTAACTTTTATGTGTATATTTTAAAAGTATCTACTACTATGGATTTCTCATTTCAGTAACATCTCAAGACCCCCAGTCCTTGTCTATTGCCCCACCCTGGCCGCCATGGGGAGGCGGTGGTGGTGGCGGTGGCAGAAGAACGTGTGGATGCTTTTGGAGGAGAAACTCGTGTGGTCCCTGGGATACTTGGTGTCGAGGTCGACGACATTCAGGACCAGGAGGGGGTTGTCCTTGGGGGTGGTATGAATCCTGGAGGGGTAGAAGATGGTGCTCATGGCGACAAGTCCGTTGTTGTAGAAGGCGAAGATGGTAAGTCGCGAGCTTTGATGATGTAATTTCATGGTGCAGTAAAATAATATGTGTGCGCCAATGTACAGTACAGACCTGTCTAAAGTTTAACAATTAGCTAACAAAATGGAACCGAACTGGGTCGCTAATTGGCCGAGATAGGGATACCAAGTGACCGAAAAGCTGTCGGGAGATAGATAACTGCTACCTAATAGATATAGCTTACCCGGGGGGGGGGGGGGATGAGATTCCCATTAGGTACTATAGTTTAAACAATATAGGATTCTGGAACTAGAGAATATCTCTAATATATACCAGTCTCTTATACCTAAATAAAACTTAAACATCTAATAAAGGTGTATAATCAATTGCATAATAATAAATTGTGGTGGAATTATAATAATTCTATTTTAGGTACTATGATTACTATATATCGTTATCTCGGTGTTAAACTTTCGACAGGTTGGTACTGTAGTCCGGCAAATATCTGACGTCACGTGTCAACGTGAATCCTAACTGTCCATACATAGTACACGATTTTAAATTGGCTGTGTAAAATTTGCTAAATTTCTTCTTATTATTAAGTATTTACTACGCAATTTAATTTATAATTTCAAATGTACAACATAAAATTGGACCACGCTCGATCTAAACAGCCATTGTCCTTATATTTTACATATAGAAGGGACATCGGCGACCGAGTGGTTAAAACGCCTGCTTACGGATAGCGCTTTTCACGGCTTAGATTCTGAACTCCCTAAGCAAAACCCGGGTGTAAAAGTTCGCTTTTGGAAGATCAGGGAATGTATCCGGGCACCTGGGTTTTCTCTACCTTGATCAATTAAACATTTTTCAGAACCGTTCCGTTTTTGACAATACCCTTTGAATTGTAAGAATATAATTTTTTGTCAAAATGTAATACCGATATTATAAGCTTCAAATTTGTCAGATTCAAATTAAGGAAAATCTTGTTAGGAGAAGATTGTGATACTGATGCATGGTCATTGCTTTATAAATCTTGATATCTTAAAATATATATACCGTAAAACCCGTCTACAAAGGCAACTTTTACTGGCCCCGTAAGTGACCCTCATTAGTCCGACTAATCAGTCCACTAAACCACAATTTTAATTTTTTACTTGTTGGGGGTTTGTTGTCTGACAGCTTCCATTATTGTATTCTTGAAATTTCTGCCGAAATCGGTAGAAACGAAAGCACGCGTCGATAACTTCCAGTATTTTCTTACCCCGCTCTTGCTGACAACATGGAACACTTCTACCGATTAATGTTTAACTTTTAATTAAAATCCATCGATATCGGTAGAAATAAAAGGTTTCCTGATGTCTCTTCAGCTCTCTGACACTTTCGCATCGTGAAAACATTACTAATCTGCATTGACCAATCAGACAGGTTTGAATGTCAAAGTTTAAGAAAAATGAAATAAATCAAAATTTACTAGATGATAAATACATTTTATAACTTATTGTTGCAGGTGATGTACTCTCACTTTTAGTACAATATTACTAATATGAAGTAAAGAAGACAGTACTACTAATAAAGGTGATGGAGGAAGCCCCCATTCCAAAAATGATAAAATAAATTACAAAAATACTTAATATCTGTTGTTGTGTTATAAATATATCATTGAATCAGAAGGCGATTACCCTTCCGGAACACTCGGTCTAACTTCCATGTTGAAGTTATTGTGTTTTAATTTATTTGTTACTTTTTATCCTGGATAAATTTGACGTCGAATAGTTCCATGTTCCTTTACATTACACACATGGTTGGTGTACTAGCTAAACAGAATGTGCTTACGCTTCTAGAGCATCCGGTCTCACTTCCCTAGAGGAAATTAAAGTGTTATATTTTAATTTATTTGTAATTGTTTATCCTGGATGAATTTGACATCGAATAGTTCCATGTTCCTTACATTACACACGTGGTGGATTAAGCTAGCTAACAGGATATGCTTACCCTTCCGGAACACCCGGCCTCACTTCCCTGGTGGAATTTTCACGTGTTTTACTTTCCTTTGTTATTTTTTAAAAATTATCCTGGATATATTTGACGTCGAAATGGTTTCATGTTTCTTTCATCACACACGTAACGGATTTAGCTAGCTAAACAGGGAGCGCTTCACCCTATGTCACTTTTCAAGTCTAAGTGTTTTATTTTGCCAGTTTTCAAAGTTTTTTAATTTGATTTTGCATTTTGATTTGAACTTGGACCGGAATGTTTGTCTTTTTTATTTGAAATTGTGTTTTGTACGAAGAAATAAGCAAAACAACCAAGAACAAAACAAATACAAATAAGATACATGTATATGTCCGGTTATAAGTCAGACTGAATTATCGCTTATTCCATCTAATGATGAATAAGTAAAGTTACAGTGACGAAGAAGAGAAGTACAACGGCAAATGACTGAAGTTGAAGTGGAAAAGGAGTAAAGGGCGATAGAGAAGGAGTAACGTGCCAAGGCGAAGCAAAGTTGGCAAAGCGAAGGAGCGACGTCTGCGGTGGCGAAGTCGAAGTTGTGGTGTTCGAAAGAATAACGGGAGAAACGTGTGAAGGCGAAAGAGCAAAGTTGTCAAAACAAAGGAGCGAAGTTGTCAAAGCGAATGAGCAAAGTTCAAAGCAAAGGAGGAATGTTGTCAAAGCGAAGGAGTGAAGTTGTCAAAGCGAAGGAGTGAAGTTGTCAAAGCGAAGGAGTGAAGTTGTCAAAGCGAAGGAGCGAAGTTGTCAAAGCGAAGGAGCGAAGTTGTCAAAGCGAAGGAGTGAAGTTGTCAAAGCGAAGGAGTGAAGTTGTCAAAGCGAAGGAGTGAAGTTGTCAAAGCGAAGGAGTGAAGTTGTCAAAGCGAAGGAGTGAAGTTGTCAAAGCGAAGGAGTGAAGTTGTCAAAGCGAAGGAGCGAAGTTGTCAAAGCGAAGGAGCGAAGTTGTCAAAGCGAAGGAGTGAAGTTGTCAAAGCGAAGGAGCGAAGTTGTCAAAGCGAAGGAGTGAAGTTGTCAAAGCGAAGGAGCGAAGTTGTCAAAGCGAAGTTCAAAGCAAAGTAGGAAAGTTGTCAAAGCGAAGGAGCGAAGTTCAAAGCAAAGGAGCAAAGTTGTCAAAGCAAAGGAGCGAAGTTTTCAAAGCGAAGGAGCGAAGTTCATAGCAAAGGAGGAAAGATGTCAAAGCGAAGGAGCGAAGTTTAAAAGCTATAATCACTCTTTCACCTTCACATTCTACTTTTTTTCCTTCGGAGCTTCTCTCTTCCGCCTTCGAAACTTCATGTTCATGTTTCTAAAGCGCGATAATTGGAAAACTATTTACATTTGTGATGTTTTAATGTGTTAAACTTTGTTTAAGACCAGATGGCAGTTATAGGAGTATAAATGCCATTGCTAATGTGACGTCACTCATCTCTTCCTTGCGGCTATACGCGTGACGTCATTGATAAGCTGTTCCCATGTCGTACACGACAGTGTTTTAAAGTTTTTTAGGATTAAAATACCAAAATAAGATTTTCATAAAATGGCTAACGTGCATTATTCAGTTTGCTTTGCACAACAATGGCAGTTAAAACACTATAAACGACATTTCTAGACAGTTCAATGGTTAATTGGCTAACCGGACACAATAGATATTGTACGACAGGATACATATGTATACTGTCTATTGTCAAATACGTTCTGTACATTAGCCAAAAGGCGACATGTAGACGTTTAACTCCGACAATCGTCCTTTTATCAAATATTGGAACACCAAAAAAAACAAAGTAAATAAATAACAAAATACCAAATGAACATACAAAAACTAGGAAAGTATCAAAATACTGAAAAACGGGCTAATATGGAAAAAAAACTTTGGTGAACAAGTAGCAAAGTGATGGACAAATACACTTGAACTGTAACAACTTGCAGATCAAGACGATTTCAATTTTCCAGAGACTCTTTAGTGGTTAAATGCACACATCTTAAAATACAAGAGATCAAAATGAGGTTTATTCCAAAAGGACTTTTAGACTATCTTAGAACGTTTACAACATAAACACTACCGTAACGGATTCGAATGCTTGGAATATATATATCCAAAGGTATAGGCAAACAACATTGACCTGTCCGCTTGACCTTCCATTAAGAATATCTATTTGGACGAAGTTACTACCCACACAATGCACGACCTAACACTCTAAGTGCCTAACCTTTAAGTTAATATTTCCACCACCATCTTAAAACACTTGATCATTTGATTTTACATACGATATATGTTTGAAGTTAGTGCTTCCCGTAATGTAGACAAAATAAACACTGATTTGTGTTGCCTATACTCGTACGTGAATACACTGGTTCATGATAGATATTAGAATTAGAGTACAAGCGGACAGGAGGTCAATGTTGTTTTTCTATAACGATGTTAACGTTTACATAAGTGTTAAAAACCATTGGATTTAATTGTCAATAATTGAATATACATACACTGCACACATTCAGCCGAATTAAGCACGCAGTTTGCACACCTGAACAGTTGTAATCAAAGTAACATTTGAGGTACAGAACAAGAACAGTTGTATTCAAAGTAACATTTGAGGTACAGAACAAGTACAGAACTTATCATAATAATAATCGAAAACGGTTTTGAAATCAAAAACGAACATACCAATCTATTTCCAAACCACAAATTCAAAGTAAAGTAAAAACTTTGAAACTGGCAAATTACGTTAAACATGCGAACTTCCACTAGGTAAGTCCTGTTTAACTACTGCATGTAGTTACACCCGCCACGCGTGTAATCAAATGTGTGAATAAAAGGAACATGGAACTATGAGACATCAAATAATCAAGGGTAATTGTGGGTACAGAGCCATCATAAATATCAACAGAACTGTGATGCCGGCCATAAATTGATAAACCTAGGCTTTTAATCGCTGATCAAACTGATGTAAATAAACAAAATTGACCTGTCCGCTTGACCTTTTATCATAAATTGTCATGTACTTTAATCCACCCAGGGCATGGATAGTTTCAGGATCCGCATGCACGTTTCCCATGACGTAGACGAAATAATCACCTGTGTTGTCTTTGCAAAAATGTACTGGTTCATAATAAATATTTAAAGCAAAGGTCAAACGGAAAGGTCAATGTTGCTTGTCTAAAATATAACTTTATTTTTGAAGATGCATATGGATCACAACGGTTTATTCAGTGCCTCGTACTAATAAGGAGATGTTGATTGTAGATCGATTGTTTTCATTTTGACTCTTGAAGATGCACTTGTTTTTAGGAGGCCCGTCTTCAAACAAAACCAGACAAAAGATAACGCACTGGTTACTGGTTAACTTGTGACCGGGGACTGGATATGACTACAAAAATTAATGATATCCA
Organism: Anadara kagoshimensis; assembly: GCA_021292105.1. NCBI lineage: Eukaryota > Metazoa > Mollusca > Bivalvia > Arcoida > Arcidae > Anadara > Anadara kagoshimensis. The sequence continues at coordinate 64,763,494 of CM037870.1, forward strand.
CTGCTTTGTATGGCGTTAGGGCCAATTTACGCTATCGCTCCTTTGATCTGAACGCAAAGAATCGAAGGAGCGAAAAGGCGACAAAGAGTGAAGTTGTGATAACGCGAAGGAGCAGAAGTACTATCGCCCCTTCGCTTCACAACTTTGCTCCTTCGCCATCGTATCTTTGCTCCTTCGCCATCGTATCTTTGCTCCTTCGCCATCGTATCTTTGCTCCTTCACTGTCGTACTTTTTGTATTCAGGCCGAAGGAGATATTGCTATAATGCAATTTGGCACTAACAGAACGTCACAGGTTTGGAAATAATACCAGTGGCGGATTTAAGGGGGGGGGGGGGGTTGCAACCCCCCTTTGAAAAATTCAAGAGAGAGAGAGAGAGAGAGCTATTGACTGATGTGACCTCTATATGTTAATGCAACAACCCATTTCTGTATACGTGTCGCGTTTACTAGACCCCACGTCTCTGGAAGCTCGCGCCTTCGGCGCTAGCACCTAGCATTTCTCAACCACCCCTTTCAAAAAATCCTGATCCGCCCCTGAATACTTTTGTAAGATCAATATCGTTCAACATACAAGAGAAGCTAGAAGGAACCCAGATATTTTATATGTTTAGTCAAGATTATTTTACCTATATATAAATTGTCTAGTTCATAGATGGTGGTGGAAACCGGAGTGCCCGGAGAAAATAACCTACCTATGACATCGACAAGCGAAATGACAAATTAACTCGCAGTTGGGTATGTCCTAGTGAGATTCGAAGGCGGTGCCATCTTTTAGCTGACCTTCGGCAGACAAACTTGCAAACTTTCTCACACTTGAACTTGTCTAGAACAGGATTTGAACCTAGGCTGTGAGAATCGCTGTAAACCGTAAACGTGTATCTTAGACCAATGCCTACCGCGTTTAAATCACCACTTCTCATGCGAAAGGACATCTTTCCCTCATGTTGCTACAATATCAGTGTGGACATCAGTAGGTGATGAACCTCTCTCACGTAAATATTGCATCGCTATTCTGTAACCGATTTTATACCTTTTCCAAAATCAAGTTACCTTGAATATTGCGAGTGTTACCTGAAACAAAGTAAACAAAAACACGATCAAACATCTTAAAACAAAGTAAATAATAAAAATAAGATAAAAATACACACACACACACACACACACACACAAACACGAAGCAGGCGTACATGTATGTGATTTTATTATTTTATTGATAAAAACTAATTAGTGTCTGTGTCCGATGTCCTAAATGGGGGTGAGGGGGTGGGGTGGGGGGGAGGGGCAGCAACACCGAAGTCCAAATAAAACAAACGAACTTCGGTATTGCATTTTGAAAGGTATACTCAGTTAAAAATAGTTCAAATTACCAAATTTTATTACATTCCAATTGAATTTTCTTTGCAAATTCGCCAAGATGCGATGCCACTAACACACAATCACCGGCAACCTCACATGGCGTGAAAACATGCCTGAACCGCGTTACAAGGCTGTACAGTCGTTCACATCTTCATACAAGTGATAGATAATTTATCAACCCATAATAATGATCCTGATACGTGCCATTATGTGTAATTTCTTCAAATATCCAAATTCCTTAGTGTATTTGTACTTGTTTGGTTGTACTATTTCCGAAACGTCTGTTTCAGTGTTGACAAACGCCGCATTACGATTCAAGGACGATTTTGATTGGCTATCAGCTATCTATGGGATAGCAAGTATCTATGAGATAGCTGCCAGCTATCTATAGGATAGCAGACGGCTATCCCATAGATAGCTGATTTATAACTCACAATACCTCGAGATATCGAGAGTTACGGTCGTGTATCTATAGGATAACAGCCAGTTATCCCATAGATAGCTGAGATATATTACGGTTTGCTGATTTTTCCATCAATTGGCGTGCCATAAATATATATTTACTTAAGGTGTAAAATGACCGTTCTTCACCCATTCTCAGTAATAAGGCCCAATTCACTATTTCAAGATGATGAAAAATAAAAGTCTGTCAAGCAATGAACTTCTGGTATTTTCAGAGACTGGACATATCAGAAGATTCAGAAACAACAAAATTATTAACACCAATTGATTATTTTGGTTGTAATTTCACTTTATTGTTACATACATACCATTTGTATTTAAATGAATTGATATATACGCGACCGTAGTTAAAGTTCATCATATTCTTACCAGGTAGTAGTATTTATATGTTTATTATGCTTGAACATTAGGTTACATTGTTATTAATTTAAAAATGTGCCTTGAGACCACTTTGGCATATCGAAATGATAATGACGATGTTTGTAGTCTACAGAAATTAAAGAATTTTTACGCAAACATACAATAAATTTATTTCTGTATTCTCAAGTTGGTAACAGAAACAAAATTTCAAACAGGTAGTCATTAATTAACACTCAAATCAAAATGCAAATATGTCTTGATGAAATTACTAACCAAAAGAACTGTACAAAACTTATTATCTTCAAGATAATTTTCACTTATGTAAACAGTGTATTCGGTAACGTATGTAGCACCTCTAGATGACTTTGAGTCAAAATTATTAACTCTTGTTTTCCATAATAAAATTGTAAAACTTATCAATAGAACACATGATATTGGTATATATGTTCACTTTTCTAGCGAAATGACAAAAACTATTTATCGGTAACGTATGTAACAGTTTAACCGATAATAAGATTGTGTACATGGTATCGTTTACAATGAAGTCTTCAATTTCTTTATTAAGACAACAAGAGATATAAAGCCTTTAAAATTATCAATTATCACGATGTAAATGTTCACTTTTCTAGTGACAAAAATAATTAAGTAAGTAACGTATGTAACTGTTTAGTCACGTATGTAACAATTGCATACTGGGGTTTAAAACTTCTTCTTCCTTTAAAGAAATTTAATAAAATATACCCGAGTTACATTCTAAAAAACAAGGCTAATGGAATGAGAAAGTCTTAATTGCTGATTAAAATGTCATATCTTTAAAGGGACCACTGTCTGTATTTTTCTCTCCAGTAGTACTTTTCATATTTAGATTTTAAACCTGAAATCTGGACTTATCCTTTATTTATAACAACTTTTTTCTCCACCCGATTGGTTATACTGTTTCTAAATTCAGGATAGACTGAAAAATCTTACATGCTATGTCCCTTTTACAAACATTTACTGTCTATACCAGTCAATTTATTTAAAGTCGATCTCTTTTTCTTCTAATTATCTTTTAATCAATCATGTGACTTAAAATGTCTCTCATACCGATCCATGCCAATATAATAATCCCAAAGCAGAGAACAAACGTTGAAAATTTGCAAATAAAGTTAAACACACGAACTTTCACCAGGAAAGTGAGAACAAATCAACAATGTCCATTGTATTTTGGTATTAGTAATCAAGCAGTTTGCTTCGTTTTATAAAGTCCACGTGGGTGCCATAGTTGAGGTACAAGTCCCAATATGAAGCAGAACATGAAGGATTAGTTGTATCTTTTATTTCAATATCCTTAAGATAGATGACATTCACAAAAGCCTTCGAATTTAGAATTATAAAATCCTATACCAGACATCATGTATCTGTATATATGTGGAGTTAAATGGTTTTGTTACAGTCATCCTTCAAGTTAAAAACGGTTTTACATAAATTCTGCTGCAATATGAAATAAATCAGCCAGCAATGATGCACAGTTTAGGCCCATTACCGATTATTGTTGGAAAATTATATTGCTAAACATAACATGTATATGGTGTCTTTCAAAATCACTCATATTTTGTTGTTGATTCTATCACTATACATGTATTTAATATTTGTCAATAAGGTGTTACCAAGAAGAACTTTTTCTTGCTGAGCTTCGCTTGTTGGGTGTCAAGTCAATAATGGATACATCACTTTCTGTTTGCTTTCATAATGTTAACTTCTCATTTGAAAATGTAACTCTTTTATCCTTTCTAATATGAAAGTTTTCTATCTGAAATTTCTTTCTCATGATTTATCTTTTAAAATTTTAACGTCTTTAGATACATTACATTAAGCTTCCCTCTTAGCTTCTTGTCAGAACTTGTATAGTTTTTACCCCTAGTTTAAATAGAAGGTAACCTAAAACTAAGAAGAGTATGACCACTGTTGTTAATGACGTAACAGGGACTGGTTCCAAAGAGACATAACCACTATCTGAAACATCCTTGGCGGCTATCTGTTCTGGAAGTTCATGTGTTTAACTTAACTTGTCAGTTTCAAAGTTTTCACTTTGCTTCTGGATTTGTGATTCGGACACATGGAATAGTAGGTTTGTTTTTTTCAGTTTAATTCTTAGTTTCTCTTCAATTTAGAACTCCGATCATATCCCATTTTCTTTATCTCTGTAATTTGACTGAATTTAAGACATGATTTATCCATCATGAAACATTAGACAGCACTGTGTTTGTAATTCAGACCAGTAACGTAGATACCAATACTTACGTTACCTGGGGGTCTGCAGATATATGGATGTATATTGACCACCCATTTGACCATTGAAGTTTTGTTTTACGCTGCATTTACACTTTCATAATCAGAATTTATGAAATTGCAGGTATTTGATTTGTATGTATAACAAATATTAAAATAACAATGTTGTATTCAAATCTATGAGAAAATTATCCAAATAAATTAGACCAGTGACATCTATCGTTTCAAAATCCAATTTGAAGTTGAAAATTGTTTAATTTCTCTACACGTAACTAAACTAGAAACTTTAAGTGTTTGTTTATTGTTGTATCTAATGACAGTTTGCTTAACTATTTCATTGTAATTGAAATGAAAGTACTGATACATACGTTACTTGTGTTAATTACATACGATACCTATAGTAACGTATATATCATTTTTTGGAAAATGAATTCTACTATGGATCAAGGGTAGACATACCATCATGGGTTTGATGGAAATGACAAGGTTTATTATCTATATAGTCAGATGTATTATTTCAAATTGAAATTTTTGAATGGATTCTTGCCATCCAAAGAGGCCACCTTCGACTGTTTCACTTTTGCTTGAGAATTTTTATTTTAACAACAATCGATGTGGTTAAAACTTCACATGCACACTTCTATAATTTAAATCTAGAACTATACAAATTATAGTGGTCACTTGACGTGATTTAGGTGTATTTTCAAATGATGTTATCACGTATGTATCGGTAACGTATGTATTTTTTTCAACTGTTACAATATGTGGTTTAAATAATAGGAACTTGTGCGGAATAAAGATGATATATTTTAAATATTATATCAAAGTACTTCGTTTGACAATATATTAATTTTGACTTGGATAAAATATTTAACCATATGATTGACGTAACGTAAGTATTGATGAAAATAAAACCTTCCATTCAATTTTGTGTCATGCTTGTTCAGGCCCAATAGCGACTGTTAAGTTGAAAATTTTATTGTTCCGTTAACTATGCGTAAGATAAGCTTCAATTTGCCCACGTCAGTGGTAAGTATGACATTAATATATGATAACCATGGATACAGTTTTATATGGTGTAACGTTTGTATCCGACAGCTGGTAACACATCTTTAGTTGGCACCAGATTTTACCAATAGCTTTCATTGTCATTAGAAACCAGTTTTAGATATGACAAAAATGCAGCATTAACAAAAGCAATTCTTTAAATTTTTGTTACTTTCCAAATATTGAAGATTTGGTGATTTAAAACACAAAAACCTTACCCGGTAACAGTAACGTTTGTATCATTTTGAAGGTTTATGAGATAGGAAAATAATCAAATACATGGATTAACTAGAAAACTGTGATTGATAATTGTAGATATAATGTGTAGTTTCTGTTGGTACATTTATTCTTTGGTCTTTTCCAAAGCCAATTGATTATACTGTAATATAACACTATTTGGGCCTTATTACTGAGAATGGGTGTCTTGCTTTTAAATATGTATATATATCAACACACAGAAAAATGGTCTACCTTAAAAACCGATGCCCCGTGTCAGGGTAGGCGCGGCACGTTAAAGAACTTGTACATTACCCCGAGCGACTGCAAAGGTAAAATTTTCTGGTAGCTGTTGACGTTCCGATATCATGATTGCAGCACTCTTGACTGGGATCTTAAATCAATCAATCAACCAACCGACCAATCAACACACCAACCAACCAACCAAACAATCACACCAACCAACCAACCACCAACCATCCAACCGACCTCACCAACCAACCACACCAACCAACCAACAACACCACCCATCCATCCAACCAACCAACCAACAACACCAACCTAACAACCAACCAACCACACCAACCATCCTACCGACCTCAGCAACCAACCAACCAACAACACCAACCAACCAACAAACCAACCAACCAACCACACCAGCCATCCAACCGACCAACCATCCAACTAACCACAACAACCAACAAATCAACCAACCAAACCAATCAACCAACTATCCAACCAACCAACCAACTAACCATTCATCCAACTAAGCACCCAACCAACTATTCAACCAACCAATCATTCAACCAAATACAAAAATCAACCAACCAACCAACCAACCAACCACACCAACCAACCAACCATCCATCCAACTTACCAACCATCCAACCAACTATACAACTAAAAAAAGACCAACCAACCAATCATTCAACCAATCAACCATCCAACCAACCACACCAACAAACCATCCAACCAAACAATCAACCAACCAACCAATCATTCAACCAATCAACCATCCAACCAACCACACAAACAAACCATCCAACCAACCAACCAACCAATCAACCAACCAATCAACCAACCAATCAACCATCCAATCAACCACACCAACAAACCATCCAACCAACCAACAAATCAACCAACCAACCAATCATTCAACCAACCAACCATCCAACCAACCAACCAACCATACAACCAAGAAACCAACCAACCAACCATACAACCAAGAAACCAACCAACCAACCATACAACCAAGAAACCAACCAACCAACCAATCATTCAACCAATCAACCATCCAACCAACCACACCAACAAACCATCCAACAAAACAATCAACCAACCAACCAATCATTCAACCAATCAACCATCCAACCAACCACACCAACAAACCATCCAACTAACCAACAAATCAACCGACCAACCAATCAATCAACCAACCAACCAACCATACAACCAAGAAACCAACCAACCAACCATACAACCAAGAAACCAACCAACCAACCAATCGTCCAAAACAATCAACCAAAATTCAATTATTCAATAAAAACGTCGACAATGAAATGATGGTAAAATAAACATGTCCAATAAATCTAGATACTGCAGTTAATTGTATAATTAGGCCTATACAACACATTTCATACCGATCCTTACAGCTGTGGAACCTTGCCATTGAGATGGCTTAAACACGGTAAATGAAAGCGGAGACCCTTTACGCCTCATTGTATGTTGAAAGTACAGTATTTGGTTTTGATAAGTATAGAATAGACTTGTCGAAATTTTAACACTGGCCTCCGGGTGACCAAGATATGGCTAGCTCGTGGCCGAAAAGCTGCCTGGAGATAGATATCAGCTGCCGCTGTAAACATATTGAATAGCTGCAAGAAGGCCGAGATGAGTTTCCGATTTTATATTAGTTAGTTACCTTCGTGTTAAACTTTTAACAATACGGCAGTTTATATTGGCTGAAGTCATTACATCGAAAAACTTGGTATAACCACCACCTATATATAAAGGGCATCTGTGTATTCCGTAAAACTTGTCATAGCGAGCACTTCTATATCAAGAACACCTGTCTGTACGGAGCCACCACCTCCATATAAAGGGCATCTGTGTATTTAGTAAAACTTGTTATAGCGATCACTTCTATAAAATTACCACCTGTCTACACAGAAAAACCTGTTATGATAACTACCTCTATATAAAGACCACCTGTCTGTATGGTAAGAGCTGTTATAGCCACCAGCTCAATATAAAGACCATCTGTCTGTACTGTAAGAACTGTTATAGCCACCACCTCTATATAAAGACCACATGTCTGTACTGTAAGAACTGTTATAGCCACCATTTCTATATAAAGACAATCTGTCTGTACAGTAAGAACTGTTATAGCCACCACCTCTATATAAAGACAATCTGTCTGTACAGTAAGAACTGTTATAGCCACCACCTCTATATAAAGACCACCTGTCTGTACGATAAGATCTGTTATAGCCACCATTTCTATATAAAGACCACCTGTCTGTACGTAAAGAACTGTTATAGAAACCACTTCTATAATAATAAAGAGCATTTGTCTACACAGTAAAACCTTTCAAAGCAACCACCTCTATATAAAGACCATCTGTCTGTATGGTAAGAGCTGTTATATCCACCACCTCTATATAAAGAGCATTTATCTACACAGTAAAACCTGTCATATATACTACCTCTATATAAAGACCACATGTCTGTACGGTAAGAGCTGTTATAGCGACCACTTCTATAATTATAAAGAGCATTTGTCTACACAGTAAAACCTGTCATATATACTACCTCTATATAAAGACCACCTGCCTGTACGATAAGAACTGTTAAAGCAACCACCTCTATATAGAGACCATCTGTCTGTACTGTAAGAACTGTTATAGCCACCACCTCTATATAGAGACCACCTGTCTGTACGGTACGAACTGTTATAGCAACCACCTCTATATAAAGACCACATGTCTGTACGGTAAGAACTGTTATAGCAACCACCTCTATATAAAGACCACATGTCTGTACAGTAAGAACTGTTATAGCCACCACCTCTATATAAAGACCACCTGTCTGTACGGTAAGAGCTGTTATAGCGACCACTTCTATAATTATAAAGAGCATTTGTCTACACAGTAAAACCTGTCATAGCCGCCACCTCTATATAAAGACCACCTGTCTGTACAGTAAGAACTGTTATAGCCACCACCTCTATATAGAGACCACCTGTCTGCACGGTAAGAATTATTATACCCATCACCTCTTTATAAAGACCACCTGTCTGTACGGTAAGAACTGTTATAGCAACCACCTCTATATAAAGACAATCTGTATTTACAGAAAACTCTTGAAAAATAGTCACCATATTTATATAAAGAGTTAAGTTGAGTTGAGTAATGGTGTTTAACGCCCAAATCAATATTTCACTCATATCGAGACATCGCCAGCTATAGGCAAATGTGCAGAAATCTTGCCTGTGCGTTGCGCTGATGGCATTATTATCCTGCCAAGCCTACACGGGACCTCGTTTATTTTAAGTTCCCATCCGAAAATCAGTGACTTTCATTTCGTAATGCCGAGTGCTTGGCGAAAAAAGAGTCAATGCCCACTTTTAAGTCTTAGGTTAGACCCGGCCGAGATTCGAACCCACAGCCTCCCAATTTCGGAACGAGCACTCTACCAACTGAGCTACCGCAGTTGTTTAAATATAAAGACAAAATGTCTATACAACACTACCTATTACAGCAAACACCTCTATACATTGGTCACCTGTCTATACATTAAAACCTGTTACAGCCATCATATTATTTGTATATAAACAGACATGGTGATGCTTTAAAAGACAAATTGCGTAACCGAGGAACAATTTACATTTCAAGTGTCTCAGAAATACAAATAAGGGTGATATTTTATAAATCTTCCCATTCCCCTAACTGTACTTAAATTTTAATATTCCCCGAAAAGACCCAAACATGTCGGAATCTATTTCTTTGAGTAATATATAAAACAATGAATAAATAAATAAATAAATAAATAAATAAATAAATAAATAAATAAATAAATAAATAAAACAACAAACAAACAAACAAACAAACAAACACATAAATAAATAAATAAATAAAACAAACAAACAAACAAACAAACAAATAAATAAATAACAGTATTTTATTTGGGGGAGGGGGTTTACAGAAGGAAGTCTTGCCGATATGGTTGTTTATGTGGTTGTCAATATTTTTTCTATCATGAACGGTAGTACCTTTTCATGTTAATTACATAAAGTCCATGTTATCTTAATGAACACAATTACTCACTAATTGATTACAACTACAGTACAGACCTGTCCAAAGTTTAACATTGAGCTGACAAAAAGGAGTCCAAACTCTACTGCTGAGTGACCGAAATATGGAAAGCTTATTGTCGAAAAACTGCTGAGAAACAGACAGCGGCTACAGATAAGTTGTTGTAATATAACTAACGAGGACCCGAGGTGTGCTGCATCAATTCGTTCACTTAATGTAATACTTTCGACAGGTCTGTACCGCTCCTTAGCACGTAAATCATAAAATAATTGAAAAAAAGTATGTGTAATTTTCAGGGATTTATTTTGAAAAAATACCCAAAACAAGAAATTAAAAGGAAAAGCTGTCATTTTTCATGCTTTCTGAAATTTTGATTGAAAAATTTCATAATGACATATTAAGGAAATTAGCGATAATGTATTGATGATCCACCTGTATGTTTGGGTATATAAGGTGGATATCTATACATATTTCTTACACAGGACAAAAAACCTTAACGGTTACCACGGCAACAATGGACCTTAAGTCTGCTTTATTACTTGGTGTTATAGCATTAGCATGCCTCCAAGTCTCTAATGTAGAAGGTAAGATTATATATTCCGCGAAATCATTTTTGTTGTTTTCGTGGATGGCCTGACCCACGGATTCACATGTTAATGGAATCCACGTAGTTTATATTACAAACTTACTTTAAACGAAAATCACAAACAACGAATTTACAACACAACAAAATGGTATTTTTAAACCACGAAAACCGGACTCCACGAAAAAAAACCGATTTTACGGTGTTCAGCTTGTTTTAGCCTCAACTGACACGTGCATTGGCGTGATTGTTCTGAACCATCACACTACCCCCAGCAAATTATCCTATCATATTTGATAGTGTAAATCGGCAAATTCCAAAATGAAAATAAGGCTTTCGCGATTATTTTATTTTGATATATTTCACTTGCATATGCATTAACCATTATTCGATGATGCGCAAATACGCGAATGTACGATGCTCGCGAAAAATTCCAGATATTCAATTATCCTATAGTAACATAAAACATTACAGATGCTACAATAATATAAGATATAATTTGAAGATGAATATAGAGGTGTGTTGGTCTCTCATCGCAGAGTTTCTAATCCACTAAGACAGAAACTAAAGCATTTTCGGGGTTTATCGGAGGTTATATCATGTATACGATATAGGCTACTCAGCATTGTGCCGCATATTTGACCTTTGTAATGAAATAAGGATTCAAATTTACTACGGATTTCTATTAATCTTGCATTGAAAATGTTCGTGTGCCACAACGCTTGGTATGGGAATCATTTCATTTTGACATCCAGCCACCATGAAAGGCGAGTGTTTTTATCATCAGTGGTAGCTGTACGCGTTTGTCTTGGAATTGCATTTCTATTATTTGTTGTGGTTTGTAAAGTTGCAATATCTAGCTATTGACATATTAACACTACTTTCATTTATTTATTTCCATGTTTTTTTTCTTTTTTATTTTGGTTGTTGTTATTAATGTTGTTATGATACTATGTACTTTGTTTTGTAAAAGGAACTTGGGGTGGAGGCTGGAACAGACCTAGATGTCAATGCTTCAGCAGCCATTGGGGAGGTAACCAGTGGGGAGACAATCACTGGGGTGGAGGACACAATCACTGGGACCGCAAGTATGGACACGGCGGTCATCATCAACAATGTCCATGGGGATGGCATAGAGACTGGCAGAACCATCATTGGTGTCCATGGAGACAGATCAGATGCTGCCGAGGGTGGTAAACTTAGTTCAACTGCTGATTGTGGCCATTAAGGTAAGTTATGAAGTAAAAACATGTTTCCCCGTTACTATTGGCAGTCGAATGCGGCGGCATAAAGGTGGCACGTACATATTTTTATATTGCGTCATTACACGGACGTTATTGCAAGAACACGCAATAACAACTGCGTTCTCACGGGAATGTTATTTCGAGAACACGCGTTAACAACTGCGTCCTCACGAGAATGTTATTGCGAGAACACGCACGCGATAACAAATGCGTTCCGACGGGAAAGTTATTGCGAGAACACACGATAATAACTTCGTTCTCACGAGAATGTTATTGTCAGAACACGCGATAACAACTTTGTTCTCACAAGATGCTATTTCGAGAACACGCGATAACAACTGTGTTCCCACGAGAATGTTATTTCGAGAACACGCAATAACTACTGCGTTCGCACGGGGATGTTATTGCGAGAACACGCGATAACAACTGGGTTCTCACGAGAACGTTATTGATTTTGCGCGAGCAGGCTATTTTAGCGTAACCATGCGATAACGTCTGCGCGTGCGAGCACGTGATAAGTTTTGCGTGAGCAGGTAATGGCTATATAAAAATTATTTTTGTGTCACCTCTCTGCTGCCTTAGTTGAATGTTCAGTTGAAAAAAAATACCACCATGCTTTGAAAAGTTAAAAGTGGCGTCAGTCAAATCGACCATACTCCCCTAAAGGGAGTGTCAGTCAATTTTATTACTAGTACATTGTATTATAAGGGTATGCAAGTCGGATAACTCCAATAAAAAGGGGTTCCAATCAGACTAATCAAATTCCATTAATTACACTTGCTTACGGGCCATAATGGCTATCACCGCTATCTATGAGAAAGCTTGTCAGTCAGTTTGCTAAGGGTCGGTGATTTTCACCGGTCACTCCGGTTTACTCCATCGTCTATAAAATCCATATAAGTGAAGGAATATAGACTGGACCGTAAAACGCTATCACGCTGAGACTTGCAACAAATGAAACGAAAACAACAAACTTATGAAATAAGACAAATGAAAATATAAAATAGATCAAGACCACAGATAATAAAACTCTCGACTTTTGACGGACATTGTTTGTAATAATTTCTTTATCCAGTGTGGTTTGTTGACAACCTGTTTGAAGGGCGTTATTTATCTCTACAACAATTGACCTGTCAGACAAACCACATTTAACAGATTTGCAGGTTTCTGTTCCCACTCAAACTATTGTTTCTTATTCGGATGACATTGTGAAATCTTCAAATTTCTTGGGTGTTCCAATTTTCGTTGTTTCCATCGAAAGTCGGAACCACGATTAACGAATTCACATATCAACGAAATGGTATAAGCTTAAAAAACCACGAATTTACAACCCCATAAAATGTGGTTCCTTGCAACACGGACATAAATGATTTCACAATATATATAAATTGAACATAACATTGTGCATAGAGACGCGATTAAAGTCACGTGTGCCAACGATTTGAAATAAATTTGTCAGTGCGCACGATTTATATGATTTTACGTCATTTTATGAGATTACATCATTAACAGTTGATCTTTGTAAAATTAAGGAAACAGACATGAAACATTGCTGAACTCCAAGACAAATTGAGTACATAATGCCAAATTCTTGTCGAAAGTTTAGTCATTACCCATTTACAAGGCTATGACTCGGTCGAGGTTTGATCCCGACCTCCGACATATGGAGCAGGCAATCTAAAAACTGAACTACCATAGTGGCTAAACATTGAGATTGTGCCAAACTATGGCAGTATACAGTACATACCTGTCCAAAGTTAAACACAAAGGTAAATCGAACCAGCAGCTCATCTCTGCCATTCGTTACCTATATGTCGACAACTTTTCGGTCACTAGTTATTTATTTCATTATAACTTTAAAGCAGCCACTGTCCATCTTGGCGGCCTTTCGGTCACTGGTTATTTATCTCTCTACAGCATTAAGTCAGCCACTGTCCATTTTGGCGGCCTTTCGGTCTCTAGCTATTTATCTCTTGGTCACTTGTTAGTAGAGCTTCGACTCCTCATTGTTACCTAAATGTTAAACTCAAGTTCGGCAGGTCTGTACCCTCATGTTATTCATGCGTTTTACCACTGTGATTTTTTCATTTCAGGTCAATGTTACTGGTATAGAAAGGCAGCATGGGTGTCAGAGTGCTGAGTTTGTGAATCTGTATTGTGAATATGATGATTAATAAAACAAAGAATCTACAAAAACACTAGATTGATCATTGTTTAGTTTTTAATATTATGTCCAGTATATCTCCGTTAGAACAAAGACATTAGCTATATATAGTTAACCTGTATCTCTCCAGAAGTTGAGTTGAGAAATGGTGTTTAAGGTCCTAGTCAAAAATATTTCACTTATATCGAGACGTCTCTAGATATAGCCGAAGGCGCAGAAATTTTTACTGTGCGTTGCGCTGATGGCATTATACAGTAGGGTTTTTTATCGTACCAAGCCCCCTGTGACACGGGACCTCTTTTATTTTAAGTCAAGAAAACTAAAATAACACCACAGAGTTTCTCCAGAAGAATAAAAATGGCACAACAAGCACAATATGATGTTATCATTTTATCAATTGATCTCTCTACTTTTTACCGGTAAGAGATTTCCGGATTCTCTACCCAGTGTAAACAAGTATTGACCTCTAGGATATGGTCCTGGTGTCCTAAACACAGAGTTATCTCCGGATATTTCATATTATACTGTCATGTGCTATTTTTGAATTTTTATTATTGTCATGTGCTACTTTTGAATGTATTATTTCATAAAAATTCAGTGACTATTCTTTCGTTAAGCACTCGGTAATAGGAAATGAAAGTCACGACGTCCTTCAAAAGAGACCTCGAAAACAGATACTCATGTAACAGCAGGTTTGTGAAATTCTCAGTAAACCCTTATTCTAATTTTTGTCGTGTTGGTGGTTCGTGACAACCCATATAAACGGACATTTTAATCTTTGTCTTGTTGGGGGGATTGTGACTACCCCACTAAACCCCATTTTAATGTGTGTCACAATACGAATAAACCTACATTTTAATCTTTGACCTTTGACTTGGGAGGGGGGTTTGCGACAACCCCAATAAACCCCATTTTAATCTTTGTCTTGTTTGGGGTGTGACAACCCAAATTACATGTAACCCCATTTCAATCTCTGTTTTGTTGGGGGTATGTGACACCCCCAAAAAGACAGAAATTAAAACCGGGGCTTCAGTTGGACTACAATGTGCAGCAGTACTGATATCCAAGGTAAATGTTGTATAATTACGGTAACAGGTGTTTTCGTTCATGAAGTATAACATCCCCGATTTCTGATGTCATTTTCCCAGAACGTCACAAAAAATGTATGGTTTACGCTTGTTGTGTCATTTTATTTTCTAAAAACAATAAAAATATACTGTTATTTTTATAATTGGAAATTTTCCGCCGCAAAACAGGTTAGGTGAACAAACTTGAGGTTGTTAAGGTTATGTTTATCGCCAACTGCAAGATTTTCTCACTTCCCTGATGGAATTGCACGTTTTATTCTAAAATGTCAGTTTCAAAATATTGATTTGTGTCAGGGTTTATGTTTGCTTTTGAGCTATAATTAAGTACCGATACGTATACTTTCTATGAAACATTGATACTTGGTAAACTAACAACAGAGTAAATAAATACATACATGTAAATAAGTAATAAATAAATCAGTAAATAAATAAATAAATAATAAATAAATAAATAAATAAATAAATAAAAAAATAAATAAATAAATAAATAAATAAATAATAAATAAAACAAACAAATAAATAAATAAATAAATAAATAAATAAATAAATAAATAAATAAAAATTAATATAATAAAGAAAATACACCCCATAATGAAACCCCATGCAATGTAAATTTACATTGTTTTCCCTTAACTTCACGAACATGATAAATTGATACATTGTCATCAACTAGTTTTGATCCTATCTGCATATTTCTATTCTTTCCTTAAAACATTTAAATATTTTCCAATTTTCATTGAAATAACCAATAACTTTGGCATTTAACTCGTTTTTTCATAATTGATGTTTTAAGATTCGCGTTTGAATTGGTTGTTCTGAGTGACTAGGACAATATTTTTCTGTATATTTAAGGCCTCAGTGTTTGAGTTGTCTGAAGTGACAATTGGTTGTTTTGAGTGACCAGGACATTATTTTTCTGTATATTTAAGGCCTCAGTGTTTGAGTTGTCTGAAGTGACAATTGGTTGTTTTGAGTGACCAGGACAATATTTTTCTGTATATTTAAGGCCTCAGTGTCTGAGTTGTCTGAAGTGACAATTGGTTGTTTTGAGTGACCAGGACATTATTTTTCTGTATATTTAAGGCCTCAGTGTCTGAGTTGTCCGAAGTGACAATTGCTTGTTTTGAGTGACCAGGACATTATTTTTCTGTATATTTAAGGCCTCAGTGTCTGAGTTGTCTGAAGTGACAATTGGTTGTTTTGAGTGACCAGGACATTATTTTTCTGTATATTTAAGGCCTCAGTGTTTGAGTTGTCTGAGGTGACAATTGGTTGTTTTGAGTGACCAGGACACTATTTTCCCGTGTATTTCAGGCCTCAGTGTTTGAGTTGTCTGAAGTGACAATTGATTGTTCTGAGTGACCAGGACACTATTTTTCTGTATATTTAAGGCCTCAGTGTCTGAGTTGTCTGAAGTGACAATTGGTTGTTCTGAGTGACCAGGGCACTATTTTTCTGTATATTTAAGGCCTCACTGGCTGAGGTGTCTGAAGTGACAATTGCTTGTTTTGAGTGACTAGGACATTATTTTTCTGTATATTTAAGGCCTCAGTGTCTGAGTTGTCTGAAGTGACAATTGGTTGTTTTGAGTGACCAGGACACTATTTTTCTGTATATTTCAGGCCTCAGTGTCTGAGTTGTCTGAAGTGACAATTGGTTGTTTTGAGTGACTAGGACATTATTTTTCTGTATATTTAAGGCCTCAGTGTTTGAGTTGTCTGAAGTGACAATTGGTTGTTTTGAGTGACTAGGACATTATTTTTCTGTATATTTAAGGCCTCAGTGTTTGAGGTGTCTGAAGTGACAATTGGTTGTTTTGAGTGACTAGGACATTATTTTTCTGTATATTTAAGGCCTCAGTGTCTGAGTTGTCTGAAGTGACAATTGGTTGTTTTGAGTGACTAGGACATTATTTTTCTGTATATTTAAGGCCTCAGTGTTTGAGTTGTCTGAAGTGACAATTGGTTGTTTTGAGTGACTAGGACATTTTTTTCTGTATATTTAAGGCCTCAGTGTCTGAGTTGTCTGAAGTGACAATTGCTTGTTTTGAGTGACAGGGACACTATTTTTCTGTATATTTAAGGCCTCAGTGTCTGAGTTGTCTGAAGTGACAATTGGTTGTTTTGAGTGACTAGGACATTATTTTTCTGTATATTTAAGGCCTCAGTGTCTGAGTTGTCTGAAGTGACAATTGGTTGTTTTGAGTGACAGGGACACTATTTTTCTGTATATTTAAGGCCTCAGTGTTTGAGTTGTCTGAAGTGACAATTGGTTGTTTTGAGTGACAGGGACACTATTTTTCTGTATATTTAAGGCCTCAGTGTCTGAGTTGTCTGAAGTGACAATTGGTTGTTTTGAGTGACAGGGACACTATTTTTCTGTATATTTAAGGCCTCAGTGTCTGAGTTGTCTGAAGTGACAATTGGTTGTTTTGAGTGACAGGGACACTATTTTTCTGTATATTTAAGGCCTCAGTGTCTGAGTTGTCTGAAGTGACAATTGGTTGTTTTGAGTGACTAGGACATTATTTTTCTGTATATTTAAGGCCTCAGTGTCTGAGTTGTCTGAAGTGACAATTGATTGTCTTGAGTGACTAGGACATTATTTTTCTGTATATTTAAGGCCTCAGTGGCTGAGGTGTCTGAAGTGACAATTGGTTGTTTTGAGTGACCAGGACATTTTTTTTCTGTATATTTAAGGCCTCAGTGGCTGAGGTGTCTGAAGTGACAATTGGTTGTTTTGAGTGACCAGGACATTTTTTTTCTGTATATTTAAGGCCTCAGTGTTTGAGTTGTCTGAAGTGACAATTGGTTGTTTTGAGTGACCAGGACATTATTTTTCCGTATATTTAAGGCCTCAGTGTCTGAGTTGTCTGAAGTGACAATTGGTTGTTTTGAGTGACCAGGACATTATTTTTCTGTATATTTAAGGCCTCAGTGGCTGAGTTGTCTGAAGTGACAATTGGTTGTTTTGAGTGACCAGGACATTATTTTTCTGTATATTTAAGGCCTCAGTGGCTGGGGTCTGAAGTGACAATTGGTTGTTTTGAGTGACCAGGACATTTTTTTTCTGTATATTTAAGGCCTCAGTGGCTGGGGTGTCTTAAGTGACAATTAGTTGTTTTGAGTGACCAGGACACTATTTTTTCTGTATATTTAAGGCCTCAGTGGCTGAGTTGTCTGAAGTGACAATTGGTTGTTTTGAGTGACCAGGACATTATTTTTCTGTATATTTAAGGCCTCAGTGGCTGAGTTGTCTGAAGTGACAATTGGTTGTTTTGAGTGACCAGGACACTATTTTTCTGTATATTTAAGGCCTCAGTGTTTGAGTTGTCTGAAGTGACAATTGGTTGTTTTGAGTGACCAGGACATTTTTTCTGTATATTTAAGGCCTCAGTGTTTGAGTTGTCTGAAGTGACAATTGGTTGTTTTGAGTGACCAGGACATTATTTTTCTGTATATTTAAGGCCTCAGTGACTGAGTTGTCTGAAGTGACAATTGGTTGTTCTGAGTGACTAGGACATTATTTTTCTGTATATTTAGTTTGAGTTGTCTGAAGTGACAATTGGTTGTTCTGAGTGACTAGGACACTATTTTTCTGTATATTTAAGGCCTCAGTGTTTGAGTTGTCTGAAGTGACAATTGGTTGTTCTGAGTGACTAGGACATTATTTTTCTGTATATTTAGGTTTGAGTTGTCTGAGGTGACAATTGCTTGTTTTGAGTGACCAGGACATTATAATCCCGTATATTTAAGGCCTCAGTGTCTGAGTTGTCTGAGGTGACAATTGCTTGTTTTGAGTGACCAGGACACTATTTTTCTGTATATTTAAGGCCCAAGTGGCTTAATTGTCGGAGGTGACTGGTTACAGGGGTTGTGTTTATTACTTAATCAAAAACAAAAAATACCACTCCCTGTTCAAATCACAATTTTAAAACCAAGTAAAAACTTCGTTGCTTTCATTCTCAGTGTTAATATTACACTTGGTGAGCGCAGCTAGCTAACTAGAGACAGAGGTGCTTACCCTCCAGGAGCACCCGGCCTCAATTACTTGGTAGAACAAATTAGTTTTGATTTTGACTTTCATTCTTTCTTTTCCTCTCCGTAGCCCCTGGCCAATCACCCTTCCGTTTGATAAAGAAAACTTAAAATGCTTTTTATTGACAATTTTTAATTTTAGTTCTATTTTTTTGCAGAAGGTTTTTTCGTGCATTCGCTGGAAATAAAAAACTCTTTATTGACAATTTGAAATTTTAATTTCTATTTATTTCAGCATTTGGGCAGATAATTCAAGAGACCTATACTAAATCATTACTGTGTTTCCTGCATGACATAATACATACATACATTACATAATAACAATGGTTATACATTACTTTAGTTTTGTTAAATGCCAATTAGAACAAGTCATTAAATTTTGATGAGTCTGAAAAGTTTGTAAACGACCGTAAGATCAATTAAGATAGTAATTAAATTTGAATACATTATCATACAATAATGGATCTTTGATGAGGTCGATATATATTGATTATTGACTTTTGATCATGTCGATAAATATTAGTTCTTGACTTTTGATCAGGTCGTATTAGTTATTGACTTTTGATCAGGTCGATATTTATAAGTTATTGACTTTTGTTCCACGAAATAATTTGAATACATTAGCCTAAAATTGACTTTTGATGAGGTAAATACTTCTAGATAATTGTCATTTATTAGATAAAACAATGCAGATCAATGTTTTATTTAAAACCGTTTTATACCCAACTAAAAAAACCAACTCACGACCGAGCTAGAAAAATAAATAAAAATAAATAACATGAGTCCGATCTAGAAAACACCAATACACGTCCGAACTAGAAAAATTTGCTTTCAATTTAGAAAACATACACCCCCAGCTAGTAAACACAAGACCAAGATACACGATTTAGGAGTAAATAAATAATAAATAGATAAAGAAACAAGAAAAACTTATACATGTGTATTGAGAGAAAATGCATCATATTTCCGATTTGAAAAATACCGATACACGCCCGAGCTAGAAAATATCGACGCCTTCAAACCTAGCACCAACTATACGCCTTCAAGCTTCATTTAGGAAACAGTTAACAGAAAACCTTAGTGTTTTGTTCTTCTTCTTTATATGAAATCAGAAACTCGGCCATATCAAAATGAAACAGTCAAACATGACATTCCAAGATTTCATTTCACTCCCGATGAAGAAAATATTTTATAATTTGACTTTCACTTTCCACTATAACCAGGTGGTTTTGAATTGTGACGTAATTTCAATTGTTTCGGTAAATAAATCAGACCCCAGTTTCTTAACAAAGACTTAAATCTGACAAATTCAAAATTTGAATAATTTTGATAGTTTTCTAGATATTTACGAATTTACTATATATCATTTAGAGTATCATTCTCAGCTCAGTACATCTGCATTGCATTTTTCCGAACCTATTTACTTGTAGCACTATAAAATGAAAGGAAAACCCAAGTTCAGGAATAATAGAGAAACTGGAGCCATGGGACTGAATTCAGACATCACTGATAATCAGTATGTTAAATTATACCATTGTTTTGTGAAGGCCAGAGTATTCTGCATTTTAATTCTGTGAGAAATGCTTGATGCCATATCGATTTTTAATGCCAATCGCTGACATTTTAAAACGCTTTTATTAGTCCTGTAATATATCCGGGTATGAAACTCTACCAAGATTGAACCAGGTTTACCTCGACCTACTTGAAAGGTCAAAGTGAAGCTGGTTTACCTTGACCTACATTGAAGGTCACAATGACCTAAAGTAGTGACCATCTTCATATCATGAACCAAATGACCTACAACTTTAATTTGAAACTTCATATATATAGCTTTTAAAATACTAAACATGTAAACATAAACTAATCACCTGTAATTATAGCATCAGGGAATGAAGCTCTTCCAAGTTTGCGCAGCTGGTTGATCTAAAACCTTCAATAGTAAATTTTATACAGTCCAAACTGCCTTAAACGTCACCTCTATATAAGGGCCACCTGTTCATAAAGGCCAGTAGAATTATATCCCAATTGTTCTTTATTCATATATTTTGAACCTGTATATAAAGGCCGCCTGTCCAGACAGGTCGCTTTTACTGGTTCCCTTGGGTGGCCTTTATTGACAAGTTTGACTGTAATTTTAAATCTTCTTGTTAATTCTAAGGTAAGGGTGTCCAGGGAAACAATGAAATTGGAACATCACGAAAAAAATAATGGTTTAAAAATGGTTTATCTCTGTATTCGTTATATCTCATGTCCTCAAAAGTCTTTATCATTCTACGTAAAGTTTTTTATTTTATTTTATCTTATTTAATTATTATGATATTATTATTATTATTATTATTATTATTATTTAAAACACACCTAAAACCAAACCATTCATCTTTTAATGAATGTTAAACTCAACTGTCACCTTAAAACTGGTTGATTGCTTCCAGGAAAAATTGAAAAATTAAAATTGTATATAGCAAAACGTGAGGTAATAGAAAAGGTCTCTAAGCAACATATTTAACACCAAGAACATTGAATTATGTACATTAATTGTACATAAAAATAAAAATGAATCAAGTCTGTAAAGTATATAAACGGTAGCTAAGCCTACCATTGTATCTCTGATTCTTCCACGAACGACAAGATCGTCACCATGAACGCAAAAATCATCTTGATAATGGTAATAGTTACCATGTGTAGTCTACAAACAGCACTTGTGTCAGGTAAATAGATTTTATTATAACAAACAAATTTGGCTTGTCTGTTTGACCTTTATTAGAATATTCATATATATGATCCTCTCAATACATGAGAAGTGTCAGGGTTTCCAAAAACAATAACCATGTTTCCCATGGTAGACTAAGTTCCCTATACATAAATATACTGGTCCAAATTATAGGCCAAGACAGCCGGTCAATGTTGTTTGCATAATTATTCGCTGAATTAGGCATCCATATTGTTCTTATTCACCCATGTATCTACAGTGTTGTACATATCAGGCCTGTCGAAAGTTTAGCACAACGCTTAAGAATTAGTGCTAAATCGGCAGTTCGTCTCGGTCCCTTTTTAACAATATATCCCGATCAATCGGTAGGTTTTAGGTTACTGGCAATCCATATATCGGTCATTTGGCAGTCAAGCATCGATTTTTATTCGTTAGATTAGTGTTAAATTTTCAACAGATATGGACTATATTTTGTGCTATTATAGTGTGTATTTTGCGCAGTTTTTCCGTGAAGGTTCGATATTTTATACAATTATGTTTAGGGATAATTTTTGGTTCCTGATAATGCAATATTCAATTGGTTACATGTACATGTACTGTTATTATTTTTATTTATTAGTCTGAAATAACGCCAACAAATGGTGGCGGTAAATTAGATAGAGGTCGTCAGTTAAGAGTTCCCAGTGAAAACCACACCAACCTTCGGCAATCGATCTAACAAACTTTGTCATATTAGGATCTTCTCGAGCGGAAATCGAACCAAGGCGGTAAGAGGCGCCATGAGCCTTAAGCGTGCGCTTCAGACCACTCGGCCACCCACCCACCCCCATAAATCGAGGCTTTATTTTATATGTATCGTCATTGATTACAGGTACATGGTATAACAACAACTGTTACTGTCAACCTCAAGGATGGAAATGTGATATTGGATCATTTCCGAGTAACCCACAAAAATGTTTTGGTTGTAAATGGTTGGATACATGCTGCTGTTACGGAGGAGGAGGCTACTAATACGGTTAGTATTTACTGTAATAGTACTGATTTTAGCGGGTTACTAATTTTAGCGATTTTCGCGATAATAGAGTGACACTAATTTAAATCACCGATCAAACATTTTTCTTATTAAATTTCTTGGTTAAATTTCACCGCTCCTTGTAACAACATTTTGTAGTGTTGTGAATTCGTGGTTTTTCATTGATGGTTGGTTTATAAATATGACATATAACTCCGTGGCTCAGAATATTCACGAACACAATTAACTTTCTGAAAATAAGAAAATCAATAATTTTATATTTAGTATATCTTACAATTCTATTGAGATATGTCATTTAGCTTGATAATAAAATTATTCTCTTTTGTTGTTTTTTTTTTCAGGTCCAGTTTCACGATGACAGACAGGCTACAGGCTATATATAGTTTTGTCTAATTAATAAAATAATATAAATATAGACTATTGTATCTTTATACTAAATAAGAACAAATTAGAAAGCTTGATTGAACGCGGTTTTACGTCCTAGTCAAGAATATTTCACTTATATCGAGACGTCATCAACCATAGGTGAAGTGGCTGATTTTTTTAACCTTTGCCGTGCGTCCTAAGAGCAATGTGCAGGTAGTGTTCTTTAGCGTGCCACGCCTGCTGTGACACGGGACATCGGTTTTTAATGTCTCTTCATGACTTCCAAATGCCAATTGCTTTGCCAAAGAACAGCCACTACCTATTTTCAAGTCTTGGTCAGTCTGGATTTGAACCAATGACCTACCACATTCGAGCACTCTTTCTCTGAGCTACGATAATGTAACATTATACTGCGATGTCGGAACTATATTTTTTAATAAATAACATACAGTGCAGACATGTCAAAAAGTTAACACTAATGTAGCGAATTATTGCCAAATCGACAAGTCATCTCAGCACATCATTAGCTACAGTACAGACATGTCAAAAAGTTTACATTAAGGTAGCGAATTATTGCCTGATCGACAGCTCATCTCAGCCCCTTGTTAGCTACAGTACAGACATGTCAAAAAGTTAACATTAAGGTAGCGAATTATTGCCTGATCGACAGCCCCTCGTTAGCTATATATCTTAACGTTAGCTATAGCTACTACCTATCTCTCGGTAGCTTTTCTGTCACTAGCTATCGATGTCTTGGCCACCTGACAGCCCAACTTAAACTCCTTTTCGTTGGTACAGAATTAATTATAAGCTTAAGACATACAAAATACCACACCTGTTCAATTTATAAGGTAACACTTTTGATTTACAAATCATTTTTAATAATTCAGATTTCACTGTAATAACGTGTATTTGTGCATCGTGGCAGTTATATACAATTCTACAACGGTTTTCTCATTTCAAAAGTGTCTTAATTATGTAGCTTCTTCCATTATTTATCCCACGCCTTTCGAAGAAATCGGGAGGGGATTATATTTGAGTTTCCGTCCGTCCAAAATTATTGTCTGCGCTAATTCACAAAAACTACTTCGCACTTTTTCACGAAACTTTGATAGAAGGTGCGCATATCGTTAATCCAAATTGGTTTGTTCATTTTTCTGAGAGTTATGACCCTTTGATTAAAAAAATCTAAATAAAATAAATTTCTAAAACGCATGACTGGAGCCAAAATCAGATTTGACATTTGGCTTCTCTATAGTCTTAAACTAATAATTGATTCATTTTGTATTTCCGAAAAAAATGGTTAACGCGTTTTTGCGTTAAATTTTAACAAAATAGGTTTCGGATAGAGTTGGTTTGCTGATTTTTTCTGGTAGTTATTGCCCTTTGACTGAACAATCTAAAATCAAAAATGGTAAAATTTTCTAAAACCAGTGACATGAGCCAAAATCTATTGTGAACCGAAGGATCCTAATTCACTGAACTTGCTTGTTTCCATACATTTTGATAGATCTTTTAAAACCAGATAAAATATATATATCTTTGTTTCGTAGATAACCGACTTTACGTTGCTTCAGACGTATGACTAGAGACTGAGTTCTGATGGAACACCATACCATTTTCATGGCCATTAAATAATTTTGGAACATCTCTGTTAAGAAATGGTTTAAGTAATAGTCCGAATTAACTTTTGTTAATGATTCTCAGCGATGTTTTGCAATTAAAACTGACGCCAGCACAAAGCATAAATCCGGATGCAAAAGCATCAAGTTTAACGAACTTTTTATCGATCAAATTGATTTTCACGAGTGTCACATACTTTTCTACGGAGATAACTGACACCTACATGTATGTAAAACATGGCCTCGTCTGTAGTAACATAGTTTTTCCATTTGTCTTAATTTAAATGGAGATAGATATAAAGGCATCGCCATATTCGGGCACGTCGTTTCTTTATTTGTGCATCATTGAGTTTATGGACTAGACGCTTCTATTGAGCAGACGACTTATAATTATATTTACAGTTCCCATGGAAACATCATATTTAATAGCGAAGGGGGATAAATTCAATTTATCATGTTTTTCCGATGAAATAAGGGTAGCTGCTGAAAAACTGTTGTTTTTTTTTTAACTTTTAACCTAATTTCTGGTTGATATTGCGAGAAATGCCTTTTCGATATTAATCCGGTACACAGAAGCAATTGAAATATTACGAAAATATAGCCCATATCTTTTACTTGCTTTACAATCTTTCTGTGGCTCATGTTTAACTTCACAATGCTTTCCACGTCTTAGATTTACGTCGAACCATTTTCAAATGTATTGCAAAAAGTGTTTCTACTCGTACACTTGGTCATATAAAGTTGTTTTGTACAGAATTCATAAGTGAAAAAGTAAGACAATCATGGGTGATATTTTACGTTATATAATTTTTTCTCCTTTCTATTGATGACATGATTATGTAATGTATACGTAATGCATCATAAACAGAAAAAATGCATAAAATCACTTCACTTCCTTGAGGGTTTGACTCATATGATGTTAATTTTTTAATTTTTAAATTCTCCTAACAATTCAATCAAATTAAACAACAAAAATAAACAAAGAAAAAACTCAAAATAACTTAATGCCAGAACATAGTCTACATCCGCCTTTAACATTGCAAATAAAAAAGTGCAGTGTAGCATTTATTGTACACAAAATACACCTGTCGATGCAGGTATATAATCCGGTCTCATGGTCTACCTGAGTATTCCACTGCGGCCCAGGCACTGTGCTACAACATGAACTCCAAAGCTATCTTTCTTTTGGTTCTTATAGGCATATTTTGCCTCCAAACAGCCACTGTAACAGGTAGGTTTCATTCGTATTCGTTGTGTTTTATTTTCGTTGTACTACAACAAACATTTTGTTTGGTGGTGAATTCGTGATTACCTTATGTAAATTGTAATATATGCCATTTCATTGATTTCTGATTTTGAGGGTCAGGATGCCGATAAACGGACAGACAAACAAACAAACAAAAATAATAATAGAAATAATAAAAATAAATAAATAAAAACCGATAATGGGAATACAGGAAAGTTTATGATTTTGCGTATAATGTTACCGTTTAATGTATTTTTGTAATACTAGTATTCCGTTGATCTCTGATTTCGTTGATTATGATGCCGACGGTCTGCGAAAATAGTAAACTTGGGCTTCACGAAAATAAATGATTTTGCAGTATAATATTCGTGAGTATAGATTATTTGCCACATACAAGTGACTTGAACCACACAAATGATTACCATTTTGGTATCATAATATTTACAATAAGAATTGACCTTCTTTAGATGAATCTGTTAAGTTTTCGTTGTCTTTAAATCATTAAAGAATACGATGTGGGACATGTACATAGAGCGATTTAAAAAACAGTTTTAATAAAACAACATAATTACGTAAAAATTGTCCCTATTATACTTTCTTACTGGATTGCATTAAACGTGATGTTATAATAAGAATACCCATGGTGATCATAAATAAATAAATAAATAACATTACCTGATGCGTGTGTTGTGCTTTCAATTTTTTTTCAATGTTATAATGTTCCTTTCTGACAAGATTAAAAACACAATTTCGTAACTATAGCAATGCTATCTTTGTTTTTTTCTCCATCTATCAATATATGAATATTTTGATAAAACAGACTGTGTTTAATAATATTAATTTAATTGATCTTATCTGACCCTAAATACCTCGATGTTACTTTGAATGAGGCCCTTAGTCAGTCTTCCAATTTTTTGTAAAAAAAATGAAAGAAAAAACATTTTGTGGGAAGTATGAAAAGAAATTGTTTTAATCAAAGTTTAACGGAGGCATTTTCATTTATTTATTTAAAATCATGCGAAATAAATTGATGGAAACACACTAAAGTTATAATTATTATAATAATTATTATCAGTATGGCGATATTGGTTAAAAGTTTAATTATCTTTTTAAGGGTTCTCCAACTATGGTAGTAACAATTGTTTTTGTGTCCCAAAATGGAGACGTTGTCCATGGAATACGTGGGCCAGTCATCCACGCAGATGCTGGTGGAAATGTGAACGCAAGTGGCATCAGTGTTGTTGTAGAAGACATGGCCCATGGTAGATAAAAAAATGATGGGTAAGTGATAGGTATTATTAAGACTGTGATAATTAAAAAGTGATGGGTATGTGGCAAAGACCATGATGACGTGACGGGAAAGTGATAGGTATTATCATGACTGTGATGATTACAAAGTGATTGATACGTGACAAGGACAAAGTGATTGATACGTGACAAGGACAATGATGTCATGATTGATAAGGGTCATGCACCATGGTTACCTGACAGATAAGTGACAGGCAACATGGTTACGTGACGGATACGTGACATGCACCATTGTGATGTGATGAGTAAGTGATAGATACCATTATGACTGTGGCAATTAAAATGTAATGACCGTGGTGGTGTCATGGGTAACGGTGACATCCACCATAGTGACGCGTAAGAGACAGGCGCCTTGACGACGTGACAGGTAAGTGGCATGTAACATGGTGACGTGACGGGTAGGTTAAGTGGTAGAGTGACAAATACAATGGTGACATGATGGGTAAGTGACAGATACCATGGTGACGTGAGGGTTAAATGACAGGCACCACGGTGACGTGGTGGTTAAGTGAAATGCCCCTTGGTAAAGTGATTTATTTAAAAGTGACATGTAAGTGACATATATCATGGTGACATGATTGGTAAGTGACAGGTGCTATGGTGACGTGATGGTTAAATGACAGATACCATGGTGACATGATGGGTAATTGATATACAGCATGGTAAGTGATTTATTTAAAAGTGACGGGTAAGTGACAGATACCATGGTGACATGATGGGTAAGTGACAGGCACCATCGTGACAAGATGGATAAGTGACAAGCACCATGATGACGTGACTAGTAGGTGAAAAGAACCATGATGTAAAGGTGGATAAGTGACAAGCACCGAGGTGGCGAGTAAGTGACGGGACCCAGAGTGGTCGTGACGACTAAGTGGCAAGAACCATGGTGTCACGATTGATAAGTGACAAGCACCGAGGTGGCGAGTAAGTGACGGGACCCAGAGTGGTCGTGAATAAATAAAAATGACGAAAAAAAAATGAAGGCACCATGTTGACCGTGTAATAGTGTTTCATGAAATGTTTAATGGCATAAAGAACTGTTTCATGTGCAAACTGAAAGCGCAGAGAATGTCATTTTGGATCCCCCTTAAAGCGTTACGCTCATCTTGATCGTGCCAGGCAGCAGAGCGAACAATGTCTCTACTTGAAAGCATTTAGGACGAGCATCTGAATATTTTGTTGGGTTATTTGACAGTTATTTGATTAAGTAATAAAACAGTTGTCATATGAATTTTCTCAATGAAATATTTGAAACATTTTATAATTTTTTTAACATTTCATAAAGAAAATAAAAACAAATCTTACATTATTTCATGCGTGTTTTCAAACAATCAACGCAATTGTTCCTTTGGTATATCAGATGACCTGTAAAACTGTTACCCTCGGCCAAGCAGTCGTGTTCAAGTGTTCCTTTGGTATATCAGATGACCTGTAAAACTGTTACCTCGGCCAAGCAGTCGTGTTCAAGTGTTCCTTTGGTATATCAGATGACCTGTAAAACTGTTACCCTCGGCCAAGCAGTCGTGTTCAAGTGTTCCTTTGGTATATCAGATGACCTGTAAAACTGTTACCCTCGGCCAAGCAGTCGTGTTCAAGTGTTCCTTTGGTATATCAGATGACCTGTAAAACTGTTACCCTCGGCCAAGCAGTCGTGTTCAAGTGTTCCTTTGGTATATCAGATGACCTGTAAAACTGTTACCCTCGGCCAAGCAGTCGTGTTCAAGTGTTCCTTTGGTATATCAGATGACCTGTAAAACTGTTACCCTCGGCCAAGCAGTCGTGTTCAAGTGTTCCAGAATTAAAAAGATTGCATTTAGTCTGCAAACATCAACTGTCTTATAACAATAACTTGTTTAGTATTATATCAGGTACAGATATCTGAAATTTAACTCTTCTTGGAAATGATTCAGAATAATAGGTTATTTAAAATAATTATAAAATCTGTTTCCACAAAGCATTTCCCCTGAGATATTATTTATCCGTAAACCACAACTGTAGCTCAATTGGTAGAGTGTTCGCTTTTAATGTGAGAAGTCTTGGGATAGAACCTTGCAGGATTCTTGACCAGGACTTGAAAATAGACAGGGAATTGTCTTATGCCTAACATTCTGCAGTTGGAAATGAAAGTATAAGGTACTTAGAAAGAGACCTTAAAAACCTAGGCCCATGTCACGAAGGCTTGGCACGTTAAAGCCCCCCCCCCCCCCCCTGGGGGGCGCACTACAAAGTACTCGTCTATAGCTGGTTGCGTCATGGTATTAGTGAAATAGCCTTAATTGGGACGTCCAACCCTAATCAATCAATGAATTAATCAATAAATTATTAATTTGTTATTCATCTCTTTCTTTTTCAGATACCGAAAAGAGTTGATTCAACCTGGTATCTTAAAATTAAGTGTATTTGTTCACTAAATAAAATTTACCAAACACAGATGGACATTTTAGTTTGTGTGTTATACCGAAAACTACACAGGCCTGTCGAAAGATTAACAATTAACAATGATCAACAATTCGTTAACTTAGTGTTCATCTTTCGACAGGGGTGTGATTAGGTGACGTTTTGGGATAATGACGTCTGGAAATTCCATGCTGGATGCATCTGTTTCCACAAATTGTGAACGGTATTTATCGATGAGTTAAGTTTCTCTGCAAATATTTATTAGAATTCTCTAAATATCAATTCAAGATAAATTATAAACTGCACTACCAAATAAAATGTGTCATTTTTCTCAGAAAATGGCGTGATGTACAGTGCAGACCTGTCGAAAGTTTAACATTAAGTTAACTACTAACTCGACAGCTGATGTCGTATATGTCGACAGCAGCTACAATCTCGACAGCTTTTCGATCAGTGCGGTAGCTCAGTTGGTAGAGTGCTCGCTCCGTAAGTGGGAGGTCGTTGGTTCGAACCCCGACCGGGTCTGACCCAAGACTTCAACGTGGGTAGTGACTGTTCTTTCGCCAACGAAGTGAAAGTCACGGTTCTTTCGGATGGGAACTTAAAATAAACGAGGTCCCGTGTCTTGGTAGGCTTGGCACGATAAAGAACCCTGCTGTATAATGGCACCAGCGCAACAAACAGGCAAAATTTCTGCACCTTCGCCTATAGCTGGCGACGTCTCGATATAAGTGAAATATTCTTGACTGGGACGTTAAACACAATTTCTCAACTCAACTCGGCAGCTTTTCGACCACTAGTCACACACACACACACACACACCACACACACACACACACACACACACACACACCTGTACAAAATAAAAAGAGAAGGATCAAATTTGAATTTTGTTAAAATTTGAAACAATTTACAATTGTAAACCAACAACGAGACGAAACGGTGTTTTGCACTGTGTTAAACCCATACGCTTTCAATAACTATTTTGGGCACAGAACTATCTAGACTTTAAAGCTTTACACGCCAATAGAGGTTTTAACGTTAACACTATAAGCGTCGTCTATATAGATAATCCTACCACTACTGAAGCTCAGTTGATAGTGTAAGCTTTGTTTTTTGGAGATCGTGATTTCGAACCAAGGCGGGCTTCTGAACAAGTCTTGAAAATAGACAGTGAAAAGCACTAGCCATTTGGGAATTGGTCTTTCGGAAGATACCCTAAAAAACAATACTCTGCAGAGGTAAGTTTTTTTGCAACGTCACCTATAGCTAATGATATCTCGATATAATGGGAATACCCTTGACTGGGACGTAAACGACCAATCAATCAATTTATAGACAATACTATAGTAAAATAAGAAGCTGCATATTTCTATGTATACTAGATATTTAAAGTGGATTGATGAAGGTTTACGTACCAGTAAAGATTCATTCACTTATATCGAGGCGGTGAGTTCAATGATGGTGGGAGAAATCGATGTATCAGGAACAAACACCACCTATCTTCGGCAAAGCGAAATGATAAATTTTCTGCCACTAATACACGTTTCTGTTTCGAATATAATTTTAACCTTGAGGGACAATGTGATCTGTGTGTGTGTGTGTGTGTGTGTGTGTGTGTGTGTGTGTGTGTTTTTAGACCAATCGGCCAGCGACACCTCCCAAAAAGATTAATCCTTAGTCCGTAGTGACTTGGTAATCAGGACGTTTGTCCAATACGGTTTGCTGGAAAATTTGTTGTCTCCGGTATGCACAAAACATGATTACTCCAATATCCGCCAATCTGTCATTGTCGCAGATACAATAAGCACTAACCGAGCCTTCTTTACAACAGCGCATTTGTGAAGGGACTTGAAAAAGACAAAAGGTTAATGTATCTGCACAGTTTTTACAAGCCCATTCGAAAGCAATTTTCAGAAGCAACTTGTTAGTGAAACTTTTTTTTGATTGGTTGATACAATTAGAAGTTTAGACAAAATAAAATCTAGCTGTAATAAGAACTTTACTGATCTTCAAAATGGCAGCTTAAATTCCTGAGTATCTTAAAATAAACAAAATTATTACAGTATCAAATTTGCCAGATTTAAGTTAAATCGGAAAATCTTAGTTAAGAAATGATTGTGAAAGTTGTCTTAAACAACGAGAAAAAGGAAATCGTAGTTATGAAATGATTGTGAAAGTTGTCTTAAACAACGAGAAAAGGGAAATCGTAGTTATGAAATGATTGTGAAAGTTGTCTTAAACAACGAGAAAAGGGAAATCGTAGTTATGAAATGATTGTGAAAGTTGTCTTAAACAACGAGAAAAAGGAAATCGTAGTTATGAAATGATTGTGAAAGTTGTCTTAAACAACGAGAAAAAGGAAATCTAAGTTATGAAATGATTGCTGATTGCGGTTGCTCAGGAGGAATATAAGAACCTCTGCAAACATTAATTTTCATGGATGAGCGGAAAAGGGAAGGTGTTCGAGAGCTTTAAACCTGTTCAGATATCTACATCATGTTTTACGATTAGACATGTCATCATGAACAAATTACTTTCAGATGAAGGTTTTGCAAAGTCATAGGAGTGTCGTATTTTGAATGTTTTAGTTATTACGCACAGAAAATTTTTAGACTATTATTGGTCACGTGGTATCAAATAACTCATATTGTTTGAAACAGCGGTTTATATTGCCATGGTATATTGTATAGGCAAATGTTATTACCATGTACGTATTTGTTATACCCGTATAACCGTACGTACTCTTACATACATCGATTGAATAGGATTAAATAGTCAAATTTAGAATTAAATCCAAATTTTATTCATGTATTGATATTCTTCCAAAGAAATTGCTGCCTAAATAATGGATGCTCGATATTTGATAGTGTTGAACTGCAAAAAAAGATCCAACTGTATGGTGAAACAAATTAAAATGGCAGATCAAAATGATGTAATATATTTAATCCAATATGACAAATTCTTTTATTTATACTTTAGTTATCACTAACCTGGTGTATTTAAGGCATTCATAAGGTTATATATTATTATAAATACGTAATAATAAAATCCGTGGTAATAACACATTTGTTATTGTCACTTACAGGGCAATAACCATTTTGTATTGTAATATGTTCACTCCTCCACGGAAACTTAAAACTGTCCGTCACAGAAACTATCATGTATGTTAAACCGTGACGTTGTCAGAATAAAGGATATAAGAGAACGCCTTTTTTATTCAGTATAATCATAAAGTAAAGTAAACAGTGCCCATATCAAGGATTGTCTCCCCTTTGCAATATAATGTTTCCTCGGGGAGACAGTCTTTCGATGTATCTATTTATGTACATTTATTTATCGATTTTTAATCAATTTGCAAATCGACTATTGATTATTTAAACGAAATCGGTATGTCCAAACCTCCCTTAATTCTATATCAGGACCACCTATTTTTAAAGGCCAGTTAATATTTATCTCAATGGCCTTTTGTTCATGTGATTTGGACCTGCGTGTAATGGCCTCCTGTCCCTGCCTTAACTCTATATCAGGACCACCTGTTTTTAAAGACCAGTTAATATTTATCTCAATGGCCTTTTGTTCATGTGATTTGGATCTGCGTGTAATGGCCTCCTGTCCCTGCCTTAACTATGTATCAGGACCACCTGTTTTTTAAAGACCAGTTAGTTAATATTTATCTCAATGGCCTTTTGTTCATGTGATTTGGACCTGCCTGTAAGGGCCTCCTGTCCCTGCCTTAACTCTATATCAGGACCACCTGTTTTTAAAGACCAGTTAATATTTATCCCAATGGCCTTTTGTTCATGTGATTTGGATCTGCGTGTAATGGCCTCCTGTCCCTGCCTTAACTCTGTATCAGGACCACCTGTTTTTTAAAGACCAGTTAATATTTATCTCAATGGCCTTTTGTTCATGTGATTTGGATCTGCATGTAAGGGCCTCCTGTCCCTGCCTTAACTCTATATCAGGACCACCTTTTTTTAAAGGCCAGTTAATATTTATCTCAATGGCCCTTTGTTCATGTGATTTGGACCTGCGTGTAATGGCCTCCTGTCCCTGCCTTAACTCTATATCAGGACCACCTGTTTTTAAAGGCCAGTAGATATTTATCCCGGCAATGACCTTTTGTTCATGTAATTAGAACCTGCGTTTAAGGGCCTCCTGTCCCTACCCTAACTCTGTATTAGGACCACTTGTTTTTTAAAGACCAGTTAATATTTATCTCAATGGCCTTTTGTTCATGTGATTTGGATCTGCGTGTAATGGCCTCCTGTCCCTGCCTTAACTCTGTATCAGGACCACCTGTTTTTTAAAGACCAGTTAATATTTATCTCAATGGCCCTTTGTTCATGTGATTTGGACCTGCGTGTAATGGCCTCCTGTCCCTGCCTTAACTCTATATCAGGACCACTTGTTTTTAAAGGCCAGTTAATATTTATCTCAATGGCCTTTTGTTCATGTAATTAGAACCTGCGTGTAAGGACCTCCTGTCCCTGCCTTAACTCTATATCAGGACCACCTATTTTTTAAAGGCCAGTTAATATTTATCTCAATGGCCTTTTGTTCATGAGATTTGAACCTGCGTGTAATGGCCTCCTGTCCCTACCTTAACTCTATATCAGAACCACCTATTTTTAAAGGCCAGTTAATATTTATCTCAATGGCCTTTTGTTCATGTGATTTGGATCTGCATGTAAGGGCCTCCTGTCCCTGCCTTAACTCTATATCAGGACCACCTTTTTTTAAAGGCCAGTTAATATTTATCTCAATGGCCCTTTGTTCATGTGATTTGGACCTGCGTGTAATGGCCTCCTGTCCCTGCCTTACCACCTGTTTTTAAAGGCCAGTAGATATTTATCCCGGCAATGACCTTTTGTTCATGTAATTAGAACCTGCGTTTAAGGGCCTCCTGTCCCTACCTTAACTCTGTATTAGGACCACTTGTTTTTTAAAGACCAGTTAATATTTATCTCAATGGCCTTTTGTTCATGTGATTTGGATCTGCGTGTAATGGCCTCCTGTCCCTGCCTTAACTCTGTATCAGGACCACCTGTTTTTTAAAGACCAGTTAATATTTATCTCAATGGCCCTTTGTTCATGTGATTTGGACCTGCGTGTAATGGCCTCCTGTCCCTGCCTTAACTCTATATCAGGACCACTTGTTTTTAAAGGCCAGTTAATATTTATCTCAATGGCCTTTTGTTCATGTAATTAGAACCTGCGTGTAAGGACCTCCTGTCCCTGCCTTAACTCTATATCAGTACCACCTATTTTTTAAAGGCCAGTTAATATTTATCGCAATGGCCTTTTGTTCATGAGATTTGAACCTGCGTGTAATGGCCTCCTGTCCCTACCTTAACTCTATATCAGAACCACCTATTTTTAAAGGCCAGTTAATATTTATCTCAATGGCCTTTTGTTCATGAGATTTGGACCTGCATGTAATGGCCTCCTGTCCCTGCCTTAACTCTATATCAGGACCACTTGTTTTTAAAGGCCAGTTAATATTTATCTCAATGACCTTTTGTTCATGTAATTAGAACCTGCGTGTAAGGACCTCCTGTCCCTGCCTTAACTCTATATCAGGACCACCTGTTTTTTAAAGGTCAGTTAATATTTATCTCAATGGCCTTTTGTTCATGAGATTTGAACCTGCGTGTAATGGCCTCCTGTCGCTGCCTTAACTCTATATCAGGACCACCTGTTTTTAAAGGCCAGTTAATATTTATCTCAATGGCCTTTTGTTCATGAGATTTGGACCTGCATGTAAGGGCCTCCTGTCCCTGCCTTAACTCTATATCAGGACTACTTGTTTTTAAAGGCCAGTTAATATTTATGCCAATGGCCTTTTGTTCATGTGATTTGGATCTGCGTGTAATGGCCTCCTGTCCCTGCCTTAACTCTTTATCAGGACCACCTGTTTTTAAAGGCCAGTAGATATTTATCCCGGCAATGGCCTTTTGTTCATGTAATTAGAACCTGCGTGTAAGGGCCTCCTGTCCCTCCCTTAACTCTATCAGGACCACCTGTTTTTAAAGGCCAGTAGATATTTATCCCGGCAATGGCCTTTTGTTCATGTAATTAGAACCTGCGTGTAAGGGCCTCCTGTCCCTGCCTTAACTCTATATCAGGACCAACTGTTTTTAAAGGCCAGTTAATATTTATCTCAATGGCCCTTTGTTCATGTGATTTGGACCTGCGTGTAATGGCCTCCTGTCCCTGCCTTAACTCTATATCAGGACCACCTGTTTTTAAAGGCCAGTAGATATTTATCCCGGTAATGGCCTTTTGTTCATGTAATTAGAACCTGTGTGTAAGGGCCTCCTGTCCCTGCCTTAACTCTATCAGGACCACCTGTTTTTAAAGGCCAGTAGATATTTATCCCGGCAATGGCCTTTTGTTCATGTAATTAGAACCTGCGTGTAAGGGCCTCCTGTCCCTGCCTTAACTCTATATCAGGACCAACTGTTTTTAAAGGCCAGTTAATATTTATCTCAATGGCCCTTTGTTCATGTGATTTGGACCTGCGTGTAATGGCCTCCTGTCCCTTAATTTCACTTTGTTGGTACCCGTTGGGTGAGCTTTATAGACAAGTGTTACTGTATTTAGTATATAAAATAGAGAATTTAATTTTTTATTGTCAATTTAAATATAATTTTAATTTAAATTAATGCTGGTAAAGGAAAACGTAGGGTATAAATTATTGATGAGTTTGATTTTATTTTGAAAGTTTTACACTTGTCAAAACAACTCAAAGTCACTGATATATTATACAAGGTCATCAAATTATGGTTATTAAAAGTATGAAGATATTAAAAGTTAACTATATATGTCATAGAATTCACCTTTTCCGGATAATTATAGCAGGTCCGGTCCGTTTCTCAATTATCACGTGACATAATTATCTATCTACGCCCATATTTTGGCTTTATCATGGCGGTTTTGTCAAATCAACTAAAAAAAATATTGACGTTTTCTAGGAAATCTGGTTATGTAAAATATTTTTCTTGTACATCAATCATAACAAATGTAAAGTAAACAAGAAAAGGTCTAGTTTCAACATTTAATACAAAGAACAAAAATGACAAATGTCAGCTGGATTTCCTTGTGCTCATTGAACCCTTTTAAATGTTTGAAAAAAAGGTTAATGCACAATGCATCTTTTGTCTATAATTTATCAAGCCAAAAAACAGCTGTGGTATAAATAGCCCTAGTTTTCTCTTCACATCGATCATTAACCCAGCCGGTGTCAAAGATACAACATGAATTCTAAGGCGATATTTATTCTGGTTTTAGTTGGCATTTTGTGCTTACAAACCTCCGTCGTATCCGGTACGTATATTCAATATTCACGGGTGATTTTTCATAGTTATTCACGAGTGATTTTAATAATTTTTCAATACTTTTAGATCTTGCAAAGTGGAACTTTTACTCTCACAATGTTGTTTTAACTTTGCATCAGCCCTTATTCAGCTATTCGCAATCAGAGCAAGTTTGTTTATCGCTAAAGATTAATTTCAAAACATGATCGCGTATGCGTGAGGTGTGCGAGTGTGTTTTATGGTATGCTTTGCACTAGTGGGGATAACGTTTTGTTAAGGCCAAGTGGTGCAAATGGGCACTATCCTACAAGTTTCTGATTTTTTCATGCTGGTAAATCTTTTTGAAGCGCATTCGAAAATGTAAAAAATATAGGGGTCCCCTTTTTACTTTTTTAGCTATAAAGCGTAAAAAGTAACAAATCTTGGAATTTTAACGTAGGCTAAATATGAAATCGCATTTTTCAGGCACTGAAAAATTGAGAAAAGTGTAGAAAAATAACAGTTAGTCCTACAAGTCTTTAAAAAAGTAACATAATGTAGTTCAAATTTTAAATTTTCTGAAAATAAAAAAAAACATATGTCCCCTTGCTTTTTTTTCTTTTTTTTTTCAAAGACGTAATATAATGCCAAAAATATGACCAAAATTAGCAATAACGTCATGATGTTTACGATATTAAAAAGAATCGGCAAACTTGCGAACTTTTACGTGATCGTGTTGTAAACTAGGAATGTTGCTTTTGTGCTTCTTGTTGTTATGGTAAATATATAATTTTTATTATTTGTATAAAATTTTATCAATTAGATTATTTTGTATTCCTAGCCCCTGTATAAAAATAATTGTTACAGAAATAATGGTATTAAAAACAAATAAAGTTTAAAGTCAAAGTGCATGAAAAAATACTGAAATTCTAATTCTCAAAATCTAAAAGAATTTTGAAAATCGAAACAATATTTAAAAAGATATAACCATCAAATTTTGTGCGGCAACGTCTTTATAAATTGAAGTCAACCATTAGTATCTGTAGAATTTATCCCTGTACCGTATTTGTATATTTTCATTTATTTTTAAATTGATAGATGTTATGTATTTTACTCCCTGTAAGTTATTTATAAAAATTATTACAGTTACTTGAGTGAGTACTTAAAATAGTACCATCAGAGCGCATAGATTTGTACACGGTGTGCGTAACGTCAGCGTCCATTTGTACCACTTGGCTTTAACCTTGTCATTTTGATGTAAGGGGTCCTCCAACTGTTTATTATATACCAGGACTGTTCAAGGTCGGTTATTCCTAACTTGTTTATGATATCCGGGACCTGTGCCAAGTCGGGACTATCCACGCCCAATTATTATATCCGGTTCCTGTTCCTAGTATATTATATAATTAATCAATTCCATCTTTTATGATTGGCTTAAATGGTAACACGTGACCATTTGATCTCACACGATATACTACAGATTTCTGCAAAAAATCTAGTGTATATCAAATGCAGTTTACGTCATCGAATTTTGTTGACATTCTCCGCGGCGTAAAACGGTTATGACGTCATCAATTTAGTGTGTACAAGTGATTGTTAGTCATCCGGAATGCCACATATATATATGGACAAAGTACAAAGTCAGATGTTCCAACATTCGGACCTATTTCCAAGTCGGACGATTACACACTTGTTTATCATATCCGGTCTCTGTTGTAAATCGGAAGTTTTCACACTTGTTTATAATATCCGGTCTCTGTTCCAAAGGGAAAGTTTCAACACTCGTTTATCATATCCGGTCTCTGTTCCAAATCGGAAGTTTTCACACTTGTTTATAATATCCGGTCTCTGTTGTAAGTCGAAAGTTTCAACACTCGTTTATCATATCCGCTCTCTGTTCCAAATCGGAAGTTTTCACACTTGTTTATAATATCCGGTCTCTGTTGTAAGTCGAAAGTTTCAACACTCGTTTATCATATCCGCTCTCTGTCGCAAGTCGGAAGTTTCCACACTTGTTTATAATATCCGGTCTCTGCTCCAAAGGGAAAGTTTCAACACTCGTTTATCATATCCGGTCTCTGTCGCAAGTCGGAAGTTTCCACGTTCGTTTATGATATCCGGTACTGTTCCAAGTGGGGTGTTTACACGCTGCTTCATTTTTCTCGGAACCTGTTCAATGTTGATAGTTTCCATACACGTTTATTTTATACGGGGCAGAATGCATGTAGAGAGTTGCAAATAAATAGTGACTGTTCTTTCGCAAAATACTGGGCATTTAGAAATGAAAGTTACGGGGTCCTTCGGAGGAGACATTAAAAACCGATGTACCGTGTCACGACATGCGTGGCACTTGGAATAACTTCCTTGCACATAGCCCCGAGCACACTGCAAAGGCAAAAATTTCTAACACTTCACCTATAGCTGGTGGCGTGAAATATTCTTAAGTCCGGTTCAATCAACCAATCACGTGTAAATAGGAGTACTATAACTCGTTTTTGTGTCCGTTTATCGCTTTCACGTATACATGTAAGGGATATCACATTGTTAGGCTCGTAAACAATGCGATATCAAACTTGTTGCACGTCTAGGAAAGTACAATAGTTAATCGGATTACGTTGATTGTGTCCTCGGGTACTGGAACCGATTCAAAATCACTACCGACCTACTGAGTAGTGAATACTTCTCAGATTCTGCTTTTGTTGTTGTTTTAGTGTTAATATTTTCAGCGAAAAAATATTTTTAATTTTTTTCCAAAAATCTTTCAACTCTTTGCTAAATATGTTTACTTTGAATTTTTTGAGCATTTGGGTTCAAATCCCATCGCCGACGTTTCTTTTTTTCTTTAATAATTGAAGGGGAAAATATCTATTTGATAAATTATCTCAAGTGAAACAGAACTTTCGGAATAGACTACAAAAGAAAAGAAAATTGCCATGAAATATCAGAAATATCACAGCGTCTAAAAGACGTGTTAATCTGGGGATCGTGCAACAAGTGGCAGTTACAGCTCGTGTTTATCTAGTAAATGTTTACAATTTGTCAGGGTGTAAATATGTAAACGGTCACATGGTGTTATAATATGACGACATTATTATGTTCTTTTTTCTACACACTTAATATCTATGTATACCATAAACTCTTTGCAAAACTATGTCTAATGATTAATCTGGAGTATAAAGGCGGGTGACTTTTCGGTCATCATGCACTTGACAAAAAGTAATCCCAATTTTCAAAACGGCGGAAGGATAAAACAATTGCGATTCTAAAACCGAACACAAAATTCTTGGGAAAAGACGAGTTGGCGTTCCTGCTGTTGGGGTTAAGGTTTGTTATAGTTTTAGATTCTGCATTGACTGAAATAAGAGCCGTTTAATTTATTACCATCCAGGTCAGCTTTTACAGATTAAAAAACGTGGAATCCCTGGCCTTATGTCCGCTGAATGAAAAAAGAAAGGTGTTGTTTCATTAATACGGCTGTCGTTGAAACTAGAATTTGTCAAAAGTCGGGAGTTTTTAAAATAGTATTTTTTGCTAATTTTGAATGTCTGTAATAAATGATACCGGAACTGTTGTTCTGTGGTTATAGTGCTGCATCCCCATTTATTCTACAACCAGTTGTCCATAAATATGCGCATTTAATAATAGTTATTATTATTATTATCTCTTTAAAATTAAAAACGAATGAGTGAAGAAGAACGTAATAAGGATGAGAAGATTCTTACACTTACATCGTGGCTGTCAGTTAATGAAAGATGGAGAAAAACTAGAGTTCATAGAGAAAACCACCGACTTACGACGGGGGGGGGGGGGGGGGGGGGGGGGGTTACAAACTTTGGATTCTCGAAAGAGCACCCGCTATTCCGAGGGACACTTCGGAGGGAACCAGCTACTAGATGGTTCGACTAGTCTTTCGTCCCTATACCCAAGTTGGACAATCGATTTGCACATCAGAATCGCTACGGATCTCCAACAGAGTTTCTTCTGGCTTCGTCCTACTCAAAATACTGTTGCAATAAGTGAGACGGAATAGTTAAAGAGGACATTACAACGAGGTTTTTCTGTAATTTTATGTTTGTTTTCTTCACAGGAACCTTTGGTGGACACGGATGTGTATGTGTAAGTAAATGGAGTAGTTGTCCGTGGAAATATTACCCAAGTCACCCTCAGAGATGTTGGTGGAGGTGTCAACAATTCTGGAAACGATGTTGCTGTCCTTGGTTTGGCGGCTATTGATGATGAATGGTATACAGGTTAGTTTTTGACGCCTATAAGACGCATTTTATTGATATCTGTTTATGGCTATGCGAGTGTTAGTTACTAACGCCTATTAGACGCATTTAATTGATGCCTGTTTATGGCTATGTGAGTGTTAGTTACTGACGCCTATAAGACGCATTTAATTGATGCCTGTTTGTGGTACCGTGAGTGTTAGTTACTGACGCCTATAAGACGCATTTAATTTATGCCTGTTTATGGATATGCGAGTGTTAGTTACTGACGCATATAAGACGCATTTAATTGATGCCTGTTTGTGGTAATGTGAGTGTTAGTTACTGACGCCTATAAGACGCATTTAATTGATGCCTGTTTATGGCTACGCGAGTGTTAGTTACTGACGCATATAAGAAGCATTTAATTGATGCCTGTTTGTGGTAATGTGAGTGTTAGTTACTGACGCCTATAAGACGCATTTAATTGATGCCTGTTTATGGCTATGCGAGTGTTAGTTACTGACGCCTATAAAACGCATTAAATTGATGCCTGTTTGTGGTAATGTGAGTGTTAGTTACTGACTCCTGTATAACATGCATTTAAATCATGCCTGTTTGTTGTAATGTGATTATTGGGTAATGTCGCCTATAAGACGCATTTAATTGATGCCTGTTTATGGTTATTTGAGTGCAAGTTACTGATGCCTATAAGATGCATTTAAATAACGCCTGTTTGTGGTAATGTGAGTGTTAGTTACTGACTACCATATAAGACACATTTAAGTGACGCCTGTTTGTGATTATTTGAGTGTAAGTAACTGGCACCTATATAAGACGCATATAATTGACGCTTGTTAGTGGTTGCCTTTAGGCCTCGGTGAATGTTACTTTGATCAGGTCCGAATAATCCCATATCCACCTCATCAAAAGTCAATAATTGTAAATCAATTATTTTTTGTTAATTTTCAGAACTGATGTCAAGATACAGATAAAGAAACAACCGCTGATTTTAAAATTTTTAAATTGACATAAGAAATAACAGGTCATGATTATATAATATCAATTACGTAGATATTACAGAAGATATTTACTTATTTCGTTTGTGTTTTCTTTTACATGAAACTTATTGACGTGTCATTACCTTTGATTTTTTTCGGTCCATTGAGAAATAACTTGAATGGAGACTGTGCATTTTTTGCATAAAAAGTGCACACAGTCTCCATTCAAATTATTTCTCAATAGACCCAACAAAGATACATACAAGACATTGCTTAACTAAGGTTTTCCGAAACTTAAATATGACAAATTTGAAATCCTAATTATTTTGTTACTTTTCAAAATATCAAAAATATTGAGGTGTCATTTTGAAGATCTTTTTCGTTATTCCACTTTTGTCAAAATGTTTTATTTGTAGCATTGTAAAAGTTGTCCAAATTTTGTTAGATTTAAGTTAAGGAAAATCTTAGCAAGAAATGATTGTAAAACTAGAGCTGTTAAAACCGAAGTCCCGTTTCTCAGTACAATCTAAAGACACAGCTGTTATACTGCTCCGCAGCTAGTTAACCAGTTCACGTCAAAACCAAAACAAACGAGTATTAATGTAATGATGGATGCATAATTACAAATAAGGCGCCCAAACAAATAAAAATCAAACCCTGTATTCAGAACTCTTAATAGGATGACTTTTGTCGCATTTTTCCATATCAATGGCAACGGCTGCCATGTTCAACTTTAAATAAGTTCTACATACAATAGAAAATCTGCAGAGAAATCCAATTACTTTTTGCCATTGTAAAAGTGACAACAAAATATGATCACTTAGCATAATTTACAAAATGTATCATTTACTCATTTACATGAGATTACATTATTGTAAACATGTACTTCGTTAACCCTTTTTTCTATCAAATACCAGGTTTCAAAACTTAAAAATATGTTAATTAAATAGTAACACTTATTTCAATCCCAGTATGCATTATAAGAAAATTTAAACTTGTAATATTAATTTCATTTTAAGTTTTAATTTTATATATAGAAGTAGTACATGAATCCAATTGGTTGAAATTCAAACAATAAGGCAAAGTTGATTGACATCGCCTATACCCAATATCACAACCTGTTGTTTTGATGAGCTAATGATGTGTTGATTTTAAATTAATCCAAGCATTTATCTATGTAATGTCATATTGCTAACTAAATGCAGCTACTCTATCGAATTGAATAATAAATCATGCTCCAGGGATAACTGACCATTAGTGTTGCTTATAAAAAAAATTTAGCTTGAGAGCTTTTGGACATGGATCAGGGATTACTAACGTATCCTTGACAATGAAAATTCATGCTTATTGTTTTAATTCTTAAACAAAATGATAGCAACCATCCCATGAAGAAAACTATAGTTTGAGTTAGTACCTAGACCTACCTATCCCCACCCTCCTATTGGAATGACCATATGGGTTTACTTTAGTATTAATCTATTCAACTTTTCATAAAGAATAAGAAAATATATATGTTAGGGGTGGGGATCTCAACTGATTAAAAGTTAGTACCCAGCCCCGCCTGTCCCCTCCCTCCCCTGTATTTCTGCAGTATCATTCTATTCAACTTTAAAAGCCGAACCGGAAAATATATAGTTTCAGGATGGGGATATCAACCATTTAAAAGTTAGTACCAAGCCCCGCCCTCCCCACCCTCAATCAGGAATGACCCCATAGGACTTTCTTTAGTATCACTCAATTCAACTTTTCATGTAGAACCAGAAAATATATAGTTTATGGGTGGGGATCTTAACCGTTTAAAAGTTAGCACACTGCCCCGCCCATCCCCACCCTCCCTGATACCCCCGGGAAAATTTTGTGATACAGACTTGTACATCTTGAGACACTGATCATAAATATACATGTATATGGTTTTATAGTACAAAATATAGTATAAATAGCAAAATTTAGCATTGTTGTTTTTAAGACCCCGCCCTCCTGCCCCTCCCCTAATGACCCCATGGGCATTTTACCTCGGCCTCTTGGGAAGGAGATGGGGATCAACCTTCC
Organism: Anadara kagoshimensis; assembly: GCA_021292105.1. NCBI lineage: Eukaryota > Metazoa > Mollusca > Bivalvia > Arcoida > Arcidae > Anadara > Anadara kagoshimensis. The sequence continues at coordinate 64,807,881 of CM037870.1, forward strand.
TGTGAAGTTTGGTTGAGATTGGACCGACGGTCTTCGAGAAATTGGTTGGACAAGTTCATGGCCGGAAGAAGAAGAAGAAGAGGAAGAATAATAAAAATAATAATACTAATAATAATAATAAGAAGAAACGGTGCAAAAACAATGTCGCCAAACTTCGTTTGGGCGCCTTAATAAACACGAACATGTCTGTAATCTTTTAATGACATTGCATTAAGAAATTGGGCAAAATCTTATTTTTAGTGATTTATTTAAGAATTATTTTAATTTTGTTGTGTAATGTGTATTTCAAACTGCAAAAAGATATTTTATAGTACCATTTGAAATATAATTTTTATTGATGTTTTGGTCTCAGTGTCCGAAAATATTTTTGCCAAAGGACAGCAGTTTTTGTGTCTAAAGAGAGATAAGTTCTGATAACTGTGTCCTTGCTTTTTGTGTGCCATATAAGTAGGGTATGTCGCCTGTAAGTAACATTTATAAAACCTGTCAAACTTTGTTATAGCTGGCAAACTCTTACCTATCTATAAACTAAAATTATCATGTCCTGCAGACATTCGAGTACAAAAAACTGAAATAGGAAGCAATACGCAGACGTACAGAGTTCCGGGCGTCCGTACTGTACATGGGCACTGACAGTGGTCTACACCATTCCCTTTTAAAGAGTTACCACTACGGTAGCTCAGTCTGTATGCAAGAGGTCGTGAGTTCGAACCCGGCCGTGCCTGGCCAAGGCTTAAAAAACCAATAGCGACTGTTCTTTCGGTTAGAACTTGGTATTTGGAAATGAGAGTCACGGGGTCCTGCGGAATAGACACCATAAAGAAATTCTTTCGACTCTGCAACTGTCTTTGTGTTGTGTTGTTCGTCAGTCACTTTGATAAAAAAAATATGCCTACTGTTCTTGATAGTCAATGTGTTTGTACCAGTGAATTATGCTTTATTTTCATAGAAAATCAAATAAACTTGAATGATGCTTGATTTTGTTAACTTACTTGTGCCTAGTCGAAACTGGAAGTAGAGTCTTGACTTTTTTTCGTTATAAAAATTAAAATCTGTATGCGAATCCGAGATTGTCATAAAGTACTTTTGTAGAAACGAAAATGTTGACGCTATGGGATTTTACATGGCGAAAATTGCAATATTTGGAAGTGATGTCCTTGGTGACGTTTTACGTCGTATGCCCAACACGATCCGCCATTCATGCTTCAACATAAATCCCCAGAACTCCAAGGTTTTACCTTGTGTAGAAATATTGTAAGCTAATCACAGATACACATTTCCTGTTACGACTAGGTAAAGTAAATGAACTAAACGTAATTCACTGTCACAAACACAACGACCTGGGCGCGTTTCACGAAGCATACTCAGCAGGAAAAAGTTCTTTCCAAAGTATAACTTAGGAACAAAATTTTTCCTAAGTCCGTTTCACGAAACCGTCCTAAATATAGGAATGTTCCTAACTCTTTCCTAAACTTAGGACAGGTAGATAGTTGACTTAGGACACAACTTGACATGGCAACTGTCCATATTTATATGTTATGACGACGACATGTTCGACGAAAGCGTGGTTTTTGGGACAAAAGCAACTCACTTAATAATTTTGTTGCCGTAATATTATACTTTTATTAAACACAAATGTAAGGAGCCAGTAAATACTCACTCAAACGAAATGCACGTATGTCAGTAAGGCACGCTTTGTTCGTAATCACGGGTTATATAAATACACATTTTAGACGGGGGTTATATCACAACAATTTATTCTCCATTATAAAAATTCAGATTTTGAAAGAGACCGAGAATTCATTTCAAATATAATTTTAAATGCTTTTATTTTATATGTATTTGTTCACCTGCCTATTATGGCAATTTCAATTAATTTCAATTTTATTCGTCAAAACAGCTCAGCCACTCACATTGAGTGGTACATGAGGGCATACTATAAAATACATATTTTCAATGACAGGTTGACATTATATACATACAAAGTATAACAATACATGTAATAACATTAGAACTTATTATAACTGTATAATAAATTTAACTAGTTATAGTATTTACAAAATGTACTATATTAAATAATAATAATAATACATGTAATAATTCAGCAAGCAAACAACTAAGATATCAAAAATATAATGGTTGTTACCTTCATGATGATTGAATAAAAGAATTACGAAAATAATTTGTAAATGTGAGACAGAAATATACTAACATTTGAAAGTAATTTAATATTACATTGCGAAAGCATTGTACACATTTTATGGACACTTGGGTTTTAAAGAAAATACCTAGGAATATACTTATATCTTTCTGTTTCAAAATGTTAACATATAAATAAATAATGAAATTCATCACCAACAGCTTCCATAGATAAAGGACATAGTCTATCTTCTCTTATAACATTACACCAGCGACCAGTTTCTATAGGGAATTTATGATTAAAAGTGCGTAGTTTGCATATTGTAATTGCATGTCTATAATTTAATATTAACAGATAATCCTCTAATTTAAATGATTTTTTAAACGAAAAATAAAAACTACCTTTAGAAGAAACCTGGTTACTAAACCACTCTTGAATAAACATATCTTGCAATATAGATTGAAACAATGTTTTGTATTTACATAAATCAACAGAATGCTGCATATGCCATAAAAATGTTAAACCAGTACTATTTAAAGATTTTTTGATATGCTGTACCCATAAAGATTTAATACTGCCACTTTCGTGTAAATTATATAAAACACTGTAAATACATGATGAAAGGGTAGATTGTGTCTGCACAAGTTTACACCAAAAATTAAACATACGTGTAAGAATTTGTATATATAACGGAAACCTGCCTAATTCTCCATATACCATAAAATTGGGAGTAGACTTTCTAACTTTAAGTAATCTTTTACAAAACTGAATATGCATGTTTTCAATCAAACTAGTGTTTTCATAGCCCAAAATTTCAGATGAATATAATAAAATACGAGTGACTAAGGAATCAAACAATTCGAGTTGTACATTAACAGACAAATTTAAATAATTTACTTTCCCATATAGTGCATACATAGAGGATCATAAGTAGACGAGTGGGGGTTTAATGTGAAATTTATTAAACGAGTTTAATAATTAAATATGCCACGAGCCTTGGCGAGTGGCATGTTTAATTATTGAACGAGTTTAATAAATTTCATATTAAACCCTCACGAGTCTAAGATTCTATATATCACATAACTCAAAATACCGAGGCATAATGACATGTTCATATTATTTGATGACGATGTCTATCTGGGTCAGACAAATCACCTCCAAATCAACTGCGCAAGTAAGAATATAGTTCTATTTAGTTAAAGTAAAAGTAAATTAATCACCTAGAAAAAAAGACATAATCAGTATGTAAGTTTAAATCATAATATTTTTCCGAATGCATCAAAATTATTTTTCAAAGAATCGGAAAGTCTTCAAAAGTCTAAAAATAAACAACAGACTGACACAGTTTTCATATGACGTCATGTAGGCACGACCACTACGTAAAACAGAAGCGTGATAACTGATTAGGTCACAATCAAGTGATATGACATGGGTACCTGTGTAATACGAAAAATATTACACCGTTTTATTCCATCAATAAACAGGAGGGGTATGTGAGATATAGCTTTTTGCACCTGAGTTACCAAAATACCAAACACTGTCATACTCCTACAATTACAATTTTAACTAATTCATTGCAATAACAATACATTATAAAAATTATATTACCAAGCGTGTTTAAATTGAGTTCAGTCTTCATGAATCTATTTGCCGACAAATTGACATAGTAACCTCAACGGAGGAAGAATTTTTTTTAGCAAACGTCTTTTTGGACACAAAGCAGTCAAATGAAATTAAATAACCGACAATCTCTCTCTCTCTCTCTCTCTCTCTCTCTCGCAAGGCTACACTTGTGAACATGACAATTTGTTTTTTCAATGTATTATTTCATAAAAAATTCAAAAGTACCACATGACATAAGTATCATTCTTTTACTGTGTGATATGTTTTTAATTTCAATATTTAACTATTAACAATTTCACAATATACAGTTTATTCGGCGAAATTAAACGAAATGTTAGCTATACCCTTGGTTCAGTATGAACATGAATGAAATATTCCTACATCTCCCCAGTGGAAAAAATTGATTATAAGCATGCATTATAATACAGTGTGAAACGTATGCAAACGTACACATGTGTATATATATGATATTTATTCTCAACAAAAAGCCTTTCGGCTTATATGTAATAATTACAAAGCATAATCAGGTGAATAAAGAAAAAGAAAAAAACATAGTAAATTATATACATTGGAATCACTCCTAATCAGTTCATAGGAGGACAAGCAAAAATAGCACTGTAACACACTACTTGTCCCGCATGATACCAGCATGGTACAGAAACTTGCCTAAATTATTTAAGTCCTTGATATTATTAGTTTGAAGTAACTGGATGAGTTTGTATACGGATGGGTGTTTGTAATAGTATTTTTTGATGTACTTTGTACGCAATGTTTTGTAAAATTTACACTCTAAGATGAAATGATATTCGTCTTCAATGTCCGCTTTACATTTTACACACACTCTAAGGTCTCTGTCAATTTTAGCATACCTTCCGGTTTCTATAGATAAATTATGTGAAGATAGTCGTATTCTAGTTATGTAAGTTTTAAATACTATCGGTTTGTCCAAATAGGATTGAATTGCAAATACACAATTGTCCACAACATGTTGGTATAGTTGAGCTTTAGAAGACTTTTGAAAAAATGAAAAACAATCCTGTAGAAACATATCCGTAAGTCTTTGCTTATATAATATCAGAAAGGATCGAGAGTCACCAACACACTGGTGTTCCCAGGCGTAACCAAATCCAACACAGTAAAGTTCATGTTTTACCCGGGCAGCCCAGTTCATATCGGTCCTAACACTACTATTGGCAATGTCCTTCAATTCAGAGTATATATTGCTTAACACACAGTTGTCAGTATTTAAAAGTTTAATCCAATATTTCATTATCCGGATTTTTCTTTGTAAGTACATTGGCAAACGACCGAGTTCTCTATATACCATCATGTTTGGAGTACTGTTTTTCACTTTTAGGACAAATTTACAGAAGTCCAACTGAACACTCTCGATGTCTGCTGCCTTGTGATGGCCCCATACTTCACATCCATAATGCAAAACACTGGCAACATATGTATCAAAAAGTTGTAATAAAGTTTTTGGATTAAATTCAAAGTTCCTCACAGAATGTCTCAGACCAAAAACTGCCTTTCTACCCTGATCAGCAATAACCGATTGCGTAAGTTGAAACTTGCCTGTATATTTTATACTTAATCCTAAATAATTAAAACAATCCACCACTTCAATTGGTTTGCCATCATACCACCATGTATCACTCACAGATCCACCATGTCGGAAAACCATAATTTTAGTTTTTTCTACGTTTACTTCCAGTTGCCATCTATTTGTATACTCCTTCAGACTCAACAAAAGTTTTTCAAGTTCCATTTTGGATTCAGCACATAAAACCGTGTCATCTGCATACATTATCAGGAATATGCTTAACAATTTAAGTTCACACGAAGGACAATTATTTTCAATAAAATTGGTTTCAAAATCATTCACATAAAGACTGAAAAGTACAGGACTGAGAACTTCTCCTTGCATCAATCCTAGGTTACTGTTGAAGAAAACTGAAATGTTACCATCGTACTTGACACATGACCTGACATTTGAGTACATAGAACGTAAAATTTGTAAAAACTTTCCAGTGACGCCAAGTTTCGCAAGCTTACACCAAAGAGCTGTTCGGTTTACGCTATCAAAGGCTCGTCGAAAATCGACGAAACAACAGTACAATTTTTTTTTATTTGAAAGATATTTACAGATCAGCGAATGTAAAGCAAATACTGCATCAGTACAACTAAAACCTGGTTTAAAACCAAACTGCGCATCTGTAATTATAGAGTTTGTTTCATTCCATTTAAGTAGCCGTTGGTTCAGGACTGAAGTAAACAGTTTGCCTAAATTGCTTACAAGTGTAATACCCCTATAATTATTAACGTCACTTTCGTTGCCTTTCTTGTGCAGAGGTACTATTACACCTGTCGACCAATCAGATGGAAAATGCCCAGATGAAAATATTTTATTAAATAACAATTTCAAAGAAGGCACAAGTTGATTTTGAAATTCAATGAAGTATTCATTTAGTAAATTATCAATTCCACAACTTTTGTCCCGTTTTAACATTTTGATGGCATCCCTGATTTCATCACTTGAGATACAAGCATCCAGTTCTTCAAACACGGCTGAATTAGATGAGCACTCATCGGAGTCATACGAATCCATAAACTCTGTAACATGTTCTGTAGTGACTGAATCATGACACATCATTTCCTTAAAATAGTCATAGAAATTTGATAATGGAATTTTATTAGAATGTTGAGTTTTTTTCTTGAACACTGAATAGAACATTTTCGGATTATTGTATTTTAATTTTTGCAACATATCACCCTTTGACCGTCTGTATTCACGCTTTAGGCGCCGTTCAAGTTGTCTGTATTGCTTTTTTGTATGATTAAGCATTCGGTGATTTATGTCTGTGCGCGATTTATTAAATTTTTCAAGAGCTTTTTTGTATTTATTATACAATTGCCTACACTCACTATTAAACCATGGTTTGTCACTATTTGTACTACCTACTGACGACCTGTTAGATATAGATTTGAACATCTTTCTCGCGTTTTTACTGGAATTATCCTTACTCATGTCATCGTTTCCGATATTAATTTTGTAAAATTTTTAACCATTTCATCAATGTCATTAGTGTTGGTGCATTCGACATTTGTTATTTGTTCTAATTCATTGACGACTATAGATAAGTTCTGAGAGATTTCTTCTTTATTTGAACCATCATATTTAATGTACTTCATTTCAATATCCGATGTTATACACGAGTTTGCGTCATTCATACCTGAATCATTGGAATGTAACGCATCAGTTGTTTTAACGGTAAAGGTCAATGGTGCATGATCGGAAAATTCATTGAAATCATCCACGCGAAACGACACTAAACAATCAAACATGGTTCTTGTTGTAAGCACGTAGTCTACAACGCTTCGTCCATTTGAATTGGTAAAAGTGACCTTACCAGTTGAGTCACCGCTGTGACGCCCATTTAAAATTCTCACACCTGAGGACTTACACAAATTTAAAAGTTTATTTCCGAAACAGTTAACATATTTGTCTTCTGAAGCACGGTGCTCAATTTCAACGTCGTTTTCATAAACCATAATATTTTCCAAATTATCCGTAATATTTTGGTTAACCTGGTCATTTATGATAAAATCCAACTTTTCACCAGTTCTACTATTAAAGTCACCGGTTATAATTACGTTGCCTATTCCTTTATATGACATAACTTGGTCATTTAATGCCGAGAAAATATCACTCTGGTAGGATACATAAAATTTGGATTCAATTGGTGGGATATATAGCGCACAAAGGAAAAGCGGTTTCTGGTCGTTAAACAAGGTACCCTTTATTTCAAACCACACAATAGTATCGGAGAATAATTCACGTTTTACCACATGTTTTTCAATTGAATTTTTCACAAAGATAACTATACCTTCACCTTGAGGTCCTCTACTTCTTTTTTTCAGTCGGGGGAATGCATGTGTTTTATAGCCAGTCAATTTTATGTCACTGTTTTTATTGATCCAACATTCAGTTAATATTATAATATCATGTTTATTTATAATAGACACAAAATTGTCATCATCTAGTTTTGACATTAAACCACCATTTATGTTCCACGTTATTATGTGTAAGCCATCCTCCTGTATCTGCTACGCTTCCTCCATGCCATCGACATCAGGTTCGTATAACTTTCCATCGATAAAAAGCTTATCTCTAACCAACACCGCTTTTTGGTTCCTCTTTTTGGCATCCTTCAATATTGGAATCAGCGTTTTTCGTTTTTCGGTTATTGATTTAGGAAATTGCTCACTAATTCCATAATGATTTTTCCCTTTCAGTTTGTAACTATTTTTTCTTATCCTTTCTCTTTGCTCAAAGTATGTGAATTTAACGACAATTGGTCGAATTTTTCTCTCGCTGTAACCTCCAATCCTGTGGGCTCTATCGATCTTAATCTCCTCGGCATCCGTTATGTGTAGTTCATTTTTGCAAAAATTGCGTACTTTTTCAGCACAGTTTTCACTTTCACTTTCATGAATGCCATAAAAAAGCAGATTTTCGCGCATTGATCTGCATTTAAGATCATTTATTTCATCTGATAATTTCAAATTTAATTCAAAAAGTTTGGAATTTTCATCTTGGAGTTTTGCCAAAGTTTCTTTCACATTTTTGACACTGTTAATCTCCTTTTTTACGGCATTCAACGATTTTTCAGTTTTATCCGTTTTTGTTTTTAAATCAGCGACAGATTTGTTTATCAACGACGAACCTTTTTCCAGAGAGGACACTCGAGAGTCCAAAGACTTCACATCTTTGCTGACACATTGTAATGATGACTGTAGATTATTAACGGAACTTTCTATTAAGTCCAGTTTACCAAGTCTAAAAGACACATTTTCCAATCGTGAAAATATTTCATGGACCCAGGGTGGGGGTTGTGATTCTGTAGTTGTGTACGGGTTATACTGCATATTAACATTTTGAAACCCCTGCATATTTTGAGATGTGTTTTGAACACAAATATTATGTTGAGGATTTGCATTTATATTCTGTTCTAATTGCTCAGAATTGTTCATTTGTAAAGCATTGTCTATCTGCGAGTCCTGTATAAAGTTAATGTTATTTATATTATTGATCTCACCTACCCCGCCACTCGCCATTGTTGATGATTTACAGTTCACTATTTTTTTGTTAGCACTTTTGTGTTTTCTCCTTTTCCTGGGTGGCATCAAAGTTATTTTTCACCATAATCCAGTGTAATTCACTTGAAAGTAATAAACTGTCCTATCTTTTTTAAAGTCCTTGCGTTTTAAAATGCATATTTTACATATAATTTACACCTGAAATTTTCACACCTATTACACACCTGATTACTATTCACTAATTTCGTGTAGACGACATGGGGTGAGTCTATACTTCGTTCAGTTATTCATGCAAGTACGCAAATACTTGCATATGAAATAATTAGAAAATAATTAGTTTGAATTAATTATTCACAATTACAATAAATGTAAGTATGTATGGGTTATAATATTCATTTTATCAGTAAATGTAAATGTTTGAATGTACAGTAATACTTGATTTAAAAAATTATAATGTAAGTTATATAACCATGGGAATATATATATATATATATATAAATATATATATATATATATATAAACACGAGGTGTTTCGGTAATTTTAAGTTTGAACTTACGCATTTCCCAACTCTTTCCTAAATTCAAACTCAGGAAGCCTCGTTCTGGACCAAATATATAAGACCGAGGGTTGAGATTTCCCTATCTCATATGACCAGTAGCGATTGATTCTTTTTCTCACACCTTATTCCTTTAAAAATCCATTAAAAGCTTCTAGGGTCACAGAAAACAGCTGTTTATTAAGGCGTATGAATACGTAAATTTTCAGGATGTAAATTTCATAAGAACTACTTGTCTGAAAAAAGTCGTCTGCTTTTCTAGACCAAACATATTTCAAGTGAAAGTGTAAATGTTGGTAAAATTGGAAAAATAATTTAAAATTGGTGAGACTGTGGTTATTGGAAAGAATGGTGACAAAGGAAAAATTGTAAACACTGAAAAAACATTTGGAACTTATATTATGTACAAAGTGCAACTGTTTTCCAATGGAAATATTGTCACAGCTGCAAAACATGAGCTTGTTAAGGGATTACCAGATGAACTTTTTGATTTTTCTGATATGTTTACTGATGATATGAATTCAAATATTGGCTCTCCAAGTAGTTATGTTGCCATTCCACCACCCCCTGAAGCACCTGTAAGTGAAAGTGAAGCACCTACTCACAGAAATGTTGTTGAGGTTAGTGAAAATGATTCTAGATTCATGGATGTTGATCTTGAACAATTTCTGGAAGAAAATGAAAATAGGAATACAATGAGAAAAACTCTTTGTCATATGAAACTTCTTAAATACTTTCTGGCAAAAAATGATGAATTCCGCGAGGTGCATTGTATTCCACCACCAGAGTTGAATAATTATTTGGCTTTGTTTATTGTTAGTGTGAGACAGAAAAATGGATATCAACCAAGCTGTCTTTGGGGCATGCTAGGCTCTTTCGAGAGATACCTGAAGAGGCACCGTTATGGTACAAGTTTAATTACAGGTTACGAATTTTCCAAAACGAGAGATGCTTTAAAGTCAAAACAAAAGGACCTGAAAAGTCAAGGTCTTGGAAACAAGCCAAAAGCTGCAGACCCTATCAGTGCTGACGATATTAATGAAATGTACAGTTCTGGGCAACTGGGGTATCATAACCCAAGTGCAATAATAAACACTTTATGGTTGAACAATACAATACATTTCGGAATGAGAGGGAGTGGAGAAGAGCACCGTGCTTACGTTGGGGCGATATCGAATTAAAATATGACCCTGAACTGAATGAATATTTGATTCATAATGAAAACAGACAAAAACAAGGACGGGTGTTGATGTTAATAATGTAAGATCTGGTCAGCCCCGAATGTACGAGTTGCCTGAACAAAAATCTAGATGTCCTGTCACGACATATAAAATGTATGAAGAGAAACGGCCTGGTGATTTCTGTGACCCAGAAGCTCCATTTTATCTCGGTACAGTCACGCACACAAAAAATCCAAAGCTCACTCAGCAATGGTTTTTGCGTGCCCTAATTGGAAAAAATAAACTGAACAATCTGTTGAAAAAAATGACCGAAGGTGCAAACATTGACAAAAACAAACGACTGATAAACACTAGTGCTCGTAAGCACCTGTGCCAAACGTTGTTGGATAATAAAATTTCGGACGAAAAGGCCGTTTTTTGGACCGGGCACAAGAATGCTCAATCACTGAATAACTATCGCCAAATGTCAAATGAAATGCAACATCGCGTGTCAAATATACTATGTGGTGTTTTACCTCCCAGTGGTGTTACTCAGTCAACAGACCAAGGTGCAACTGTGTCAATGGCCGTCGCAAATACAACCAACACAAACAATTCTATGAACGTCTCTTCCTCCAATCGAAGCATTAAAGGTCACCGGTCACCAAAAACCGAATTTTTTTTAGTACTATTTTCCGAAAGATTACATCATAAAAAGTCGATTTAGCCACAAATAACATTTTTTAATCATTTCTGTCCTTTTCTACAGCGTAAATTAAAGCCCTGAAACTGTTGAAAATCTGTATTATCTCCCTTTGGTAGTAAAAGGGCACAAAACCGGAAGTGACACAGAAGGTGCTATCCAAGCTATTTAGGAAATGAAGCTTGTATAGTGAACTGCATTTATTACCCAGATTAATCGTAAATAACTTCTAGTGTTTTTATATATTTATTTATTTTTTAGCATTGGGTATTTCAGTTTCCTTCAGCAGAAAAAAATTAATAAAAAATAAACATAATAATAAGGAATAAATCAAAAAAAAAAAAAACTATATTTGTGTTTGCTCTAAGTATGATATACTATTTACTAATATTTTAAAAAACATAATTTTACATTTCTTTTAAAATTTATTTATTTATTTATTTATTTATTTATTTATTTATTTATTTATCACAACAAAAAATAAAAGAACCCACATTTCCGTTTTTTATAAATATTGTTCATATTAATTTTCATTAATATTTAATATCATTTTAATTATTTTTACTTATCTCTGATGAATTAATTAAATAATTAACTAATTAATTAATTACGTTATTTAGTTATTTATTTATTTATTTATTTATTTATTTCTCACAACAAATAATAATAACACAAATTTCCGTTTTTTATTTAAAATATTGTTCACATTTTTTTATTAATAGTTAATATAATTTTAATTATCTTTACATATGTCTGATTAATTATTTAAATAATTAACTAATTAATTAATTACGTTATTTATTTATTTATTTAATTATTTGTATCTATTTATCATAAGGAATAATAATCTTGATTCATATTTGTTTTAGAAATTGTCCAACTTTTAATTCCTTTTTAGATTAAAATCAAAGATTTATTATTATTATTATTATTTACCCATGTAATGAATAAAAAAACACGTTTTCGGGTAGAACTGGGTCCAAGACCTGTAGTTTTTTGTAAAACGAAAATATCAAAATAAAGGTTTAAAAAATAATTTGTTATTGTCTCTCAAATAAAATATTTCACCCCAGTATTACATAAATATGAAAACTATTTCAATTCAATAGCTTCCTATTCCTTATTTGCAGTAAGTTTAATAATAATAATAATAATAATAATAATCATAATAATAATAATCATTATTGTTTCCATGGTAAAATTAAAAAATAATTCATATAATAACTTTATTACGCTTAATTTTAATAGGATGAAAAAAAAAGTCATCAAAATGTGATACCCGTGGGATTATGCTCGACTAAGGACTCAAAACTCGAGTGAAACTTTCTTTTATTCACAATAAATTAATATCGTTTAAAGCGTGATTTACACCCCTCACATACGAGATTATCAATATGCTACAGTACACTGGGAAACATCCTGTTTAGAAGTAGACATCTACCACCTTTAATCAACAGAGTTTACCTTACAATATGCAACATTAATTGACACGTGTGATTATCTTTATGATATACCCGGTAAATGTTATTTGTCATTTTGATGGATTCTGAAAATCGAATAAAATAAAGTCAAATTAGATTTGTTAATTTGAACAAGACATACACGTCTTTGTTTGAATGTGTGAACTGATTGAATTACAGAATTAAATTAATTTTGAAAATAAAAATTGTTTAAATCTATTTATTAGACTGAATTCATTCATAATAATTAGAATTGTCTTAAATGATTATACCACTCATATTTTCCTGACTTATCTCTTAATATTTAATCTGAATACATTCAAAACAACTAGAAAGCTGCATGAAGGACTTGGGTAAATTTGTTCTGAAATTTGTGGAAAAAACATGTTCATCGGTCATTGTGATTTTATTATCTCCAAACTTCACAAAATATATCATTTTGACTTGAAATCAAACTTTAAAACCCTTCAAAACGCCACACAAACCCACATGTAATATATGGATACATATATAGGTAATGTGTCTTTCCTCAGCAGCTTAACACCATGTACGTCATCAATTAGGTCGCCGGAAAGTTACGAGCGGTGTCGGAAACTACCGAGTATTAGCAGTTCGTTCAGGTAAGGTTTTAGTGTATTTCAGGTAAATGTAAGGTGTGGGAAATCGTCAGACACATCAATATTGACTATTCTACCCATTGGAATGCAAAATACAAAATTGATAAATTTGGTGACCGGTGACCTTTAAATCTCTGTTTGAAAATATTATTATTAACGGCGGTGTGTTAAATATTAACTTCTTCCAGCAGCCTGACAAACAACAACGTTCAAAACAACGAAGGCCAGTCATATTTAGTGACAGCGATGACGATTTCGAGTACTGAGGCTATGTACTGACTGTTGTGATGTTTCCGCTTCGGTTCACAAAAGTCAAGGTCATGTAGGCCTATCATTATATTATCAATTGAACTCGGACTGTAAAAATATAACTCTGCATTATTAAATCTGTTGATTTTTTTGTATCAATAATAATTTATTGGCAGTTGTTTTGATTAAATGAATTTAAATTTTGAGAACTATTTTGTTTACGCGTTTGTTTGTTTTCCGTTGGTAGTGACACGGTGGTAGTTCTTCGGAACTTTTCTCTACTTATTAAGTCATTTCAACGATAAATTCAGAGCGGATATAACTACGCGGATAATTCAGCGTGTAGCCTGTCTCAACCCTAGGGTGAGACAAGGAAATCCCACATGGGTAAAAACGCGGGATTTCCATGTCACAGGTGTGAGAACAGTGTTTACAAGACAGATATCTTAGACTAGGATAAATATTTTCATATTAAGCATTTGTTAAATTCGTTTATGGCGAGGAAGGGGTCCTTTCGCTAACGGAACATCATAAACCTACTATCGACAGTGTAGGATTTTATTATTCCAAAACAAATGTCATTGTGCGAGCGTTGGACATAAAAATGTCATTGTGCGAGCGTTGGACATACAATTTCAGCGACTGATTGCAAAACGAACGACATTTGCCACATTACATACTTATAGTTATGTATGAACAAAAAATAAAAAAGGTTTTCATTCTTGTGCTTAAAACAATTCGGCTGTTAAGATTTCGTCCATTGAAATAATTGATTTAATGAATGTAAATTACGTCACAAACACATAGTAGTCCAATCGGTAGAGTGTTGGCTCCGTATGTGGGAGGTCCTGGGTTCGAACCCCGGTCGGGTCTCACCAAGACTTAAAAATGGGAAGTGACTGTTCTATGCCAAGCACTCGGCATTTACAAAAAAAAAAGTCACGGGCCCCATCGGAATAACCCACGACGCGTCCAGGTTAAAGATCCTTCATTGCACATTGACAAGAACGCACTGCAAAGGTAAAAATTTCTGCAACTTCACCTATAGCTGATGACGTCTCGATATGAGTGAAATATTATTGACGTAGACGTAAATTCACATTTAATTAACCAATGTCAACTGACACTTGGACCTGCATGCACATTACTGTTTCTATTTTTTGTTCATGTGATAAATTGTGTGTTATATATGCGACGCAGATACAAACACTGTTTGTGGAATAAAGCAGCTGACAAGGAACAGGTAGAACGGACGTGCAATATGCAAAGTAATTTTATTTTTAAACACACACACACACGCAAGCGTATGTGTATGTTTATCTGTTAGAATAATTACAAGAATCACTGATATAATTTGGGAAAAAATGAAAAATAAAATAAAACTTTGACCTTGGAAGAATACAGGGTAACTATCAAAAATGTAAACGAATATTGGAGACCTTTGTTATGGTGAAATCATTGCGAACATTCCTAACTTCTTTAGCGTGTCACACATAGTATGCATATGCATCGGGATTAGTGACTTTTTTCCTAATGTCGAGTACACCCGGTTACGCTAAAAATTGTGTTGTCTACGTCTCGGGTGTAAGTGAATGACAGCCATGTTTGTTATTTAGGATGTCATAATCATGTAAGTTTCGGTTATCTTAAGATGGTCTTTAGACACCTAGCACACTGTCGTAAATTTAGATGACGTTGTAAACATGACTTGAGACTAAGATATGTCGTAAGATCCTCATAAGACATCATCTCTTAGTCCTACGAATGTCCCCTGATCTCAACCATCTAGTCTCAAACAGACTTTCATACAATCAAACATCAAAAATGTAGATATTTAATACTGAAAAACATCTGGTAAAGACAATGTAACAAACAACAAGCTTATCAAAGAGTAGATAGTGGTATCTCAACAAATTATATGTATTTAATTTCGCTAATTATATATAAGACGCACATTTGTTTTATCTACCGTTTTTGTTGTGTACAATTACGCAGTTTTTTGTTATAATTATCAAACAATCAATATAATTACTCAATAATTCTGACATTAATTTGGTGAAGGTTAGCAAAATAAACATCCGTTATATGTAATATTACATCATGTGTTTACCTATCAGTTATTTATCTCGGATACTGTTAGTTTGACGTAATTAGGTATTTGTTAACAAAAAAGAATATATTACCTGATATGATGCCAAAAATTTTGCAGAAACATGAGAGAATCGAATTAATTCCATACTATGCACCAATCAAAAACCAGATAACCATATAAGGTTATACAAAGAGATTTAAAGGTTCCTAACATATATATTTTAGTGTAACAGAACAATATATCAGGTTGCGGCATCAAAACAAAAGATGCATTCATTCAGTTGTTTTGTTGGAATATGCTTGATTTTAATTTTTAAACCTGCAGTTACAACGGATAAGGAGGGCGGCCATGCCACACTTAGTGAAGAAATAGAGAGAGATTTTCGTACAAGAGGTATGTTTAAAATATTAAAATAAATTGAACGTTTTGAATACATAGAAAATGCCATTGTTATAGTAACTAATTACATTTTTCTATACTGTAAATGTACTTCATTTCACTAATTCAATGTTTTGCGATTTTGTCATTTTTGACCATTTCGCGGGGCATAATTTTCGCGGATTTATGAAACTAACTAAATGAAAATGAATATATAATTTGTTTTGTTGTGGTACAAATTTGCAAAAACTTTAAGACCGCGAAAAAGGCAAAACGATTACACTCGCGAACAAAATTACATTTGTAAGCGCCTCTTTATTTCTCCGGCTTAACACTAGCCACGCTATATTATTTAACTGACGTGCAACATCGTAGCATAGAATTTTTCACGTGCACACATAGGATGGTATCAAATAATAATAATAATAATAATAATATATCATTGTGTGAGGATGATTTTGCGCTTTTCTGGTTTGCTTCGAACGTGTTATATCAATATATCTGACATAACATTAAAAACTGAGTAGGATAGTGGCATTCAACCTAATCCAATTAATTAAAATAAACATAACGCTATTTAAAGACGGGTTGGTATTCTTATCCCCCCCTGTTAATTCAACCGATAAAAGCGACAAGGACATCAAAAAGTTATATCTTGTACCTAAAGTTAACGTTCTTTTTGATTATACAAATATATTCATCAGTCATCTACAGGTTTTATCTAATGTTTAAAAACGAAAATTCTAATAAAATAATTGGTCATATAATAAAACAGTTAATATCTTTCGATTTGATAGTTGCATCTTTGGTGAATACAATATTATTGAGGTATAAAGCATCATTTATCAAAAGTCAACATTTGTGAAATCAATGCGTTTGTCTCTATACGGAGAAACAAACCTACCAGCGTTAAGGTTTAAGTATAGTGTTTGTGAATTTCAGTTTTCAGTATATTAAGTGTAAATTTTTTCCTGGTGCAAAAATCCCGGTAAATCAAAACATAGAATAAATATTACTGTTGCATCTTTCCCGTTGAAATCTTTACACTAGTGAATTTATCTTGTTGGAGCAAAATTATTAGCAAATCCAAAGAAAGGAAAACAGTATGTGTTTATTCCATCTGTTGGAAATAATTCACTGAAACTTAATGCTAATACTAATAACCTTACAGCCTGTCGTATCGCATGTTTACGACCTTTACAGTCTCGAAGAAATGATTTATACACTGATAACCCCAAACCTCAAATAATTAATAACTTGTATCATTTTAGTATTCACTCCCGTGGTCACAATCAATAATCAGGAACTTCACAATATACCTGCTTATGGTGTAATTGTTTCACAATTTACACACTATGGAAGTCTCCTGAAAAACAATAGCAATATCAAGGTTATAAAAATAGGTGATGAGGAATTTAAGATATCGCTTTTTGCAGATGACACCACTGTTTTACTTGATGGATCTGAAACATCATTAAGAGAAACTTTAAACATTCTTGATCTGTTTGCGGTGCTTTCTGGTCTAAAGGTCAACAATTCTAAAACAAGAGCTATATGGATAGGTTGTAAAAAACACAGCGATGAAACTTTCAATCACAGATTCAAATTGGACTGGAATCAAGGTCACTTTACTCGGTATTAAATTTTCCACTGATTTAGAAACAATTATTCGAATTAATTACAAAGATAAAATTCAAACAATTGAAAATGATCTCAAACAGTGGCCAAAGAGAATATTAACCCCTCTAGGTAGGATAACTGTGTTAAAAACATTAATAATCTCCAAATTAAATCATTTATTTATTGCTCTACCCAATCCACCTGCTGAAATCATCACTAAGTTGAATAAAATGTTTTATCAGTTTATCTGGCAATCTAAAATTGATAGAATAAAGAGGGAAACTTTAATACAAAATTATGAAAATGGTGGCTTAAAAATGATTGAGATCAAGTTTCATTATGGCTCTGAAAATTACATGGCTTAGACGTTTAGTTCGAAATCAATCAAAATACAAAAGGCTATTCGAAATTGTATATACAAAACTCGATAAGATCATTAATAATGGAAACCTATATACCCTTGAACTAAAGAAAAATATAGTAACAATTTTTGGAATGACGTGTTTGAATCTTGGAATAACTTGTGTTCCAAACAAATACCAAAAAATATAAATGAAATAAAAGACGTAAATTTATGGTATAATAAAGAAATATGTATCAATAACAAACCAGTTTATTATAAATCCTGGGCAGATAATAATATATTTTTTATTGAAGACATTTTAAATGAGGATGGTAGCATTATGTGTTTTGGAGAATTTTTACAAAAATTTGTATTTGTCAAAACAAATTTTATTAGATATGCAGCCGTATAAAAAGAGCCGTGGAACATTACATAAATAAACTGAATATAAATAACAGAGAAGAAGTTAATCGTGTCCAGTTAGATTTACCTTTCCTATATAAAATACTACTTAAAAGTCCAAAAGGCAGTAAAGACTTTTACAATATTTTGATTTTAAAAAATAGGACACCAAAAAGTGAAAAAAATGGAATTCTATTTACGAGATACCTTTAGATTGGAAGGCACTGTACAAATTACCATTTAATACATGCAAAAATACCAAACTACAATGGTTCCAATATAGAATTAATCATAGAATATTATCTACAAATGATTTCCTATGCAAAATTAAAATACGAAATGATAATTTTTGTACATTTTGTAAAGAATCTTCAGAAAAAATCGAACATCTATTTTGGGAATGTAAAGTCGTTAATGACTTTTGGTTAGAAATTGATAATTTTATTCTTGCAAATATGCATCGTGTTATAAATATAAATAGAGAGAGTGCTATTTTTGGAATTAACGGTAACATTAAAAAGTTGATACCTCAAAATTATATACTTTTACTCACTAGATACTATATATACATATGTAGAATACAAAATAAAATGCCAATGATAAGTTCATGGAAAAGTCTGGTCAAAAACCAAATCCAACTAGAAAAAAATATAATGATAAAAAAGACAAATACGGGACTTTTCTTGAAAATTGGAAAAACTGGCTTGTTGGATTTTTTGATAGTTGAGGCAGAAACCTCAACTTAAACTAAGGTGTCATATGTAATATTATTATTATCATTTAGTATAACAAGTATACGATCAAGCTGACGCAGTAATACTATTATTTAGTATAACAAAACATTATCACTAGAGCTGACGGAGTAAGTGCAACACACACACACGCGCACTCTCTCTCTCTCTCTCACACACACACAAACACACACACTTTTACAAAAAACCCATACTTAATATTTAGATTCAATATGTAATGAAGAATGAATGTCATGTTGATATGTCTATATATATATATATGAAAATGTACATTACAATTCTGGAAATAAAAAATTTAAATCACAACAAAAAAAACCACACTATGGAAGAGCTTGTCCCCACTACTTTATAACACGACGCAAGCTCCTTACAAATACATTTTTGACGCAAGGGAATTGCAATTCTAGCCTTATCATGCATCTCAAAGATTTATGCCCGTCATCACAATTTTGTTGATAAGTATAATGCATCTTTGTCCAAGATTGCCAGGATTTATTTGACGTCCCATAGTTTCATGTTCCTTTTAATTTCAAATTTGATTACAATCATAGCGGGATTAGCTAGCAAAACAGGAGGTGTTTACCCCTTCGAAGCAACAGTCTCACTTCTATTGTGGACGGTCACGTGTTAAACCTAATTTCTCTGTTTCACAATTTTTACGTTGCAATGGGATTGTGCTTTTGACAATAATTAATATATTATTTTTCTGTTGTTTCGTAGAATATTACACTTAATTGGGGTTTGTTATTGACAGATTATGCAGGTGAAATATTGGTCGACGGATTTTTAAAGCAAGACGAGTTTCCTATTGGACGTTGATAAAGAAATGTTAAATACATATGCTAGCATTTACTATAAACTCTAAACATAGTTTAAAATTATACTAGTGACTGATTCTCCAAAAGTTCACTCCCCTACAAGCCAAAAAATTTCCAAAATCCAGTAAAATAAATGGTCATTGGTCGCTATTTGTTGTTGATTTTATGTTACATTAAACAACGAAGCAAGTCAAGATCCTTAAAAATAATTTGTTCATACAAGGGTTTTATAAGCCTAGCCTTACCAATGTCCTAAAAAACCTTTATGGCCACCATCACAATATTGTTTATGTCTCTGTATCCAGGAATTGCCATAAATATAAGTTTGGTTATACACGTGGCGGTTGTAGCTTGGTAAACATGAGGTGGTTACCGTTCTGGAGCACCTGGTCTCCTTTCCCTGTAGGAGATCAGTTAATCTTACTTTGTCAGTTTAGATTTAGTTTGCTTTTGGATTGTTGTTTAGTGTTTCTTTGGGTTTATTGATTTTTGCAATACAAAATCAGTTCTAAAATCGGTACAATTCTAAACTATATTTATCTTTAAAATGTTTCTTTTTGGGTAATGGAATGATAGAATCCCGCTTTGATTTATTGTTTTTACTTTTATCATTATAATTTATAATTGAGAAAAAAAAACACGGAACTATGAGACATCAAATATATCCAGAGCAATTAGCCTTATCGTATTTTTTAATATGTTCTTTGTTTTGTGTATTATTTGATACTTACTATCAGCACCACCATTATGATCATTAGTACACCTTCATCTGTATTTATGTTCGTTATATGTTTCAGATTTTTCAGAACAATTTGCTGCCTTTAAAACCAAATACTCTGAGAAATTAACAGGGCTGGGGACAAAGCTTGATCTGTACCTCGAGGAAAGAAACAGAAATAATAATGCAATGGAAGTAGTCGCTGAATTGATGAAGGTGGTTATGACATTACAAGAACAAATCAAGAATATTGAACAGTCTTTACACAGAGAGATAGTACAAGTAAGAACAGATACTCAACAGAATATCTTAAACATTAAGGCAAATGTCTCCAGTGAAATGCTTCTGCAGATAAACCAACTACATAATGAAATACAGGAAACAGCTGATACGTACATGAATGTTAACTCCTCATTGACCAAGAAGATACAAGTCATAGAAACATCTAATAAAAATAATATTATATACAGAAATAGTACAGATATCATTACTGACCGTATTGAAGCTTTAGACGAGAAAATAAAAAGTAAGTACTGAATAAGGTTTTCATCTGTTTTGGAAAGGAATTGTAACACATAGTAAAACATTAATAAATTTGGAATTTTGTTATCAAATTTTAAGTTAGTTATGACACGGATTTTGGTTCATCACTAAAATTAAATGTAAATCAAACAGCTTGTTTTTATGTTTGTTTCTCTAGTCTTTACATTATAAACATATAGATCCTTTAGTGTATGTAATTGATGATTAGAAATAAACTATTGACGGAGGGATATTGCGAGTTTAGTCTTATCGGTTCATTCACGTTTATCCAACATTTGAAAAATCACTATTCACACTTATCCAACATTGGGTTTACGCACCATTGATTTAAGATATTATTTACCTGTAGTGTGATCAGTTAGTTTACCCTACCAGAATAAAAGTTCCTTTAATTAAAAAGTATGTAATAACATGTCATATTTCCACTGAAAGTTTAAAGTAGCCAAAATTTTAACTAATATTGAATTGATATGTTAAATTTTAGAAATTCAAGTTTCATTTCCTACCTTAATAAATTTCAATAAAGTTATATTTTAATAATAATAATATTTTTATTCTTAATTGAGAATTAAAAATAACTATTATGTCACTTTTTAGTAATTAAATTGTTTTCCTTACCTAACTAAATTTTGATAACGTAATATTTTGACAAGTAAATATGAATTTCTCTCAAATGTATTCATTAATTTATTCTTTCATAAAGTTTCCATCATAGAGTGATTAGAGGTTGGATTGATTGAGAAATTGATTATATTGCTTAATCATTTGAATTTCATGCGTATATTAAAAAATATTACAAAGTAATAGTGGTTTTAAAAATGATGTTACTGTTGAAATGTTACACCTGTTTGATGCTTTAACCGAATAGAAAAATAAAATATATAATTAATAAAGGTTATGATTTTGGAATAACTTTTTTCCAAAATGGAGCATGTTTGGGATTTTTTCCAATAAGGTTCCATTCTTGCAATGATTTTTTTCCAAAATGGAAAATATTTTATATATTTTCAAATTAGAATTTTTTTGGTTCTGAAATGGAGAATAATTTGTATATTTTTTTCAAATAAAAGTTATTTTGAATTTTTTTCCTATTATATTTTTGATATTTTTTCCAAAATAAGTAAGTTAGATTATTTTTTTTTAATTCTCAAAAACAATAAATAAATAAATAAATAAATAAATAAATAAATAATAAATTCAAAATAAAACTTCAGTTTTCATTTTACCACGGACTCGGTTTCACAATCATTCCATTACTAAGATTTTCCTTAACTTATATTTAGCGAATTTTGCCAATCGTTGGAACTTAGAATAAACATTTTTGACAAAGCTTTATGTGATCTTCAAAGTCACAAATTAAACTCCAGGGTATTTTAAAATTTACCAAAATCATTAATGTATCAATTTTGCTAGGTTTAACTTAAGGAAAATCTTAATAAAAGAATTATTGTGAAACTAGAGTCAGGTATATTAATCTTCAAAAAGGTAAAGGTATGAATTTCCATGTTCACAGTACCCAAGCCAACCTGTTGTTTCTATTTTCCTTTGATGTCATTTATCCAACATAAAATTTACCTTTCCCCATATCAAAGTATCAAATGTTGGATAAACTTGAAGACGCCGTCTTATCATGGCCCTCAAAATGTGTTATGGCTGTAACAACAATTACTTGAAGAATGATGGCTGCAAACATATCAATTGTTGACACATGGATATTGGAAACCTAGGCTTCCCAAGGCCCTCAAAAAGTTTTGAGCCATCACAATATTGTTCATTAGTATGATGATTCTATATCTCAAACTATTCTGTATATATTGAACATCCAATAGTTCCACTTACGTAATATTCTCAATTTCGATTACAAATGTGGCGAAAGTAGCTAACTTAACAGGGGTTGTTACCTTTCCGGGCACCAGACCTAACTTCCTTAGTTGAAGATCATGTTCGAATTAACCAGTTTGAAAGTTGTTACTTTGCTTTTGGATTGTTTATGACATGAATTGGGATGTTTGTTTTTGATACGGACGGTTACACCCCTAAATAGGTCTTAAATTTCTGTATGTACTACAAAGCAAACCCACATAATGTCATTGTTTTGATTCTGTTTGGTTTACCGTGATGTGATTTCGATTTAACTGATGATGTTGCAAAACATTTTAACTGATAAAAAAGAATAAGTTCATCAATAAAAATTCTGAATAGAATGTTGAATAACTACTGTCATCACATCGAAGTCACGATATTACGAAACAAAATCCATTTTTGATCAACTATGGTGTGAAGATTAGCATACTCGTATTTATATTAAGCAAGAAAGAGGGAAAAGAACAAAATTAACCCTTTTTATTAGTGAATAGAGTCATAAAAAGGTCATGCATATCGAAATAACAGCTATGAAGTAGAAATAACAGCTATGAAGTAACAAAAACTTTTTGGTCCATAATGTCGTGAGATTACTATATTTTTGTATTTAATTTTCACTTTGGGCAAAACTATGTCTATGTGCGGAAGCCAAACGACCTTGTTCATTACAATTCATACGGAAAAACATCATTAACTTCATGGTTTATTAATGACCACAGCTATATATAGGATATAATGTGTTTTTAGTACAAGTTATTCATACAGTTGCTTATATCCATAGTTCAGTAAGTAATGAATATTTATTGTTTTCAATGCAATCAGGGATTATACTGTAACGTCTGAATGTTCTGTTGAGGCCCTTGACTACGTTATCAGGGTCATGTGCTACTTTTGAATTTTTATGAAATAATACAATTCAAAAGTAGCACATGAATTGTCATGTGCTACTTTTGAATTGTATTATTTCATAAAAATTCAAAAGTAGCACATGACACTGGTATAAATATATGAAATGTAATCGAGAAGAAATATAACAATGAATTAAACGAATCACCAATTTACCGATAAATGATAAAATCACAATTTCCCAAAAGCAAAGTACAAACTTTGAAAACTGTCAAATTAGGAACACACGTTAACCTAAATCAGGCACGTGAGGACTACGGAAGGGTAATCCCCCTTCTATAGACAATACACACGAGATATCATTGATGGTGGTAAGTAGAACGTATCTGTTGTAAACATACACTAAAATGTTATCTACTTTCTGTTTACGCATTTACTTACCACAGTTTGCCAATTTTCGCCGTGACTTTTTTGACATCGCCATCCAAAAACTAACTGGTCTTGATGAAAGTGATTGCGATGAATCTTGACTAAAATACAAAACACCATTACTGCATTTTTCTGTAATATGTCGTTTGTTTTTTCCATTTTATCAAAATAATTTCTGATACTTTTAAATATGTATTTTACAGATAAGAACAATGCAGTAGGATTTACCTATAAATTACACCAAAGTAGTGACTTACTTTATGACACCGGCAACGCAATACCCTTTTCCAGCAAGATATCCGATATCGGAGGTGGATACAACGTATCTGATGGTGTATTTTACTGTCACAATAATGGACTATACATGTTTGCAACTTCCATTACTACATCAACTAGCAGTCTATGGATATATTTTGTAAAGAATGGACAAAGAGTCGGATATGCGTATGGAAATAAGTCAACACCCTGGGATTCATTCTCTGGAACTACAGTTGTTTCTTTAACGTACGGGGATCGTGTCTGGCTAGAGCCTACTTTAAGAGCTAGACTCAATAGCTGGTCAGTTTTCACTGGTGTAAGGATATCTGATTGAGGAAGTAACTTATGTTTACATAACTTAATTTAGGACATTGTGTATAAAGTGCCGTGAAACAAATTCATATTGAAATCATTTGCATTATATTGATACAATCAAAATATTTTTATGGAGGAAATTTCAAGACTTGCCTACGTGTATCAAGGGTTTGGAGAAACGTACTAGCCTATCTTTACCGATGTAAGCAAGTTGTTTCCTTTTCATGTCATTGTGGTTAAATTTGGTTCGAAGTAGAAGACTAATATTGGTTGGAAATATGAAATATATCCTGGTTAATTGTTAAATGTAATGATTTTTACACCAAGGTTTGAAGAATTCCCGCAACTAGTACAGTAATGTATACGTTTTTAAAAATGTGTTTGTAGTCTGATTATGTCATGTATGTTCCGCATATCTTAATACTTAAGTTCAATTTAAATATGATTTGTTTACAAATCACTACTAATTTGTTAAAATCTGACTTTATTATTCCAATTCATCATAAATATAAACATATTCAACAATAAACATGCCTTATAAAGGATATATAAACAGGAAAACGATGACGTTGTATAAGAAATACATAAGAAAGGACTTTTAATTTGGAACAAAATCGGTGTATTTTTCCCAGACGATGACATTAAGGGATTGTTAAACACAATATCATCACAACACTGTACATGCTGTAGGACAATAGACGATGCACTGACAAAAAATCTTACACGAGTATTCTAAATGGACATTTTATATATATCACAGCGATTGGAGAAAACTGCCATGTCAATTATTTGATCACAGATTGGTTAAAATTTCTGTGGAATATTTTTATAGGGATAGTCCAGCATGCAAAGTAATTCGATAACATGTATTTTAGTCATTTAGGTTTATTTTCAACATCTTTAAATGGTTTTGGTTTCATAATTTTGGCACTACTGATGAGGAAATGTATTCCGAAACGACCGTTTAGTGCTGTAAAATTAAAACTGGTATATGTAATTTAATAATGTAATCAGAATTATCATTATTTATTGAACTTGTTCATGCAAGTTCAGATTTCATTGCCACAGTAATGTATTACAATAAACAATATGTCAAAATGAATTATGTATTTATAATTTGTTTACCTCATCTTACTCAGACTATTCCAATAACGGTTACTGACACCCAATCTTAATTTCATACTATTCTAGCAAATGCAGGGTTATGACAGTTGCTAATATGAATCAAAACCAAACATTAATCCATGTCGGAATCACAATCCAGAAGCGAAGTAAAAACTGACAAGTTAGGTTAAACACCTGAACTTACACCAGGGAAGTGAGATTGAGGTCGGGTGCTACGGAAGGGTAAGCACCTACTGTTTAGCTAGTTACACCCGCTACGTGTGCAATCAAAATTCGTGAGTGAAAAGTATCCAAACAAGTATATCCAGGGCAATCCTGGTCACAAAAACGCTTATCAACAGTACTGTGATGACGGCCATAACACTTTTTCAGTGCTGATTAGTCCGTGTGTCAAAAATTTATTTGTAAGCATTTTGCTTTGTTGTATAGAGTTCACGTATGTGAACACAGTCTACTATAGCGTATGAATGAGAAACAAATACACCATAAGCAGGAGAAGCTGACTTGATGATCTTTATGGAACAATATTCCACAGTCCATCCTACAAGAGTTGAGTTGAGTAATGGAGTTTAACGTTCTAGTCAATAATAGTGCACTTATATCGAAAAGTCACCAGCTATTTGCGCAATCGCAGAAATTTTGCCTGTGTGTTGTGCTGATGGCATTATACAGCAGAGTTCTTTAATATGCCACCCCTACTATGACACGGAACCTCGTTCATTTTAAGTGCTCATTCGAAAGAACTGTGAGTTTAATTTCGTAATGCCAAATGCTTGGCAAAAGAACAGTCATTACCCACTTTCAAGTCTTGGGTCAGACTTGGTCAGAGTTTGTACTCACGAACTCCCATTTACAGACCAAGCACTCTACCAACTGAGCTACCACAGTGGTCCAACATAAAAGATGTCACTTACATTGTGCTAAATGGTGTAATTAGTGACAAAGTTATGGTTATTAAATGTAATAAATTCTTAGAATATTTCACTGATATTGAGGTGGACATTCTGTGGATAGGATTCATTAAACCAACCAGCAACACCCCCACCAACAACAACAGAATTGTTTTAGATCAAGAATTGCCCTGGGCAAGACTAAATCCAAGGTGATCATAACACAGTGTGTGCCATGTTGAAAAGCCCTACAATATGATTTTTTTGAAAAATAATTCTAATATTCTATTTTTTACATGTGTATAATTATTTTGTATCATTCTGAATCATCTTACTTCATTGAAAATCCTTGTTTACAAAATTGTCATTTCCTTAGATTCTAATTTACATTTTTGAAATTCGAAATTTAAAGTTATTTTGTGGGTTAACAGTATGTAGGTAGTACAGCATGCCTCTATAATCTAAAGCTTCAATTTAGGTATCACAGTACTTTTCATTGCTGATCACCACATGACTTTACCAGATCAGAGTTTCATGGAAGACATTTTATGACTTGAGTCCATGTCTATTAATGTATCACAACTTTTCATTCCTTCATCATTCCAAAACTGACACTTGAAATAAAATTTATATGGCATAAAATACCATGACTTTAATGTTTAATATTGCAGATTAACATTAATACTATATACATTGTTATGAAACAGAGCTAGCCATTAAAGACTCTTGGCAAGCAAAGAACATTCTTATAAGCAGTAAAGTTTAACAAACTCAGTTTACCACAGAGGTGAGACACCTGAAGTTTAACTTCACAGCCACCTAGGGTTGCTAGGGGCAACACAAATCGCACATAATAAGCAATATAGATTCTAATTTTATCACCAGTATCAATGTAGTAATTAATTTAGATTAATATCATTGAACATAACTACCATGCTTCTACAATGTATATAAAATCACAATGAACTATTTCATTCAAATAAATAGCTGTATGGAACAATTATAAATTGTAGCTAAAGTAAGATGCTACTTAATAAAACATGAACACAAATCACACACACACACACACACACACACACATTCCAAATAGGTTCGCCAGCAAACAATACCCCATTTACCCATAACCTTTATGCAGAACTATTATTTTTGTCAGATATGAAATCTCATGATCTGGTTTTTTCACATAAAAATTATGTAATTTCAGGAATTTGCAAAATAAATGTTTACAGAATGCTAACAGTATTCTAATTGATAGCTGGCAAGCCAAGTTAAATGTATACATGTGATATACTAAATTAATGGTCAACCCCTCTTTTTGGAACAGTTATATCTTGCAGTGTTCTTTGTAAAAGTAAAGTGACCTCGCCTATTTACTAGGGCATTATATCTCTCCAGACAAAACAGTTCTCTGGGAGGAGGTTCATAATAGATTAACAAATATCCATATATTAGGTTTTTGTATCAATGTAACTTTAATACGTTTCAAGCTACTTAAGTTCTAAATTTTTGTCCCCGACAGTAAAACATTTCTAAACATCACTTGAGGAAAACATATAGAAAATAGTATTACATCAGTAAGCTCAAGTTAAAATGGTCTCTTGTATGTCTCCATCATATTGTATTACTTTTTCATTACTTCATTATTTTAACTAAGATAAGATGCTATTTTAAAGTGTCACTCAAACAAAAACCAACTGGGAAAACCCCAAAAATGTGCACAGTCAAACTAGCCAATGGCATTTCTACTTTAGGCAAAGATTGTTCCTGTAGTTTCATTAAAATGTGTTAAAAATTTATGAGATAAAAAAAGAAGACATAACATTAATGGAGTAAACATTATGTCCCCCCCCCCCACTTTATCTAAGGGACATGATAATGTCATACTGTATATATAATCACAAATTTTGACAAAGATTAGAAACTTGGCTATTTTCATGAGTTAGTGAATACCATGGGATTTTATATTGTCAATCATAATTTTTCACTACCAAAGACACCCCCACCCATCCCCAAGGATTTATTTTTACAATGCACATTACTGTGGGATTTATCTCCCAAAACAACAACAATAATAATATTAAATTAAATTAAATTAACAAAACAATAAACATGATAATTTTATCCCATGAATTATTCTACAGCATACAATTTTGTATTTACATTGATTATAAGACTCCCGAGACAAAACATCGAGTTCAGTTTTTAACTTTGTTATTGTAAGTGGAGAAACTTTTTGCAATCGTATTATTTCCATATAAAATTTGTGAGAATAACGTGAGAAAATAAACCTTTCGTAAATATTTAAATTTTATATGATTCTAGTGCATTTTTAACTGAATATCATTAGATAAATATAAAATAAAGCACTGTAAACAAACTTCTATTCATGTGGGATTAACCTTCACAATTTTCACAAGGACAAATTAATCATGAAAGTAAATCATAACAAACTTGATAACAATAATGGTTTTATACAAAATATTCATCTGTAGTCCATATCACTAAAGCTAACAGTCGTGAAATGATTTAATTAAGATAATCATGAATTTTTTTAATAAAAATTGGTTTTTCAGTCTGCAAATATCTAAATTTAATAATGGGACAATATATAACATGCAGCTGTGGATCAGTCATTTATTCGACTTGCCATTCCTTAAAGAAATCGTTTCCCTTATTATCTACCACTATAAATGCTGGGAAATTTTCTACTTCAACTCGCCAAATTGCTTCCATTCCTGAAATAAAATTAAATATAATTAGCAAAATCAAGATGTGATCTTTAAAGTCACTTTAATTTTAAGTTAAAGTGCATCAATTTTATTTCCCAGTAATTTTTATAATTATTATCTTTAAAAAAAAAGAATTGCATTGATATAAACTGGGATCCCAGATTTTTTCATGAGTTCCCATTGCAGCAATTTAATCCCATAAAATATTATTGGTGTTTCAATTGCTCTTCTTCCTACAATATTCCATCTTAAACTGACCATCTTATGATTACACTAGAAATACTGTGAGTAAAACTCACAACGGATATCCCTGCCAGGGATTCGTGCTCAGGCCATAACTGTTTTGTTCTACTTTCTATATTTCAAATTTGAACAAAATTAATTAATCTAACCCATCTAGGGATCATAAAACATTTGGTTTCAAATTGAACCAGTGGTTCACAGGAGAATATTTTTCAAAGAATTGATTAATTACCATACAATGTATCATTTGCATTTGGCCAAATGGGTCTAATACACTTAAATAGTTTACAATTTTTAAGACAACAAAATTACAAAGATAAAAAAATAAGGTCATGACCTTGACCTTTGATAAGACTGGATCAAAGATGTAGAATAAATGTATGATTAAAAAAACCTGAATTGCTAGATTTTCAGAGAAATAATGACTCAATTCATTATTTACAGCAGTTATTTCAAGGGTTGAGATCCAAAATGGGGGTAATGTAGACCCATTGAGGTTAAACACATTTACTAATTTCTAAGACTGCTTATGTGATGAAAGTAATAATTTGATCTATGTAAAAATAGGTATAGATGTAAAATGTTATGACTGTAAACATGGTATAACACTTTGATTAATAGGATATTTTTAAGACACTGATCCCTGTCTGATTGAGGCTCCATGTCTAAAACAGAGGGGCTGGTAAAGTATGAATTATTTCATTTTTCATTTATTTGGAAAAAAACCACCTGTAAATGAAAATATAGTTCTTATGAAAGAGTTCAAATTATTAATCATAATCATATTATAAAATTCTCAATAGTTATGAGGAATACTATATACAGGTTAATCCAGAATGTTTTGTGCCCCTTCTTACATTACTGATTTTGTTTCTATGTCTTTCTTACATACTTAATTCACCAAATATATATTAAACAATACTTATATTATCTTCTCAATATTCTATACAATAAAGCCGTGTAATAAATATCATATTATACATGTGTTATATTGTTTTTGTTACCTTGGTAACCAGCATGTAGCATTCCAATGTGTGTGCGCTATAATGTACACTGTGGATTGTTTCAGTCACACTTCATTTAGTTATTTTAATATCATAAAAAAGGAACTCATGGTCAGCTGTATTTTATGGAAAAGTCAACATTGTATTCTTGACATAATTACAATGTACATATCCATAAAACATTAGCAGTATTCTTTGGGCGCATGTACACATTTATGTAACTTAATTCTGTCAACTGTGGTCAATCAGCTCTGTTCCTATAGAGAAGATGGATGGTATTTTCATGAAAAATAATTTTTTCCTTGATTATATAATAATAAATAAAATCTTATATTTGTGTTTATGTCATATTTAGTTTATTAAACTTAATGAATACTTTAATTATGCCTTGAAAGAAGAATAACTTCACATATAAAAAACAGACTTTTTAAAACTTTTGGTCAAACTCACACAAAAATGCTGAAAATACATTTATTCTAGTGTTTAACTGTGGTTTGCACACACTTTGCTCACCTTACAATTTATAATTATGTTTGGTCAAAAACTGAAAATTTTGATTTAACTGGAATTTATTTATATAATTAAACCCTTCACTACCTGTTTGCATTTTACAAAAAGTTAAGTATTTTATGAACCATCTTTATATTTATACTAAGTGACTATACCCAACACACAAGGTTAAAAATATTCTGCAATCATTGTGTTTATCATGCATTTATTCGATCGTTTGCGAGGAGATAATAAGTGTGGTAAAAATGGCATTTACTGAAATCCTGGAAGGTTCCAATTTGAAAGGTATTGTATAAAAAAAAACAGCTATTTCTTTTGTATAATAATAATTTTTGTTGAATCTGATAAATTTAAAACTGTTGTTTATAACAGACAGTATAAAACCAATTAAAATGTCAAACAAACAAAACATGCTATTTTAGAAGGGGGCACAAAACATCTGGGTGGACATGTATACATGTATATACAGTGTACCTAGTTCTGGATATTCAAGAATTTCCACTTTTTTGATACAGTTCTGGGCTAGAATAGCTGCAGGTCCACCAATAGATCCCAGATAAAAGCCTCCATTACTTTTACAGGCATTGGTTACCTAAAACAAGAATTAACATCAGAATAAGTCATGTGTACCAGGTATCTGCTTTGCCTTGAAAGATTAAAAGCTTTCATTTTGTTTTCAAAATGTTACCCAAAGAGAAACACTTCTGTTGTTCATAAAATAAAATTTAAACTTCAGGATAGGTAAGTACTAGAAACTTACAGGGTGTGCAATTAATCCCTGAAGTGTGGTTATGACAACCGCAGAGAATCTCGATCAAACATCACAACTTAACAAACTTAAGGTAAATCTTGTTTGCTGAGAGATGAATATATAGGTTTTAATAATTTTGTAAACAATCTTTGGGGCAG
The DNA here is from genome assembly GCA_021292105.1 of Anadara kagoshimensis. NCBI lineage: Eukaryota > Metazoa > Mollusca > Bivalvia > Arcoida > Arcidae > Anadara > Anadara kagoshimensis. The sequence goes on from CM037870.1 coordinate 64,840,277, forward strand.
ACTTTTGAAACCCCAAGCTTAACCTGATGTTCTGATACAATAGGAATAGAGTTATATATATGTCTCACGTCTACTTTTGCCATATAACAGTTTCGTGAAATAAGTTTTAAAAAAGACTCAAAAGTAGCATTTAAAAATGATGGGAAACAACATATTAATTTAATTCTTTCAAATTTAAGATCATACAATATTCACCATCTCTTTTTAAGGCTTTGCTATTGGATTGGTATACTTGTTTTTGATTGACCTGCTGTTTAATCTGGCTATGGAAAAATTTTGTCAAAAATTCTTAGAATATCAATTTTCATAAAAATCATCAAATCAGACGATTTCATATCTAATAGAGTGGAGTCAGGTAACTGTTTAAAGTGATAATGTTTTATTCCAAAGTCAAGATTCTTTCACTTATATCTGAAGAAAACCATGGAGATTTGGCAATGGACAATCCTTCCAACACTAGGATCTATCCAAAGTAAGATTTAAACCTAGGCAGTTAGAAGTAATGTGACTTGTAGGTGTGTTGTTTTGACCACTCATCAAAAGTTAAATCTTATATTTTTGTGTCTTAAGTAGGAGTCTGATGATATATCAACCAACATTATAATTGATATTACAATCTAGAATATACATTGTAAACCCGCTTGGAGTGAAAGGCCGGGGATGAACGGCGGGAGTAGTGCTGAGTAACTACTGATGACCGAGAATTAGCTTGTCACCAGCAAGACCAAAGTGTACGATTAAAATGGTTCGCCTTAGCGTCAGAGGGGAAAGGAGAAGTATCATGTCCCCAGTTGTATATATATATATATATCAATACATAAAGTAAAAAAATCTATATATTAGAAATTTAAATTCCTGAAATTTCTGTACATGTATTTAGTTTGACTTTTATACACATTGGAAGTGAAGAAAAATTTACGGACCTTAAAAACCATGATGTAATGCACTGCCACAGCAGTTGTGACACATTACAGAACCCTCCTTTCTGCATTGACCTGAGCACACTGCAAAGGTAAATATTTCTGTCACTTCACCTATAGCTGATGACATCTAAATATAAGTGAAATATTCTTGACTGGGACATAAAACTCTATTCAATCCATTAATTATTTATCTATTAACTGATTCTATTACCTGTTTACTCCTGTTTCCTTTGGCCAGCATTATCATGCTTCCTCCAGCTTTCTGGAATTCATCAACATAAGAATCCATTCTTCCTGCTGTTGTTGGCCCAAATGATCCACTAGCATAGCCCTGTATATATAAATACACCTGTATTACACTGTCTGATTCTATGTGCTTGTGACTGCACACGATTACTAAATTTTCATAAAAACTTCATTGTCCAAATCACTGTGTTTGTGACTGAATAACACTTTATTTCTATAGAAAATCCAATAAACTTGAATAATGTTTGATATTGTTCACGTTTTTGCACCATGTCATAACTTAACATTGTAATAAAAGTATTTCCTGCATATCAATGCTTTAGTACATGGGGTCCAACACAGGTATTTTAGTTTTTGGACAACTGATGATATTTGTAAATTATAAGAATTCATATACAGAAATTAATACACTGATTAAATTTTTCAACTATTTTTTCTTGTTAATATTTTTGTTTTTAAACACACAAATTGTGGTGATTTTATAAGAAACCAAATGATGAAATAGCATTTTGAGTTAATGACTGTCTCTAAGTATAAAAGACATAAAAAAAAGTGTGAAATTTTGTTAGTTGGATTGCTGAAAGTTGATGGTTTGTCTTAGGAACAAGTGTGGGTTCTAGTAAGTTAACAATGAAATAGCAGACAACAGATAGAGGACTGTAAAAAGACCTTATATAGCAATTTTATGTTTATTATTAGTAAACTAAACATGTGTAAAGTTCTATCAAGTTAAAATGATTGAGTGATGTGGTAAAATAATGGTGAGACTATCCATTAATAACTATACCATGTATACTAGGACACACTTTGAAGGTGCTAGCTTGCAGAGTCAGTAAGCCACAAAGAAGCATACCAGTCTTTCAGTAACATTATCCTACCTGGCAACAGGTGAATCATTCAATAATCTGTCCTCTTAATTCTGGGTGTCAGGCAAAAAAACTGTATCTCAAATTTTAAAGTCTTATGTATGACCCAACCAGGGTTTAAACCTGTGTGCTCCTGCTCTAAAGACAGACACTCTACCACTGAGCCACAGAGATGGACTATAATTTACAGTGGTGTACAGCAACAATTTAATCTGTTTATGTTGTGCAATATATATATGGAGCAGTCACTGGTCTCAAATGTGCCCGTAAAATAGGTGCCATGACACATAAAATTTTGATTTTTCAACCATTTATTCCTATAAATCACCAATTTGGCTTCCAAAATTTGAAAATTTCCGGTTGAAGCTGTAAGGGCACTGTTATGCTTGTTTCAAACACCCCAAATTAAGATTTTATGAAAATGACATAAAGTGTGCAGAGCTTATCAACTGCATATGATCAGTCAGTACATGAAAAACTGGGAAAAAATTTTTGTTATGAATTATATTACATGTATAATTTTTTCTTTATAGTTTATTTTTGGTAACTGGCACCTGAAAATGTTTGATAAGAAGCCACACAGGTCACTAATAATTTGAGCCCTGAAAAAATACATGCCTTTGTAAATAGTTAATCAATCAATATTTACACACATTACCTGTGGTGTTTTTGCTGGTCCAGCATAGTACACAGGGTGGTCTTTAAAGTATTGGGGCAAACCATCTCCATTATTCAACCTTTCTTGTAACTTGGCATGTGCAATATCCCTGGCAACAACCAAAGTACCAGACAATGAAAGCCGAGTTTTGATTGGATAACCAGACAGTTGTGTGAGAACTTCTCCCATTGGCCTATTCAAATTCACCTGAAATTTATTAAAAATATCATTCAAAGAGGATCTTACATGAGTGATTGTCACAGTTTCTCGTCTCGTATCAGGTTTATTTAAAAAGTTGAATCAAGTTTTATTCAAAAGTTGCTTTACATTTTATTCAACAATTTTTATTAAATTGAATATTACATAAACATGAATGTACAATTCTGTACATGAATGGTAAATGCAAAACTTTTTTATGCAAATATTGGATCACTGTTCTTTCACCTATGAAAACTGACCAAATGACACCACTTTTTGGGTATAGGGGTTTGAATAGTCAGGGACATTGATGCTAACTTCTTTCAATACTAGGCTCACAACATACTCGTATATGTATAAATCAGTCCTTGTACGGTACTAACTGACTTGTCTGTGAAACACCTGGTGCTAACAATTTAAATAGAACATAAACAATTGTAATGGCTATACATCTACTTTCTACATACCAACTTTGAATCAAATCTGTATTGCCAATTTATCAATTTTAGCTTCAATTTGGTTCACACTGACACAGTAGTTTTAGAAGAAAAGAGTTTCAAAGAATTAGCTAAATATAACACCTTATTTGAATATTTTGCTCATAATGATCCATGTTTAGAAAACAGGTGCCCCTTGTATAGAGGTGGCCTTGTAATATATGTAATGTTGATGTGTTGATGATTGATTATAGTTTATTATCAATTGACTGTAACCTGATTTTAGGTTCATGATTAAAGTTACTGTATTTAATAATAAATATTCACTGTTCCCTTTGAAGAAACCATGGGTGGAAAAAATACAAAGTTTTGGCTATCAATCTACCATTCTCTGGATTTCAAACTAGATAAAATCTGTTCATATCTGGGCTATTTGACAGCAGAACATTAACTCCTTTATATTAGCTCAGTGTTAAACTTTTGACAGGCCTGTACTGTATGTATTTTTAAATAATTAATTAATTCTTATTAGTTTTTATCACCCAACCAGTTTCCATCATTAGTATAACATTACCTGGACAACTTCACCACCAAGCTCCTTGGCTTCTATTTCAGGTAGATATTTAGATGGATTAGTTTCCAACTGTTCCAAAAATACACCTTCATTTGTGATTTTTCCTACAGCCTAGTAAACAGACCAAAACAAAATATCAATTAAAGTACACATGTACCTTGGTTCACACACTTAACTTCATTGAAAATTCCCTGACAATTCTCTGACATTTGCCTGACAGAATTCCAAGATAAATCTAGTTTATTTGACTTCATTAAAAATTCCCCTACAATTCTGACAGAATTGCATTTTTCACTGACATTCTAGCACACATCAAACAAAAATGCTGCTAGACACAGTAAGATATATAAATCAAGTTTACATTTTTGCAATTGTGCTGGTAAAGATAACAATGATATGAAAGTACAAAGGGACATAAAATGTTTAAGTACCTAATGTTATTTGAAAGGCAAACAAAAACTAAGGCTTTAGTATATAGTATGTCTTGTTCTGTTCAGTATTGTGGGATGAATAGGTTGGAGAAGAAAAAACATGATAAAATTTCAAATGGACAAAACTCTTAAGAAAGAAATATAAATTTCTATGACAATTCCCTGACCTTGAAAAAAATCAAAATTCCCTGACTTTTCCCTGATTCATGGGAATCATGTATATAATAAAACTTTGTCACTATTTGCAATCTTCAAAGAAATTTCTGTCATAGCCATTGGTTTACTTGCTGGGGTAGATAAATCTGACAGGGTATATAAACACACACACAACATTTAGTGGTAAAAGGGATGTAGCTTGTACATCATGGAAGTCTAGTTACAGTAAACAAACATGGCAACAACGTATGTGTCACACAGAATGTGATATTAAAAGTTCAAAAGACCAAACTAGTACCACTTGGAAAGGTAACAAAATTGTTATACAGGTTTTTAGCTTGTTAGACAGCCACAAGTACACTGTCAAAGATCAATGAACACTTCGACCTTCAGCTCAGAGTACATAAATCTCTGACAGGGTACAAAGGCAGAATAACCTGCCAAAACCATGTAAAACTTATATTGTCCTGTTAGATTTTGTCATATAAAAGTGGTTTGTCAATAAATCACATAAAGTAATTAAATCACCTATAAATGTTGATGCTTTGCATGTGGTTTTGTAAAATTATGCCTCATAGTTTTGGTGAATTATTGAAGACAAGAATTGTCTAGACAGATGGACAGACAGACATAAAGACTGAAGTTTGAATTTATTATCCTCTCTTGTCTTCAAAATAAAGAATAATTAACCAGTCAGTAGAACAGGACACACCTATTTCTACAGAACATGAGGCACTTTGACGTGGTCATCATGTAACTCGCCTCTCTGACAGCAGAACAGAATACACCCACTCCTACAAAACATGAAGTACCATGACATGGTTTCCATATAACTCGTCTCTCTAACAGCAGAACAGGACACAACCATTTCTACAGGACATATAGCACCATGACATGAGTCTCATCTCCGACAGCAGAACAGGACATGCCCATTCCTACAGGGCATAAAACACAATGGCGTGGCAGTCCTATAACTCACCTCTCTGACATTAGAACAGGACACACCTATTTCTACAGGACATGAAGCACAATGGCATGATAGTTGTATAACTCACCTGTCTGTCAACAGAGCAGAACTCACCATGAAGTGGCAGTAGTACAGTTCACCTGTCTGTCAAAAGAACAGGACATACCAATTCCTACAGGACATTAAGCACCATAACCTTGCAGTCCTATAACTCACCTGTTGATCAGCAGAACAGGACACACCAATTCCTACAGGACATGAAACACCATGACGTAGCAGTCTTATAACTCTCCTGTCTGTCAGCAGAACAGGACACACCAATTCTTACAATACATAAAACACTATGACATGGCAGTAGCATAGCTCACCTGTCTGTCAGCAGAGCAGGACACACCAATTCTTACAATACATAAAACACTATGACATGGTAGTAGCATAGCTCACCTGTCTGTCAGCAGAGCAGGACACACCAATTCCTACAGGACATGAAGCACCATGACGTGGCAGTCGTATAACTCTGACATCGTGACAGAAATATTTTCCACCAAACTGAGCACCAATTCCAGTTTTTTGTGTTAATTGATGGATTTCTTGTTCAAGTTGTAAATCCCTAAATGCTCTCCCATGTTCATTACCTGTAAAGTAAAAACAGTACAATATCAAGAACATCTCTATGTAGTTGGTACCACAAAAATTAAGTACCCCACTAATCAGTGTTTATTTTGAAAGTTTTCCCAGAAAAATGAATGATTTCACAATACAGTCTAATCATCTATAAAGGCCATCTAAGGACACCTGTAAACGTGGCATTTAAAGAAAAGTGGCCCTTATATAGAGAAATAAATAACAAGAATAAATAGCAATGGAGATAAAATTTGACTTGCTTTTAAAAGCTGTTGTCCCTTATATAGAGGTGGCCTTTAAGGCAGGTTCGGCTGTAGTTACTGACTTACTGTAAGTAGTTTTATTTGCAATTTAATAATTTTTGCTTATTTTGCAGTTGAAAATTTTCCTGAAATTTTCCACAAAAATTTGTACCAAGTATAAAATAAAATATACTGGTATCTTGTGTTATACATGTAATTAAGTTTCATAAATCCCAAAGTATTGTAACTGGCCAAAAGGTTGTAACTTACAAAACCATAACAATTTGAAATCTACAGTATATAAAATACAAACTGACCTGATGTTGGTAGTGTGTCTAAGTATCTACAAGATGCCAGTTTTACTGTCTTTAGGTTGTATTCAGCAGATGTTCCACCAATAACTAAAGCTAAGTGATATGGAGGACAAGCAGCTGTTCCTAGTGTCTGAAAATACACATTATGGTAAACCTGCTGTTGAGAAGAACTATATTTCACTTGGTTGTCTCTCATTCTTTTATGAAAGAGCACTGTAATGGAGTTTTACACCCCAGAATATAATTTTTCATTTATATCAAGGTTGTCAGTTCAGGATGGTGAAGGAAACCAGTGGGTGTAGAAAACAGAACTGACCTACTCACACTAGGATCTGCCCCGGGTGTGTTTCACACCTAGGTAGTGAAAGGTGCTATGATCAGTATACATGTGCTTCAGACAACTTTACTTATATTGTGGTGGTACCAGTTATTGGTGAAGTGGCAGAAATTTTTATCTTTAAAGAGCACTCAGGAAATTGTTTGAGGATGGTTCCTTAATGTGCCATGTCTACAGTTACACGAGGCCTCTTCCGAAAGACTCTGTGACTTTCATAACTAAATGCTGAGTGCTTGACAAAAAAAGATCTTGGTCAGACCTCCCAAAATCTCCAACCAACCACCTCCCACATACACAGTAGGCTTTATTTGACCAAAGCCACTAAATCTACAAGCTTGCAGATGCTAAAACAAAGTGTGAAAACAAAGGGAAGTAACTCTCATTACACAAAAGTTATTATTTAGTTGTAGGATTGAGTTGCCCAAACTGTAAGTTCAACTTGACACCTTTTGATTGTTTAATAATCGAAAAAATATGATTTTGAAAAAAAATTATCAATAATTATGAGGAATACTGCATAGTTACTGAAAGTCTCTCACCTTTATCTTCTCATTAACGAAGCTGAGAAGTTTCTCTGGATTTAATAATGCCTTTGTTTGTTGAAACAAGAATGTTTTATTAGCAGAACCACCTCCTTTAGCTAAGAATAAAAAGTCATATTGGTTTGAATTTGTGGCGTAGATTTCAATCTGAGCTGGTAAGTTGGTTTTGGTGTTCACCTCTTTGTACATATCCATAGGAGCTACCTGTATAATGTATTATTGTTTTATTATATACATTTATTGCCTTTGAGTGAGGGAGATACAATGTATGAACAATGTTCACCCACAAAAAGTCATATTTCCAGAGGACAACAAGTTCAACAACTCCATTAAAACATGTACATAATCAATCAGGTAAGTTCCTCTATAAACAGATAAATTTGATGTACACACAACATATACACTGCCATAAAATGTCTATAAATTCAAATTCATAATTGCTATAGGTTTATATTACAATCAACATGTCAAAATTTATTCATATTCATAGAATAAAAGTATTGGTGTTTTTGCAGTATTTAAATACGACACAGCCTTCGCCATATAAACTTGTAAGTAATCTCTAGTGAGACAAATACTTGGCCCCTTTTCTCATGCCTAGCTAGGAGAAGTGTGTGTGTGTGTGGTAACTCTAAGATTTGACCTTGTGACTGTGACCGTTAACCCACAAACCTAAATTTGGAATGCAATATATAGTTTTGTCTTGGTTTACATTTGCGTCTAGTATGGCAAAAAAAAAATCATTGATAAATGTGGAAGTGGGATCGATAGATTTCCTTTACACAGGTACAGTAATATCTCATTTATTATCATCTGTTCAGTCAAATTTTGGTTTTATAAAGGAGTTTGGTGATAAATCCATAGAGGCTTTTAAAGGAAAACATAGAAAAAATTGATTCAATTATTGTTCATCTTTTAATGTTTCAGCAATTTAGCCTTTGAATGCATATCTTTACTTGATAAAGAATGAACTGCTGAAACATTGTAAGAGGAGCAATAATTGAATGTTTTATTTATTGAAGTAAGTGAGGTGGCAAAGTTATTGTGGGGCATCATAAAAAGGTTTTACTGTATATTTGCTTAAAGTTCACAGCTATTTATTTTACAGGCATTTCAGGCCGTTTTTGTCAGAACTTGAATTTTACATTTATGAAAATAGTGAAAATTTGTCCAATTTGAAAGGCAGAAGGTAGTTTTCAAACACTGTAACAAATTGACAGGTTCAATATATGACAAGTTATACAACAAACACACACACACCTGTGAGTATCTTAAATTTCTCTTTGTATAAGTATTGTAAATTCCTCTAGATATAGCTTCTTCATCCCTTCCTTCTGTCCAGACATACTGTCCTTTCTTTCCTGAAGTAAAATAAAGAATGATAAACATGATAAAGAAAACGTTACATTAACATGTCACTGTGACTGTATATATATATATATATATATATATATGAATATCCATATGCAAAACAGGCCATTTTGTAAAAAAAAAAAAAACAATCAATTTTTGTCAAATTTATGAAGCACCAATATTAGGGCTGCATTTTGCATCATTCCGGAAACATTAGAAACTTCCGTTTTACTACCTTTATATCTAAACATACCCGTGTTGTCTACTGCCTAGTGCTAAATTAAAGACCAAGATGTCTCAATGAAAATCGAAAGTCTGGAACTATTTTTCAAAAACTAATGCAATTTATGCAAAGCCAAAGTTGCAAGCTCCAGAGGAACAACAAATATGTCAACATACATGAGAAGGCACCATAAAATAGATACATTTGTATCACCAAGTCTTACTGTGAAGACAGCCGACCGAAGGGAATGGCAACAAAACCCTGTTGTACTGTATCAGCAATACATATTAGATATCGGTTTATCTGTATTGTATATATATACATGGCACACAATTCAAATTAGATAAATGTCATGGAAAATGCTCATTTCAAAACAATATTTATCTTAACATCTGAAGTTATATTTTTTATGGTAATGATTAAATATTAATGTTACATTATCAATTATTTCCAATTATTAGTTACTTGAACAGTTCCCATCATTAATTATAAAAACCCAACCGATTTCCATGACTATTTTCAAACTTAACTAGCTCCAATGGAGTGTACATACCCATACATATTGCAGTACCAGTATCTTGACAGCCAGGCAGTATCATACCAGCAGCAATATTAGCATTCTTCAGCAACTCTAATGCCACAAACTTATCATTATTGGATGATTCAGGATCTTTCAAAATATTTGATAGTTGCTGCAAAAAAAAAAAAAAAAAAAAAAAAATTACAGGCATGTTTGTTAATTTTCAATAATCATGTCATGAATTACAAATGGCAAGTAAACTCTATAGGATTGATTGATTGATTGCTTGATTTGGGATTTTACATTTCACTTATATCAAGAGGTCACCAGCTTTAGGTGAAGTGACAATTTTTTTTTACCTTTGTGTTGCGCTCAGGGCTATCTGCAAGGAAGGTTCTTTTATATGTCATGCCTGCCACAACACAGGGTATCAGTGTTTAAAGTGTCTTCCTAAGGAACTCATGACTTTGATTTCTAAATGCTGAGTGCATGGCGAAAGGATAGCCGCTACCTATTTTAAAGTCTTGGTTAGCATGGTTAGACCCCAGTCGGCTTGAACCTACTACCACCTGCATATAGACTGAGCACTCTACCAACTGAGCCACTGTAGTGGTCTCATCTCTTTACGGCATAAGGTATAAGTTTAATTCACAAACTTTGAAACGGCTACGGTGGTCAAGTGGTCTAACATCTACACTTACAGATCACAGTGCCTTAAATGGCCTGAGTTAAAATCCAACTCCAACAGATCCTAGTGTGAAAAAGTTGGTTGGTTTGGATGCTGAAGGTCAGGGAGTGTTTCTACGACTTGGCTATAAATATCCTGCTCTTATTCAAATGTGTTATATCTATTATGACTTAACCACATGCCACTGTGACCCTGTACCAAACGTACACTCACCTGTAAATGACCTGGCATCAGCAGATGTGCTATATCTATCATGACTTAACCACATGCCACTGTGACCTTGTACTAAACGTACACTGACCTGTAAATGACCTGACATCAGCAGATGTGCTATATCTATCATGACTTAACCACATGCCACTGTGACCTTGTACTAAACGTACACTGACCTGTAAATGACCTGGCATCAGCAGATGTGCTATATCTATCATGACTTAACCACATGCCACTGTGACCCTGTACCAAACGTACACTCACCTGTAAATGACCTGGCATCAGCAGATGTGCTATATCTATCATGACTTAACCACATGCCACTGTGACCTTGTACTAAACGTACACTGACCTGTAAATGACCTGACATCAGCAGATGTGTTATATCTATTATGACTTAACCACATGCCACTGTGACCTTGTACTAAACGTACACTGACCTGTAAATGACCTGACATCAGCAGATGTGCTATATCTATCATGACTTAACCACATGCCACTGTGACCTTGTACTAAACGTACACTGACCTGTAAATGACCTGGCATCAGCAGATGTGTTTTATCTATTATGACTTAACCACATGCCACATGCCACTGTGACCCTGTACCAAACGTACACTCACCTGTAAATGACCTGGCATCAGCAGATGTGCTATATCTATTATGACTTAACCACATGCCACTGTGACCTTGTACTAAACATACACTCACCTGTAAATGACCTGGCATCAGCAGATGTGTTATATCTTTTATGACTTAACCACATGCCACTGTGACCCTGTACCAAACGTACACTCACCTGTAAATGACCTGGCATCAGCAGATGTGTTTTATCTATTATGACTTAACCACATGCCACATGCCACTGTGACCCTGTACCAAACGTACACTCACCTGTAAATGACCTGACATCAGCAGATGTGCTATATCTATCATGACTTAACCACATGCCACTGTGACCCTGTACCAAACGTACACTGACCTGTAAATGACCTGACATCAGCAGATGTGCTATATCTATTATGACTTAACCACATGCCACTGTGACCCTGTACCAAACGTACACTGACCTGTAAATGACCTGACATCAGCAGATGTGCTATATCTATTATGACTTAACCACATGCCACTGTGACCCTGTACCAAACGTACACTCACCTGTAAATGACCTGGCATCAGCAGATGTGCTATATCTATCATGACTTAACCACATGCCACTGTGACCCTGTACCACATGTACACTCACCTGTAAATGACCTGGCCTCAGCAGATGTGCTATATCTACCATAGCTTCTTCTGCTAGCATGGTGAGGGCTTCTGGTTCTACATGAAGCATTTTCTTTCCTTTAACTTCAAATGTGGACACATAATCACCTGTAAATATTTACATTTGTGATGTGTTATTGTATTCAACTGTGTGAGACCAAATGTAATTATAGAAGTATACTTACCATTGATAATGTGACGTCACTTTTTTCTTGCTTATGCATATATATGTGTGACATGACTGAATGGCTGTTCCATCCATTAGAAATTTATATCATACACTACAGTGTTTGAAAATTTCAAGATTAAAAAATCAAAATAAGTTTTTCAAAACATTGCAAAATGTAAATTTAACAATTGAACTTTCTAAAAATGGTGTTTGTAGTGCTTTAACTTCAATTGCCATGCAAAGCACACTATTCATAATGCACTAGTGAGTGTTATTCAGTTCATTTTGCACAGCAATAGAAGTTATAGCATTTAAACCCCATTTTAGACAGTTCAATGGCCAAGCAAATACACACAAATGTAATGATGTCAAAATTCTAGCCCAGGGACAAGATTAGCATAATTGGTTGTCATCCGCTTTTTGGGCCCTTGCAGCATTGAAAGAAGAGCATAATTTATATTTTTATCTGCAATGAAAACACCCTGATACAAAAACTGAAATGTTAATTGAAGTACTTGCAGTTTATCAAATACGATATAACAGAAAAATGATATATTTTGCCATTAACCCAGTAACTTTTTCTTGATAAATTAAATAAAATAATGGGATAAGATGCTATACCACATGATGTTACGTACGTTTGTGAGAATACTTAAATGTTTGGCTATGGAATCACGTAAGATGATGTTTTCCTGTTAAAACAACATTATTCTGGCAAATCTGCACGTAAAATTTTTTTGAAATGTTCTGCACAATCCTTAAAAGGTATTATATGATCACATGGTACTGTGTCAGTGGCGAATCCCATTGATTTGTACCTGTTAATTTCTTGAAAGGAATATCTGGTTTACTTTCAAATTCCATTATGTCCTGGTAGTAAAATGGCTTTATATCAGCCGCTGCAGCAGCTTGAGTTGCTTTTCCTCTAACAATCTGTTGGAAAGCATTCTGACATACATTATACAATAATCGCCCTCTTGTTGTCATGGTGACTGACATGTCTGGCTGCCTAAAAAGCAAATAAAACAAGAAATGTCAGTGAAGCTTATTTATAAAACCCTGTATATGTTTTGTTACTGGGTCATGACCCTTGAATTATGTATCTAAAGTTGGTATGGGACACATTCTCTCATGTTGGTTTATATTTGTTCTAAGTTTGATCAAAATCCACTCAATGTGTTTTAGAATTGGAATATACTACATAGAAAATAGGCCTACAGTATACAGGATGTAGGCTATCTATCTAATTGTAGTACTCTGGGTAGCTCAGATGGTCTATCCCCAGTCCTACCCTGCCTTCTATCTAATTGTAGTAGTCTGGGTAGCTCAGATGGTCTATCCCCAATCCTATCCTGCATTCTATCTAATTGTAGTAGTCTGGGTAGCTCAGTTGATCTATCCCCAGTCCTACCCTGCCTTTTATACTCCTTCCTTTTATGGTTTGGTGACCAGTGGCAGTTTGAAACTTCGGTACATGTGATCATCAGAAGTGGTGGACTGACGATTGTGAGCCATATTATAACATAAATGCTAGTTACAACTTACAATAAAAATCCCTTTCCTTATGCCGGGAACCTGGACGCCTGTTTGTAAAGGAGTGCCCTACCGATTCCCCTAAAAGGTACAACATAGGTGAGACAGTAGTAACGTATGCTCTTAACCTGTACATAGCTACATACTATACCATGTAGCTATATCGCTATAATATGAAGTATCTTCGAGGGGGTTTTCTGAGATTTCCAAGGTGGCACCGTGGAAAACTAAAAAAAATAACACGAAAGTGATGTAGCGCTCTGTATATCGATATATCAGTTTGTAGAGCACTCGTCTACTATTCTCCCGTGTTCGATCCCCTTCCGACCTGGCAGTTTTTTCTTCTTCCTGTTAAATAACGTACGATTAATAATTTGTTATTTCTCAACCGCCAATTTCATTCCTTAACACTTATTTTGACATGTCTTGTGCATACTCACAGTCTATTGCATTAAACAGGTCAGTGAGGTTATCAGCTGCTTAACCTTCCTTCAAAACGTCTCAAGGACAAAATTATTCCGAGTCAGATGAGTGTTTTCAACAAACTTGAGTCAAAAGAAAATTCGGAAAGCGTTAAAACATTTAAACCTTCAAAAATGTCCAATCATCACTATTCTATCTTAAAATAAAACAACCATGACTGTTTTTGCCGTTTTCAAGGTTACATCCACATAATCCGTATCCGATTGCCCGCTTTTCAATTTAGAAATTACAATACCTTCCCGGATTTTCTACTTTCACTTCACTTCCTCATTTGCACCTGTTGTTGAAATAACATGCTAATAACATAAATTTGACGTAATCAAAATGGATGTTCAACAGGAACCAGATGCTGAACCACAAAACATCACTTTTGAGGATCTTGGGATTAAAAAGGGTCCTCAGCTGGCAGATACACCCCTTGGAAAAGTATTTAGTTGTCAAATTATTATTCCTCGCACAGAACTTGACATTCAAAACACATGTATAGCAATGAGATACACACATCTCCTACAATGGACATATGTTCCAAAAGAGTAACATATTATCATAATTGTAACAAGAAAAGGAAAAATGAAGCGGCCAAATGCAGAGCTGCCAACCCTATTTTGTGTAATTGCGGGTCTGACTGAAATCCGGATGTGTCTAGGCGCATTCGTCCCCCAAAAAATTGAAAATAGATAAAAAGATATGGTGCATTCTCAGGTAGTGTCTTCGAGAAATGGATACAGTATAATGCACGTAGTGATTTTTCATCTGCCGCGTCCCGGGTACAAAATTAATCCTCTTATAACAATTAGTCCGCCCATGTAAATCACTCTAATTTGAAGCGATTACAGATGGATTTGAGTGGTTATGACTGAACCTTGAATATCCTAAAACCCTATGGTAATTCACTCCCCTTCTTGGAGGGTCAGCGGGAATTAATTTCCAAATCCGGGTCCGCCCCGCGGGTTGTGGGTCAGTTGGCAGCTCTGCAAGCGGGGACTCAAACCCAGGAGCTTTCCAATACTAATTGGATGCTGCACTGACTCTCAGATTCCTGGTCACCTGTCGAGCTGAGTCCTCCACATTATTGATATAATTATGGTAGGGAGGGTTATTTAAATAATAAATACTTCCTCAACTGAGGATTTAATCTGATCCTACTGGATGAAATGCAGGGGTATAATATACATGATATAGGAATCACCCTGTCTGTCCGGCTGTCTGATCATCCATCCTAATATCTGTTTGATATCTTCCATGTCTCATGATGTCCATGGATAAATTTTTGATCAAGGCGACAAAAATTGTCTGGTTCTTGTCTGGATTTGGATTAAAGTTTGTAGACTACATCCACTAACTTTACATTCCGTTGATATGTTTTGCAATACATATTTCTTCATACTTGCTGCCTACTTTAAAAAAAAAAATGTCCTCTACTTTAAAAAGGGCTGAAATCATGTGTCACATACCGAATTTGGTACATAGGGTTAGAGCCAAGGTCACAAGCAAATCTTAGATATAACAATTTGGCATTATAATGATGATGGGGACAGGGGGTATTTGTCTCTCAAGAGACTGTATACTCAAGTTGTGATAATTATGGTATTTTCAGAGAAGAGATATCAAAGATTTGTCTAAGAAGGAAATTGCCTTTGGATTGATATCTGTGTGTTCTCTGCTGGCTACCCTGGTTATGACCATTTATAAGTTAGCAACAATAACAGATAGATCATCAACTGACTTCACATTTGCAATAGTCTTACTGCTGAACACAGGTAAATAGATCTAAATAATAGTCCGTAAGAACGATGTTTGTTTGATTTTAATGTAATAATGACATTTGTCTGATTTTAATGTCTACATGTGTCTTCATGGCCAATGTACAGAAGGAAGAACAAGTTTATGTAAGCATGAGGTGTGGGAGTGTGTTTTATATCTGTCTTATACTAGCTCGCACACAGAGAAACACATTAAAATTTCCACTTCCTCGCCTAGTTTTCGGGCTGAGGAATGAACCTGGCCCTCCCTACATTCACTGAATTTGCTTGTTAAAATTAGTTATTTATGCTAAAGATGCTTCATTTGTGTATCTAAACAATAACCTATAGTAGAATGGAGGAAAAAACCAGGATGGGGTCAGACAGTGCTCAAGTCTGAGACCTCTAACACTACAGGCAAGTACTCTACCAACTAATCTACCAATACAGTAACCAACATTCCTGAAGTTTTCCCACAGGTGTCTGGTATGATACTATTAACCAAACTGTTATAAGAGGGAAGAAAAATGCAGGGTCAGAGGAAGAACAGAACCTAAGGCCTCTCGTCTTAGAGGTAACTGCTCTACAAACTGAGATATCCCGACCGCTACACAAACAAGGGGTTAAACAATGAAAAATCCTTACAGAATTAGAATTGTCTTTATTCCTCTTGCTGCCAAACCACTATGGTAGCTCTGTAGGTAGAGTGATCGCTTCATATGTTGGAGGTCAAGGGTTCTAACCTCGGTCAGATCTGACAAAGACTTGACAAATGTTAGTGACTGTCCTTTCGCCAAGCACTCAGCATATAGAAAAAGTCTTGGGTTCTTTCAGAAGAGACCTTAAAAACCGATGCTCCATGTCATGGCAGACATGGAACTTTAAAAAACCCTCCCAGCAAATTGGACTGAGAGCAATGCAAAGGTAAATTCACCTTTAGTTGGTGATGTTTTGATATAAGTTTAATACTCTTGACTTGGATGAAAAACATTATTCCATCAATCAACAAAATTGAATTTAAAAACAGTGTTCATAGGGCCAAATTGAATTTCAACACTAGGTTGGAAATGCCAAATTGAGGTTTAAAGTACAAATTTTTAAAATATGACATTAAATGGGTTTTTATTGGCATTTTTTGTTTACTTTACCAAAAGATTTAAAGAAACCTTTAGTTTTGTAATGAAGAGTTGTCTGTTACATTGAAGGACATTAATTTGTGTCCTTGTGGCACACTAATGGTAGAAGATACATGCATGTATGCCTGTGTGGCAGCAAAAGATTGGTTGGTTGAATGTTGCTTAACGTCGAATTGGCTATATTTCAGCTTTTCGCGATGAGAACTATTTTTTTATTAATCTATATGGATTGATGTGTATGCATGTGAAGTGCAAGTGTGTTGTATGGTCTGCCCTGTACTAGCGCACACTCAGGGCGACTTTAAGGTGCTAGCTCACTGAGTCAGTAAGCCAAAAACAAGCGTACCAATCCCCCAGCCCATTATACTGTACCAAGTTAACCAGTAAAGACCAACCACAAGGAAAATTCACTTTCCCACATGTGGTCTGAGCGGGCAGCAAAAGGGTTAAGTTTTTAATTTATTGTGGTATGTATACTGTAAATGAACTCAATTTAACTGGTTCAAACTTTCAGTTTTTTAATTTCCGATTTTATTAAATGGAGAATATATATTACAAGTATTTTACACATGAAAAAAAAAATTTGACTGCAAAATAAGCAAAAATTAGTATACTGTGAATAAAACTGCACTTGCAGTAATTAATAATTATTTTATTTGCTTCAGTGTTTTGTGTGTACTACTTGGTACATGGTGTCCTTCATGAGAGGCCTTATGAGATCGGAGTACTTGTTATAGCTACGTTCATTGTATGGCTATATATTATACTTAACTTTGCCTTTGCACATCAAGACAAAGTTAAAATGGTAAGTTACATGTGCACTAACTATAGAAATTTATATTTACATTGTCTTCGTATTTTGGTAACTGACAACATAAAGTGCTAATTGAAACAAAGGGAAGTAACTCTCATTACAGAAAATTGGTCACTTAGTTGAACATGTTGAAGAATCAAATCCCCTTTGATTGTTGCCTAAGATTTTATTTGACACTGTTTAATTTTTGAATAATTGCAAGAATATCATTTTGAAAAAATTCTCATTAATTATAAGGAGTACGTACTATATTTACATATACTTATGCTTTCCTTTTTCCTCTGTTTGGAGACATTTTGTCAACGATGCATAGAGGGGTCTCTTTTAAACACTATGACCGCCATGCCATTTCAACATTAGTAGTGTAATCATAACTTAACTTCAATTAGCAGCACTAGACATCTGTTTGGGAATTCCTTATTAGTAGTATGCACAGACAATGATGTTGAAAAGAGAAAATACATGATAAAAACTTGTTGCATTATCACATATATCAGACCATAAATGTCATCCAGCGTGTGACTGACATTATAACATGATGACCTAATCAATACAATCAATGATGTCACATGGTGACATGCTATCATGGTTGTATAAAGATGGGATTTCAAAATTTAAAAATTGGCATGCATTTAGATCTATAAATATGAGCATTGAATTGTTGAGATATGAAAATTATCGCTGTGCAACTGCCATAGCTATTCCAGACATACTTAACCCTTTAATTCAGTTTACCTGGAATAGATATGGCAGATACATGACCATAATTACCATAATCTCAACAATTGAATTCTTAAATACTTGCCAAAGGTTTATAATATAATCATCATGACAAGTAACATTTATAGAATTAAGATATTCAAGTGTTGCAGTGATATCTTAATAATCTAACTGTATGCAATAAAGTGATTTTTCTTGAAAATAAATTTTTCTGAATATGTGGATCTGAAAAATGTGACTATAAACAATGGAGCTAGAAATTGTGGCACCAAAAACCATAACACAAAAACACCTTGTGATAAAATCTATGTTACTAAAAATGGCACTAAGACAATGTGGCACTTAAAACTGTGTGACTAAATTTTATACATTATTCGTCTTTTTTTTTCACATATGAGCAGGTGGCAGAGTGATTATATGGGATTATATTGAGAATCTGTGAGACAGACATTTAATTCAGAATAGTTCTTGTTTTAAAATTATAAAATTATTTTCAGGCTCGCCTAATTGTTGGCTCTATTTTGAGTCCTGCTATTATAGTCCTTGGATTACTAATTGGAAAGCAATACCATGATTCTGGGAGGTTGATATTCCGAACAGTTGGAGCAAGCTCAGAGGATCAAGCTATGTGTAAAACTATGTTTTTCTTCTACGGACTTTTAAAGTTTGACCTTCAACTTGGTGTAAGTATCTCTCATGGTCCAGTTTTTTAAAGACAGCTATGGAAGCCCAGTTGGTAGGGTGCTTGTTCTGTTTGTGGGAGGTGAAGGGTCAAGCCAAGGCCAAGATTTCCAAGACTTGAAAATAGGTAGGGTGGGGTTATAGAGTTTCATACCCAATTCAAGAATTTTCACTTATATTCAGACAGTCAGTTCATGGATTGTGGTGGAAACCAGAGTGCCACCAGACTTCAGCTAGTGAAATGACAAACTTTCTCACACTAAGAATTAACTGTCCCAAGTGAGATTTGAATCTAGTTGGTGAGAGGTGGTGTGATTCATTGAAAATAGAATGTAAGTAGAGACTTGCTTTTAACAAACACTTGGCATTTAGAAATGAAAGTCATGGGTCCTTCAAAGTAGACCTTAAAAACTGATACTTCATGCAATGGTAGGGGTGGCAGGTCAAAGAACCCTTCCTGAATATTGTCCTGAGTCCAATCCAAAAGTAAAAATTTCTGCTACTTTTCCTATAGCTGGTGACATCCTGATACAATTGAAAAGATTGAAAAGATCCCATCCATCCATCCATTCATTCCTCTCTCCCTCCCCTACCATCCCATCCCATCCATCCATCCATCTATCGATCAAACCATCATCCATCCATCCATCCATCCATCCAATTTTTTAAAGCTTCATTAGATTTAACTGATTTGTTAGTTACAAAATCTTAGATTTCAACTGATACTCACAGAGCCTGTTGTTTTATTTTTCAGTTGTCAATGGTGATTCTCATATTAAGTGAAGGTTTAAAACTTGATTTTGAAGATGAAATCATCCTTCCAATCGGTATCATTATCAGTATTGCTGCTTTCATAGTTGGATATCTTTGTGTGAGTAAACGATTTTGTACTAATCCTGTTAAAATAAATACATTATTATTATTATTTATATATAAAGGCCCAGATTAAAATAGATTGAGGATCTTGCATGAGTGATAATGCAATATTGGATTTATTAAACAAGTTGAATGAAATTTATGCAGTTAGCATTTTACAAGTTGCAAATGTTTATTCAACAAGTTTAATAAATTGAAGAGTCTGCATAAACACAGATGTAAGATTCTGTTTATGGCATAATTTGAGTAAACTCAATTTTTTTTATCTGTAAAGCGTTTTCTCAGCTTTAAACAGTGCTACTAAAATGGCCGCAAACCACAATTTGTGCTAACTAAAATATTACGTCATAATTTGTTACAACAATTGCATGACTTCATTAACCACAAATATGCTACATGAATTTGTTGTATGGGATTTTTTGATGATTATACAATAAAAATACTTATATTTTAGTTCAGCTATTTATAGCTATCAAAATATTGGCTACTTTTGTCATGTCATACCACCAACATTATCAAATTTGGAGTGGATTGAATCATTGATGCTGCCCCTTTTCAAGCTCCTTTGACATATATATCAAAACAGCCAGTTCTTGGATAGTGAAAGAAACTGAAGTACCCAGAAAAGACCACAAACCTTTAGAAAGCTAACTGACACATTTTTCTCACACTGGGATCTGCCCCAATAATAGAAAAAACCTTCAAGCACCTTCCCCATTTTCCTCACAGACATGAAGCAGCTGAAGAAGCTATATTGTAATACATTGTATAGCAACATTGCATGAAACCCTTTCATGTATTATGTGAAGGACTTGGGCAACCAATAGCCCTTCCCATTTTGTCTGTTGTTTTGCTTTTGTGATAACGTTTCATATATTAATCTTCTTCTCCAAAACTGAAGTTAATTGAAGCAAACTTGTTTTTGAAGATGATATTACTTATATACATGTATTCAGCTATAGTCAATGTTGCAAAAGTTAATTAGTCATGAAACAGTTTTGGTAATAGAATCACAAAAGTCAATATCCATGAATAAATGTTGGTTTACAGTAGACTTAAAAAATATCTTGGCATTTGAACTTCTGCAGGAGATATGTGCCATATCCTTAGTTGTGTGTTAAGGCCCATGGGGTTCTTGTTTTAAATTTTATATAGCACATGTATTATAGAATAGTCCAACCTGCCTTAAAGGCATTCTGTATATAAAGGCCAGTAGAATTGTATCCCAATTGTTCTTTATTCATATTATTTAAACCTGTATATAAAGGTCACCTGCCCATAAAGGTCACTTTAACTAGTTCCCTTCGGTGGCCTTTATAGACTGGTTTGACTGTATTATTAGTTACTTATTTGATTATAATAATTAGATTTTTACATGGTGATATTTTTGCAGGTAAGAACAGAAAACAAGATTCTTGGTATTGTATTTTGTGTTGCACTTTTCTTTGAGCCTGCTTACATCATCTACAAAATCACAACAGTAAGTTACTTAGTGATTGATTGATTGTATTAGATTTTATGCCCCAGTAAAACATATTTCACTGATATTGAGATCTCATCATCTATACATTGTAAACGTGAAGTGGCAGAAATTTTAATCTTTGCTGTATGAAGGGAGCTTGCTGTGACACAGGGCTTTGGTTTTTTTAAGGTCTTTCCAAAGGACCCTGTGACCTTCATATCTAAATGCTGGCTGTTTGGCAAAAAAACAGTCGCTACCTATTTTCAAGTCTTGTTAGACAGTGGCTGGTTGAGTATCATATTTTTGAGGTTGATAAATTCTTATGTCTACCTCATGAGAAGTCAATAATTGTATATGGTTACATATTTATACACATGTTGATACAAATTTACATATCAGACATGGTATTCATGTGAACACTTTTACTTCTTTTTGATTAATCCTGTTGACATATGTAAGCCTCAATAAGCTGTTTTGTTTTTCATATATATTTCACTTTCACAATAAACCACTTTATATTGACTCATACTTATTTAAGTGATTTTACTTTACAGAAGGAATAAGCAGTTTTACTTTAGTGTGCCAACTTTTTGTGTGCATGCCGAGAAACTATTAATTTAATTTAGTGTAATTTTATCTTTAGTTAGCAGAAAAGTTAAACTTTGTAAAAGCACTAAAATAAAACTCACTAAAATGTCTCAGTTTATATTTCATATAATACTAGTGTTAATTTAACAGCACTAGATGGCTGTTTCAGAATGCAATTCCTCATCGCATGATGAGTATTGCTCTTAACTAAAATTGCAAAATCAAAATTGTATTCAAGGGTTGAAAAAATATCCAAAGGGCCGAAATATATTTAACCAAATTTAGCTAAGGAAATACTTTGCATCATGAGGAAGTATACCTTAGTTTTTTGAGGATTTTCATATTATAACTAGCAGCATATTTAGACAGTAGTATTTTTCTGACAATACAAAAGTATTGCCTACTGAATATACATAATCCTGGTCGATGCTTAGTCCACCAGCAGAGATACCGGCCCAGTGGTTTAAATTTCTTATTATACCAGTATTATTTTTATATACTTTGTACATGTACATGATGTTGTATAGAAAACAACTAATTTTTAAAATAAATTTTCAGTCGGCTACAACAATGACAAATAAATCGGAACCATTAGCAGTAACAACATTCACATGTGCAGGGTTGGCTTTGGTTATTCATATACTTGTTTCCGTGTTTTTTGCACTGGCGTTCCGTAACTTTGGAAAGGGTTTAAAACAGAAGGGTGAGTATTGTATTCATATCTGCAGATCATGGTTTCACAGTCAGGCCTTTTTAACTTAGAATTCTCTTATATTTCACATCTGACAAAAATAGCATACATACATGATTCTACAGTAGCCATGGTAATCATTTCTACGTTAAGATTCTATGTCTAGATTTCAAAATTTACAAGAATATTCAAAGCAACCATTTTGTAGACATGTTTGACATCTTCATCCTGTTAAATTTTAGAGAAAAAAATAATTTCAATTTTTAGTACAACTTTTAAATATCACCAAAATTTGATAAAATTATGTAAAATAAATTGAGATAAACATGATACAATAATAAGTTACTGGTAAGTATTGCATGTATTAAATTCTGAATCTAAACTTGGACCTACTGCTTTATACAGGGAAAAATGTTGGTATAAATTTAAACCTTTCAGATTTTCCTAATTTCATATTTTTTATATCATAATGATAGACCAATTTAAATCTTGAAAACAAAAGATAGAAGTTTGATGAAAACTAACTATTGGTATTAAGAGAATTAAAGTGCCAGCCTACATAATCTGATAATGCAGTGTTCAGTTAAAAAATATAGCGAATAGAGACAATTCTGGCCCTGTACCTGAAAAAAAATTCAATTTGGATCAACATTATAACATAAAATTTTGATATCTTTTGTTTTAAAAGATCACTATTATGTCAAGGTAAAACTGGATTTTATTTAACTAAGATCGAGACATTAGAATTTGATTTGTTCCAAACTCAACTAAGCTTGACAAGATGTGCCAGGGTTTGCCCACAGACTACTTTTGTAGGATAAAATTTTTAATTTTGGGCTGACCTAAAGAAATTTTTTTATATAATCCTTAATTTTTGGCTGACCAGGGGTATGTGTGTGTGATAATATCCTTATCTTTGGGTTGGCCCAGACTATTTTCGTGGCATTAAATTCTTATTTATTATAAGTAAAGTAGATTGTTGCTTGTTCTCCCTTATCCCAGTGCATTTGTTCAAATTGTAGAATATTTTAGAGTTGGGCATTCTCAAAAAACATTTGTCTCAATTGACATAAATATCAATATTATTGCATTCATTTAATGTTAAAATGTCCTTATCAATGGAGCCATTTGGCAAAATAAGGGGTCAGTGATCCCTACTAGATTGAACACTGCAGCCAATCTTGTTAATCCTACCAGAACCTGCCATAATGTGGATATAACTTTAACTTGATAAACATGATAAAACAAATTCCAAAAACCTTGCTCCAGCATGCACAACAATGTACATTTGTTAACAGTGGGAAAACCTAGGTATATCATAGAACCAATGTTATGGTGGGAACTTTCTGTTTCTTTATTGGTAATGGCTGGTATTGGTTTATATTTTCCCTGGTTTCCATGGTTTTGGTAATAACCTTCTATTTATGTAAATCACAATATATTGTATACAGTCTATCATGTTTAAATACCAAACTGTTTATAAAAGCCAAACAGAGAAATCCTTTCCATTTCTCCTTTTACCAAGCAAATCAAACTTTTTAACAGTGGAATTTGTAGAAATTGAACACTATGGATCAATTTTTTGGGCAGGTATGCACAGAGTGCAAATATGGTTTACTAAAGTGAAAATAAAACTAGGATCCAGGATTCCTGGTTGGGATATTATGAGATTCCTGAATCCAGGTTTTCAATATTCCAACCAGGAAACCCGGAAAATTTTGTCTGGGTATTCTGGTGTATTCTAATGGAGACTCTTATCTCAATCAGGAATACTGGTTTTCTGGCCGGGAATGCCAGTAGTCTTATCTAGTGTCTTGATATCCTGTCCAGAATTCCTGGCATTTTGACCAACATTTCAGTATTTTGACTGAGAATCTTGACATTCTTTTTACTAGAAAACATGAACTGATATGTTTCCATATCCAATGGAAGTATTTTTTTTGCACAAACGTTTCAGGGTATAGCATTTAGTAGAGCTGCAAACCTCATTATTTATAATTATTTAAAAAAAACAAACAAATAAAAACAATTCAAAAATAAACCTGGCCAATTGAATCTTTGACGCCTATTTGTTCAGGTTACACAGATAAATTGGTAAATTTAACTACAGTTTGATCACCATTTATCTGTAATACATGAAAGGATAAAGTTGATTAATTCTGAAAATCATGGTTTGGTCATTCAACCTTTTCTCTTGCTACATGCAAATAAATGTAACTAGAATTAAATCAAGCACTACATTATAATTAGAGTACCCTTGCTAGTTAAGTTGTTAAGTTGTTTAGTATCTGTGAAAAGTGAAACCCTGAGTATACCAAAATCCTTGATCTACTGTAAAGTAGAGACACATGGATGAGTGGTAAAGGTTGTCTTGTGACTAAAGGGTCATGGGTTCAAGCCATAGATAGGCTTTGTGATATATTCTTGAGAATGACCTTTAATTTCATTTTGCTTCAGTCCACTAAACATAACTGTAAAACTTCTCAGAAATATCCATATTTACAGATTTCTTTAATTGGCCTTTATAAGCAGGTTTGGTTGTATTTTTAATTCAATGTTTAACTAAGTTATACAAGCAATGAGAATTTGTAACAAGCCTGTGTCTGTTATACTAAAGTTTAAAATTTAATATGTACATGCATATCTTTAAGCATAATTTTTAAAGTTTTTTCATACATTTATTTTAAGAGAAAAAATAATAGAGATTATTCTGATAACCCTTAATACATTAATTTGATATATAAGTAAAGTTTAATTTTAATTAATAGTTTTTAGTTACATGTATTTTTACTGTACTAATCACTGCATGCTGGTGTCATGACAGTAAAAATCACCCAATTGTCACAGGAAATAATAATAAAAGAATGAATAATATCATGCCATGTTATTTCATTTATGCCGAGTGGTTACCCCATCATTGTTGAGGTAAACATTATAAATCTCTGTAGAGAGAACATTTTCTGCTGCTGTGGAATAATGGAGCTGAATCTGTCTAATTCAGTGTGATTTTCTGTAATGTCTTAAGTGATTAGTACAGTAAATTTATTGTTTATAATTGTATGTTCAACATTTTCAATAGAGAGGATTCTGATAATTTTTAAGACTGATTTAATAATTTGTAAATCTTATGTAATGTTTATAAATACATTATAAATACGTTTCTTTTTCATAAAATGAATTTTGTATATCTGGAAACTAATTTACCAATTTATAAATGGTAATGAATAGCCTCTCCAAAGATGGAGAGCACCATATCAGGGCTCAAAGTGACACTGGCTCCTTATCAAATTATTCAGGTGCCAATGAAAGATTTTAGTTGCCAAAAATGAAAACTACTGGAATAAAGAAAATGTCATGAAAAAAAATTTGGAAACAAAAATTTTTGTTTTTATATTTAATTTTCATGCACTCACTGATTTCATTTAGTAGATGAGCTCTGCACACATGAAGTTTTAATTATTATTTTTTAGCTCACCTGACCAAAATGTCAGGTGAGCTTATGGCATAGCGCAGCGTGTGTATGTGTGTGTGTGTGTGTGTGTGTGTGTGTGCGTTAACACCTATTTTCAACATCTCCTCGAAACTACAAGACAGATTTCAATGAAACTTGGTGAGAAGTATATATGGCCGGTGCAATTCAGATTTGTTCGTTGCATTGCCATGGCTACCATAACTAGGTCAAGGTGACCTAGGGGTGCAAATATCTTAAAAAATCTTCTTCTCCGAAACCAATGATTGGAGAAAAAAACTGATGTGATATTTGGCTTCTCTAGGGTCTTAAGCCTATAGTTTGTTCATTTTGTGAAATTCGACAAAAAATAGGTTACGCGTTTTTGCATTTAATTTTGAAAAAATCGTAAAATAGCTTCAAATTTTTATAACTTGACTATTTGACCAGATAATGACATGGGGTTTTCAGTTTTGACATATTCCTGTAATTATCTTCAAAATGGGATCAAGGTCAATTGTGAAGGTCATGACCTAATTTTTTTACCTCTGATTTTAATTATTATCTGGAAAACTATAAACTTTTTGTATAGGCATGTATATCGAATTGTTGTAGATATTGATACAATGATCATTTTGATGTATAGAAAAAGGCCATGGGTTCAAAGGTCAAGGTCACATGCAAAACAATACCAAAATGATTAATTATCTCGAAAACTATAAACTTTTTGTATAGACATGTGTATTAGAATATTGTTGGTATTGATGTAACAGTCATTTTTATGTATAGATTAAGGTCATGGGTTCAAAGGTCAACATCACAGATGCGAAATAATACTGAAATGTTTAATTTTCTTGAAAACTATTAATTTTTTTTATAGGCATGTATATTAGAATGTTGTAGGTATTGATACAACGATCATTTTGATGTATAGAAAAAGGTCATGAGTTCAAAGGTAAAGGTCACATATGCTTAACAATACCAAAATGGTTAATTATCTCGAAAACTATAAACTTTTTGTATAGACATGTATATTAGAATATTGTTAGTATTGATATAATGATCATTTTGATATATAGATTAAGGTCATGTGTTCAAAGGTCGAGGTCACAGATGCAAAAGAATACTGAAATGGTTAATTAACTTGAAAACTATTAACTTTTTGTATAGGCATGTACATTAGAATGTTGTAGGTATTGATACAACAATATTTTTGATGTATAGAAAAAGGTCATGGGTTCAAAGGTCAAGGTCAAAGATGAGAAACAATACTGAAATGGTTAATTATCTCGAAAACTATAAACTTTTAGTATAGACATGTATACTAGAATGTTGTAGGTATTGATATAATGATCATTTTGATATATAGATTAAGGTCATGTGTTCAAAGGTCGAGGTCACAGATGAGAAACAATACTGAAATGGTTAATTAACTTGAAAACTATTAACTTTTTGTATAGGCATGTACATTAGAATGTTGTAGGTATTGATACAACAATATTTTTGATGTATAGAAAAAGGTCATGGGTTCAAAGGTCAAGGTCACAGATGCAAAAGAATACCGAAATGATTAATTATCTTGAAAAGTATTAACTGTTTGTATAGGCATGTATATTAGAATGTTGTAGGTATTGATACAACAATATTTTTGATGTATAGAAAAAGGTCATGGGTTCAAAGGTCAAGGTCAAAGATGAGAAACAATACTGAAATGGTTAATTATCTCAAAAACTATAAAGTTTTAGTATAGACATGTATACTAGAATGTTGTAGGTATCTAAGGTCAAGGTCACAGATGCAAAACAATATTGAAATGGTTAATTTTCTCAAAAACTATTAACTCTTTGTATAGGCATGTATATTAGAAGATTTGGTATAAGCCTCACAATTATTTGATATATTAATAAAGGCCATACATTCAAGGGTCAAGGTCACAGATACCAAAAATCCAAAGTGGCCTAATTTTTTTTTCTTTTGTACTTTTGTTTTTACTATTTTAGCCTCAAATCGTTACTGTTATGAAAGATTTTGACATTTGACATTTGAGCTATTATTTATCAGGTGAGCGTATCAGGCCCAATGGGCCTCTTCTTTTAAAAATATGTAGCAAATGATTTACTTATTCAGTCACTCTAGCACTTTTTGGTAAACTGTATAGAGTGGCAAATAAATGGTCACAAAATCAGAATTTTAGTTGTCATGGCACCTATTTTATGTGCAACTTTGAGCCCTGCATATTCACAAAACAATTTTGACAAATATTTTTTAACTGATAGTTTTTCACAAAGGACCCTTAGCAGCTGTTCATAATCAATGGATGTACAAATCTGTATCTGATCGTTCTGATTGGTCAGATTAATATGTATAAGTAGTGTAAGTAATAGTTGATTGGTTAGTAAGATTATGTTTATTCTGATTGGTCAGATAATATGTATAAGTACCGTAATTGTTGATTGGTTAGTAGGATTGTGTTTATTTTGATTGGTCAGATTGATATTTTAATGTGTATAATTACTTGCTGATTGGCTGGTAAGATATACTTATTCTGATTGGTGAGTTTATCACTAATTGGTTGGTAGTGCTAGCTTGTTCTGATTGGTCAGATTGATATATTAATGTGTAATCACCTGCTGATTGGTTGGTAATGTCTGTTTTATTCTGATTGGTCAGATTGATATTTTGATGTGTAATCACCTGCTGATTGGTTAGTTGCTAAATTGTTCTTATTGGTCAGATTGACATGCTACCAGTTAAATGCTTGCTCATTGGTTTTTGTTAGTTTTTAGCTCACCTGACCGAAGGTCATGTGAGATTTGTTCGTGGCGTTGCTATGGCTACCATAACTAGGTCAAGGTGACCTAGGGGTTCAAAAATCTTAAAAAATCTTCTTCTCCGAAAGTACTGATTGGAGAAAAAATCTGATGTGATATTTGGCTTCTCTAGGGTCTTAAGCCTATAGTTTGTTCATTTTGTGAAATTCGGATAAAAAATAGGTTACGCGTTTTTGCGTTTAATTTTAAAAAAATCGTAAAATAGCTTCAAATTGTTATAACTTGACTATTTGACCAGATAATGACATGGGGTTTTCAGTTTTGACATCTTCTTGTTAGTATCTTCAAATGAGGTCAAGGTCAATTGTGAAGGTCGTGACCTAATTTTTTTTACCTCTGATTATAATTATTATCTCGAAAACTATAACTTTTTGTATAGGCATGTATATTAGAATGTTGTAGGTATCGATACAACGATCATTTTGATGTATAGAAAAAGGTCATGGGTTCAAAGGTCAAGGTCACAGATGCAAAACAATACCGAAATGGTTAATTTATCTCGAAACTATAAACATTTTGTATAGGCTTATATATTAGAATGTTGTAGGTATTGATAGAACGATCATTTTGATGTATAGAAAAAGGTCATGGGTTCAAAGGTCAAGGTCACAGATGTGAAACAATACCGATATGGTTAATTATCTCGAAAACTATAAACTTTTTGTATAGGCTTGTATATTAGAATGTTGTAGGTATTGATACAACGATCATTTTGATGTATAGAAAAGGTCATGGGTTCAAAGGTCAAGGTCACAGATGCAAAACAATACCGAAATGGTTAATTATCTCGAAAACTATAAACTTTTTGTATAGGCATGTATATTAAATGTTGTAGGTTATTGATACAACAATCATTTTGATGTATAGAAAAAGGTTATTGGTTTAAAGGTCAAGGTCACAGATGTGAAACAATACTGAAATGGTTAATTATCTCTAAAACTATAAACTTTTTGTATAGGCATTTATATTAGAATGTTGTAGGTATCGATACAACAATCATTTTGATGTATAGAAAAAGGTCATGGGTTCAAAGGTCAAGGTCACAGATGCAAAACAATACCGAAATAATTAATTATCTCGAAAACTATAAACTTTTTTTATAGGCATGTATATTAAAATGTTTTAGGTATTGATACAACATCATTTTGATGTATAGAAAAAGGTTATTGGTTTAAAGGTGAAGGTCACATATGCGAAACAATACCGAAATGTTTTATTATCTCAAAACTATAACTTTTTGTATAGGCATGTATGTTAGAATGTTGTAGGTATTGATACAACAAATCATTTTGATGTATAGAAAAAGGTCATGGGTTCAAAGGTCAAGGTCACAGATGTGAAACAATACTGAAATGGTTAATTATCTCGAAAACTATAAACTTTTTGTAGAGGCATGTATATTAGAATATTGTAGGTATTGATACAACGATCATCTTGATGTATAGAAAAAGGTCATAGGTTCAAAGGTCAAGGTCACAGATGTGAAACAATACCGAAATGGTTAATTATCTCGAAAACTATAAACTTTTTGTATAGGCATGTATATTAAAATGTTGTAGGTATTGATACAACAATCATTTTGATGTATAGAAAAAGGTTATTGGTTTAAAGGTCAAGGTCACATATGCGAAACAATACCGAAATGTTTTATTATCTCGAAAACTATAAACTTTTTGTATGGGCATGTATATTAGAATGTTGTAGGTATCGATACAACGATCATTTTGATGTATAGAAAAAGGTCATGGGTTCAAAGGTCAAGGTCACAGATGTGAAACAATACTGAAATGGTTAATTATCTTGAAAACTATAAACTTTTTGTATAGTCATGTATATTAGAATATTGTAGGTATTGATACAATGGTTATCATGATGTAAAGAAAAAAGTCATTGGGGTTTAGTATTTATGTTTTCTTTAAATCAGCTAGCCATTAGTTATCAGGTGAGCGTATCAGGCCCATGGGCCTCTTGTTTATTATCCAGGTTGATATATTACTGTATAAGTTTTTAACCTGACTAAAGGTGGATATAGTTAGAAAAAATTACTGTAAGAGTAGAAATAGAGTAGAATATTGGAGTTTAACATCCAAGTCAAAATTTCTAACTTATTGAGGCAGTTACAGATCAGGGATGATGGAGGAAACCAGATTGTCCAGTAAAATCACCATTCTTGGGCAAGCTAACTGACAAATTTTTCCATCTAGAATCTATATACTGTAGATCAGGAAATTTCAATATCCGTAGAAAGCCCAGCTTTTTCATGGCCTCAAAAAGCAATGCTTTCACCATGGATAACATGTATTCATAATTCTAAAGCCAATCAAACTATAAAAAGTGCAATAAACAATCTGTATACTGGCAAGTTGAAAAATTTGTGTCAATTTCACATGAATTTTCAGCATAATGTCACTTTTTTTGGAAATCTTCAGAGATTTCAAAATGAATGATTTTGAATAAATTCATGATTTTTCATAAGATATAGAAAAATGGATTAGGGCTTTAAAAGGTTTGACCTAGTTTGTGGTCTGCTGTGCTTTCTTAACGGTCACACCTCAGTCATATTATTTATTATTAGGGATGTTTAAAGTGTTGTTTTTTCCTAAAAGGAATTGTCCCTCTAACAGGGTTTTGTCAGTATTAGGTATTATAATACAAGTCCCTGTGACTTATAAAAAGATCCTGATTTACAGTATAGACAATTTGATTGAGAATCAAAGTTCACATGGTTGTATAAATGACATCTTTAGATATAAGGCAGGACATATGTACTGAACATTTTTCAATTAATTTGCTTCAGGAATAGTTTGGTTTCAATTTCAGTTTATGGAACTACAGCAAACTATGAAAGACACAGAAATGAAGAACAAAATGTACAAGCAGGACCATGACCTAGAAGAAAAGTTATCATATAGTTTCAAAATGAGGTTAAGGTCAAAGGTCACGTTTATTATTTAATATTTTTCCGCTGTAATTATTACTGTTACTTTAATTATTTCTTAAAATGTTTGAATGCAGCTTATGGAACTACAGCAAAATATGAAGACAAAAAAAAAGGTTTAAGCAGGTCGTGACCATGACATAAATTTTTTTCAAAAGTTTCAATAGATATAATTTCAATTTGATGTTATAAGGTCAAAGATCAGGATTATCATCTTGATATTATTATATGACCTTAATTCATTACAAAATGTTTGAATGAAGTTTTCTATCTTTATACCATGCCCATTAAAACTTGAATTCAATACACCGCTATCCATGAAGTGCAATATGCTTTTGTTACCCCCTACCTTTTAAAACATTAGGGTATATTAAATTTGAAGTTATGTTTGTCTTCACTTTCAGTCCAGACACATTTTTTCCAGAGTTATTTAGCAGAACTATGAAATAATCTTTTATGAAACTTGGTGCAAAGCATCAACATTGATAGATGTGCATATCATTATTCTGAGTTGCTTTTCTCATTTTCCTACTGCCCATTGAGCATTAGTGCAAATAAGTACCTACCTGCAGGGTATGATCTATTTCACTGAATTGGCTTGTTAAGTCATACATTTGGCATTATAAAGGGATTTGGTAAAGAAATCAAGAGAGGCTTGTAAAGAAAAAGACTTTGAGGTTGACTCCATAATATGGCGATGAACAAAGTTACAAGCAGAGGTTCAAAACTATGTTTGGAAATTGAAGATCCAGGACCTTTTAACTTTATTTTTTTGCAGGTCTTGCATAAAGTTTTGAAAGTCCAATATCATATTATTATATCGAAAAGATAGGATTATCTTGGTAGAAAATGGCAGGTCCATAGGATGTTTAAATATCAAGGGTCCCAATGTAAAATCAATAGTTCTCGGACCTTGGTCCCAGGGAATTTTGAACACCTGCAAAGTTTTCAAGCGACATTATCAAATGAGGTATTATTGTATTATTACAACATGTGCTTTAAAGGTATGCCCAAGTGTATTTATTTTATTTCCTATATTTTTACAATAGATTTTTTAATTATAAATTTGAGTTGTTATAACTGTTATTTCTTACATGCATGTAATAGTTTATTTGTTGTACATTTTGTATTTATGAAAAAACTGTTTAAGAAATGTTGACATTTTTTGTTGTATCAACAATTTGAATTGAACTTCTTTTTAGATGAATGAAAAACAAACAAACTTTACAATCCAGAAGCAAAGTAAAAACTTTAATACTGACAAATTAGGTAAAACTCATGAACTTCCACCATGAAACTGAGGTCGAGTGCTCCGGAAGGGTAAGCACCTCCTGTTTAGCTAACTACACCTGCCACAAGTGTAAGAAAAATTGAGTGAAAGGAACATGGAACTATGGGATGTCAAATATACCCAGGGCAATCCTTGACACTGAGACATCAAACTTATCAACAATACTGTGATGAACCTATTTGTTAAGGGTCAACTGCTTTCAAATATCTAATGGCTTTAATTAATTATTCATGTTATTTGAACCACTAGTATATAAGGGCAACTTCTACTGATACCCTAAGCTGCCTATATAGACAGGTTTGACTGTATTTCTTAAAAAACTCTGTAAAAATCAGATTTATTGCTTACGGTAATTCAAAATTTAGATTAACAGTTATAATTTCCAATTTTATTTTCTTAACAAACCAATGTGTATTTGTATAATTAGTCTTTGTTCTTTGTATAACTATATTGCTGATGTGTCCAAGTTAAGTTATCATGGATATATCCCCTAGTTCCTTGTTCCTTTTATCCTCAATTTTGCTTTGCATACTTGGCAGGTGTAGCTAGCTAAACAGGAAGTGCTTATTATTCCAAGCACCTGACCTCAATTCACTGGTGGAAATTCATGTGTTTAGCAAAATTTTCCAGTTGTTTGTTTTTGATTTGTACACTGCCATTGTAAATTGCCATTTTCAGATGTGAGCTAAAGATTTTGATACTATATATGCGTCTAACTTTAACGAGAACTTAGGTTTTCATTAAATGATTGCAGTTGCTAGCATAAAATAATTTTTACATTTGATTATACTGGTAATGGTACAACTTTACTTGTTACTTTTTGGTATGATGGAATTTGACTTGGTAATATACTACAGAGTAATATTTTTTTTAAATATATATTTTTCTATACTACATTAATTTGTACATAGAATAATTAAGACTTAAGTTTTTATGGGATTCTTAGGTTAATATTTTGATTACAATTTAGTAATTTATACACGAATTCCTTAAATTTGCTTGAAAACAAATGAATTGCTATCATAGTTTTGTTTATTTTACTTTTTTAAAT
Source organism: Anadara kagoshimensis (assembly GCA_021292105.1). Lineage (NCBI taxonomy): Eukaryota > Metazoa > Mollusca > Bivalvia > Arcoida > Arcidae > Anadara > Anadara kagoshimensis. The sequence goes on from CM037870.1 coordinate 64,874,509, forward strand.
CTATTTTTTTTGTACAATTTCAGTCCCACTATCTCTAGAGCTACAGATTTTAGCCATAAGTACTAGAGTTTTTGTATGATTTTTGTTTAAATATGTTCTCCAGATTGCACTAACTCTGTGTCAAGTTAAATCTAATTTATACGGGTCCACCCAGAACATTGGGCTAGGTGGCCAAATTGTATAAATATAGATAGATCCTCTTACTTCATAAGTTTAAGTCCCCATCATCAGGGCAGATCCTAGTGTGAGAAAGGTCCCTTTCACTCTATATACATGTACTTTGTGCACATAATCATGGTAACTGATACCTTGCTTTAATTATAAAAAAAGATATGGACCGGACAAGAAAATGTTAATGTACCCACAGACAGACAGCGTCATACCATAATATGTCCTGTTATACGGGTGTATAAAAATAGTAGCAAACTGAAATCGATTCATGAGTGTGTGTGTGTGTGTGTGTGTGTGTGTGTGTGTGTGTGTGTGTGCCAGTGAAAAAATGTTCAACTGTTTTGAGATGGTCAGTTCAGCATGGCTTAAATATCTGTACAACCTAGAGACGACCACCAACCTTTGGTAAGCAAACTGACAAACTTTCTCGCACTTTGATCTGTCTAGAGTTGACTTCGGACCTAGGCAGTGAGAAGCTGTGATCTGTAAGGCGTTTGTTAAGATGTGATTGTAGAACTGAGGCCTGTATGATTTTTTACTGTTATAAGGTTTAAACTTGACTAAATATTTTGTATAATAATTTACTTTTTATAATCAAATCAAATGACATGAAATTTAATGCCACTGTTAATATGAATTTATTTATGTCTTTTAATATTAATATATCTAAACCACCTTTCATTATTTTCATGCATTGTATAACTATATGTTAGAATTTTTTCATATTTAAATCAAAATGGCATGAAATTAAATAGTATTATTTTTATGAATTTATGTTTATTAGTCCACTCATGGTGAAAACAAAAGGGGACTATAGTTTTTTCCCTCTGTCCATTTGTCCTCAATCAGTTTTCCGGCCTTTTTTTCCTTTATATGTTGCGATATTGGATTCATATTTGGAATGTATCTTTATATTGTTGACCTACAAGTTAGGTTTGACTAAGCCAAAATTTTGATCAGTTTTGACAGAGTTTATGGCTCTTTGAAATTTTCTCTTTTGTAACAGTTTTTGCAGACATTTTTCCTTTACTTTTTAGATATTGAATTCATATTTGAATGTACCTTTATCATGTTTATATAGTTGACCTACAAGTCATATTTGACTTGGCGTCAATTTTAATTAGGTAGTTTTGACAGCATTATGCCCCTTGGAAAGTTTCACTTTTGTCAGTTTTCAAAGCTACCGAGTGAACCATTTAATATGCTGTCTTCTTTATGTCGAGACAAGGAACCAGCATCTAAAAATTTAACAAGAGGCCCATGGGCCTTAACGCTCACCTGAGGAAGAGTACATATCTTATGCAGAGGTTCAATGGTCAATGACATTAATAAAAGAGAATATCAAAATTTTCAGCAGTAAGGGCCATAATATGCAAGTATTTTTGCAAATTAATTATAATAATTATTATATAAGGATGCTATATATAACATATTTAATCTAGCTACAATATATAATATAAACAGCTAAAACATCTGTATATTAAATGTGCATTAGGCCAATACCTACAATATTCCAATATACATGCCTATACAAAGATTTTATAGTTTTTGAGATAATTAACCATTTAAGTATTCATTTGCATCTATGACCTTGACCTTTGAACCTATGACCTTCATTCATATATCAAAATGATCGATAGGCCAATGCCTACAATATTCTAAAATACATGCCTATACAAAAGTTTATAGTTTCTGAGATAATTAACCATTTAAGTAGTAGTTTGCATCTATGACCTTGACCTTTGAACCTATGAACTTCATTCATATATCAAAATGATCTTGTACAAATGCCTACAATATTCTAATATACTTGCCTATACAAAAGTTTATAGTTTTTGAGATAATTAACCATTTAAATATTCGTTCGCAGCTATGACCTTGACCTTTGAACCTATGACCTTCATTCATATATCAAAATGATCGTTAGGCCAATACCTACAATATTCCAATATACATGCCTATACATAAAGTTAATAGTTTTTGAGATAATTAACCATTTAAGTATTCGTTCGCATCTTTGACCTTGACCTTTGAACCTATGACCTTCATTCATATATCAAAATGATCGTTAGGCCAATACCTACAATATTCCAATATACATGCCTATACAAAAAGTTTATAGTTTTTGAGATAATTAACAATTTCAGTACTTGTTTCATCTATGACCTTGACCTTTGAACCCATGACCTTTATTCATATATCAAAATGACCATTGTGCCATTACCTACAATATTCTGATATACATGCCTATACAAAAAATTCATAGTTTTGCAGATAATTAACTATTTCGGTATTCTTGGACATCTGTGACCTTGACCTTTGAACCAATGACCCTGATCTATGTATCAAAATGATCGTCATGTCAATACCTACAAATAACTGAAAATCCTACGCCATTATCACAAGAACTGTTAAAAAAATAGCATTTTTTATCAGAGGTAGGTCAAAAACTGGGACATGACCTTGACCTTCGACCTTGACATCAATTGGAAGAAAATTGCAAGACAATCAACAGTGAAAACTCCATACAACTATCTTCAGCCGTTATGAAGTTATAACAATAAATGTCTCATTTTAAAAATTACATAATTTTACGCAAAAAACGCGTAACCCATTTTTCGTCTAATTTTCATGAAAAACACAATTTTAATGTTCCCAGGTATGCTGAATCCAAATATCCAATCAAAATTTGCCTGCACCTTTTGGTTTCAGAGAAGAAGATTTTTTTTGTCTTTTTGCTATTTTTAGTTACAGCGGCCATCTTGTTGGGCGTGGCCAAACCCCGAACACAATTTTGAAAGGCTGTTACCTAGGCATGATAATCACCAAGTTTCATCAAATATGGCCCAGTAGTTTTGGAGGAGAAGATTAAAATGTAAAGTTTACACACGACGCACGACGCACGACGGACGGTGATAGATTGCAATAGCCTTTGGCTCAGGTGAGCTAAAAATCTTATATATGACCCGACCAAGAATCAAATCCATGGCCCCCAAAATTGTGTTGGCAGCTCTGGTAATGACCCCAGAGTGGACATGATTCTGCTTTAACAGGATTTCTCTGATATACTGGTATATACTTAAAAAAAAAAAACTTTCATCATTGCTTTATTACATTGTATAACTATGCGCTGTGCTTTATTTAATTGTAGTTACTTTGTTTTTATTATGACAATGAATCAAATAAAGTTTGAGAAAATGCATATCTTAATTACTGTGATTTTTAATAAATTTTCGGCAACTTTTAATTGTTGGCATTTAATATATTTCTATGTACTCTTTACATATATTTATTCTATTAAATCATGTTAAAACACAATGATATAGTTTTTTTTTTAATCTACTTGATCTGATGGAAAACTATACAGAGAGTCCTATTTAATATTAGGGTATTTATAACAAATGAAGCGTAAGCTGTTTTTTTTTTTAAATCTACTTGATCTGATGGAAAACTATACAGAGAGTCTATTTAATATTAGGGTATTTATAACAAATGAAGCGTAAGCTGGCATGATTATATACACGTATGGCAATATATGCTATAGGTCTTTCAGGATCTGATGGCAAAGTATACAGCGAGCCTATTTTAATATAAGAGTTATAGGGGTATAATTGTAACGAATAAAGTGTGAGCAGATTGATTAAACATTGTCCATATTTTTTTGTTCGATCTTTACATATAATTTGTCCAAAATTATCTTCATGACAAGAGCTAGGTCAAGTTTGTATATATGGGTCATGTTAGATCAATAAGTAGGTCACAAAGTCAAATTATAGAAGAAACTTGTTGACCCTAGAGGCCAACGTTTTAGTTAAATTTTCATCAAACTTGCCCAGAACAATCTTCATGACAAAAGCTAGGTCAAGTTCATATAAGGATAATATAGGTCACCGAGTCAAATCATGAAAGCATTAACTATGTAGACACCACATTTTTCATCCAACCTTCATCAAGCATATCTAGATTGATCTTCATGACCAAATCTACATTAAGTGTGTATATAAGTCATGTCGGGCCAATAAGTAGGTCATTAGGTCAATCATAGTAAAAGCCTTGTCAACACTTTAAACAACACACACTTTTCATCAATCTTCATCAAATTTGCCCAGAATGATCTTCATGTCCAATCCATGTCAAGTATGTAATGTGCGCATGTTGGGCCAATAAGTAGGTCACTGGTCAAATCATATAAAAACATTGTTAACCATGTAGACACCACATTATTCATCCAACCTTCATCAAACATATCTAGAATGATCTTCATGACCAAATCTAGGTTAAGTGTGTACATAAGTCATGTTGGGCCAATAAGTACATTTCTAGGTCATAGAAAAACCTTGTCAACGCTATAAATGCCACTTTTCATCCAACCTTCATCAAACTTGCCCAGAATGATCTTCATGACCAAATCTATGTCAAGTTTATATATATGTATCATGTTGGCCTAATAAGTAGGTCACTAGGTGAAATCAAAGAACAACAATGTTAACCTTCTAGACAGCATTTTTCATCTGATCTTCATCAAACATACCCAGAATGATCATCATGACTGAATCTATGTCAAGTGTGTATATAGGTCATGTTTGGCCAATAAGTAGGTCACTAGGTCAAATCATATAAAAACATTGTTAACCCTGTAGACACCACATTTTTCATTCAACCTTCATCAAACATATCCAGAATGATCTTAATGACCAAATCTAAGTTAAATGTGTATATAACATGTATAAGTCATGTTGGGCCAATAAGTAGGTCACTAGGTCAAATCATAGTAAAACGTTGTTAACACCATAGAATCAATTTTTTTGATGAACTATGTTAAACCTCTATACAGTACATTATTGGAAAAATGTGTAGAATTCAATTTATTCTCAGGTGAGCACCTGGGGCCTCTTGTTTTTAATTTTGCGGTGGACTTTAATGAACTTCATTGGGCCAAGTGTGAATAAAACTACTTGTCACTGGGCCAAGTGTGAATAAAACTACTTGTCACTGGGCTATTTCAACTCCATCAGGACAAGTGCTTGAGTGTACGCTTTCATTGAAAACCACTTTAAACATTTAGTGAACATGGTGAACTTACAAATGTCTATGGTAGTCTGATATGTCGGCATAAAATAATAATAATGTGACTATTGTAGGAACAAGTGACTATCCATCTGTTTTAAAACCATCAGTGATGCAAAAGTCAAGTTGTCATGGCTTATTCACAGGTGTTTATTAATGTGAAACTTTGTTCAAATTTTGCACAAATTATAATTTGGGTTAATTAACCTGACACTTGAATTAGAGTAGATCTCATAAATCACTGATTAATTTTTAATTTTGCAGTGGACTTTAATGAACACTATTCTATCATTGCTAAATCACAAATCTCAATACAGACTGAGAATCTTCACAAAATGTAATTGTTTGAAAACATCATTCTGCTTAAGTTTAGTCTGTTTTTCAGCTAAAATAGCAGTTTTATTTTGAAAAATATTTTTTTCTTCACGTTTTTATATTTTCTCAGACATTTCAAAATATTCCAAGAAAAACAACTTTATTGCATACATTTAGATCATTAAGTTGAAGATATCACTTTCAACTACTGCAAAATCTTCAGTATTTCAATTCTATATAATGTATATAAACTAATAGAATCTTACACAGGCAACAGTGTAAGACAGAGATATCTTAAAGGAGGATAAATATTTTCCTGTTCAGAATGAGCTTTAGCGAGTTCTGGACATTGAAAATATTCATCTGAGTTTGAGACATCTTTGTCTTACACTGTTACTGGTGTAGGATTCTTTTTCTCACACATTTGCAATATGAAAACATGATTGATAAACAAAAAATTGCATCAAACGTTCAATTTTCAGGCCATTATGTACGCCTTCAGAAAATGATGTAATCCATTTTTGTTGACGTTCTCACGTAAAATGATTATGACATCATCAATTCAGTGTGTGTAAGTGATTGTGACATTGAGAAATTGTTGGTTGAGAAAAGTTATCTCATCCCTATGGTGAGACAGAAAAATCTCACATGGTTAAAACGCCGGATTTCCATGTCTTATGGGTGAGAATAGTATGTTTTTGATTCTATGAATGAATCATGATTATGATACATATATAAACCTATGGCTAATATAAATGTACATAGTTATTTATGGATGACAATGTATTGACAATGTATTGGTATACATGTGTTAAATATGAATACAACAACACTGATGACCAAATGACTGATATCATCTCACAACTGTAATGACAAGACAAAGATAAAGTCTGTTAGCAAATATTGCATCTTTTTATTAAAACTTATTAACCTGTATATATGATTAAGTAACAAAAATGGGAATTTATAATCAACATAGACATGTACCTTGAATAACAATTAAAATGTATACTTTATAATTGGTCAGATTACATGAAATAGTGTACACACACACTCAGATGTGCAATATGCATTCAGACATGCACATGTATAAGCACTTACACTCACATGCATGTGCACGCATATACACATAAACATGCAAACACACGATCAGTGTGGTACACATACTCACACACACACACACTGAGGCATACACATGCACACATGATCAGATACTGAAGCATACACACACACACACACACACACACACACTGAGGCATACACACACATGATAAGACACACTGAGGGATACACACACACACTAACACATACACATGTGCTCACTGTAAAATAACAGCCGATTTAGGTAAATGGAAAAAATGCTGACAAAAAATACAAAAACTGTAATACTGTAATGACTTAATAGTTAATTAAAGCACCTAAAACATGATATCTATGTTATATAACAATACAACTAACTATCTAAATATACATGCATGTAAATGGGCATTGGTGGCCATGTGGTCTAAAGCATGTTTTTTACAGATAAAAGTGTCTCTCATGCCCTAGGTTACACACTAGGAATACATTCACGTGTACATACACATCCTATTGTGCAAAAGTTTGTTAGCTTGTTGGCTGATGCTTGTGGTTTTTCCAGGCATTCTGGTTTCACCTAAGGGAGCCAGTAAAGTTGGTCCTTATGGACAGGTGGCCCTTATATACAGATTCAAATAGCATGAATAAAGAGCAATTGGAATAAAATTTTACTTGTCTTTAAAAGCAAGTGGCTGTTTAATAGAGGTGGCCTTTAAGACAGGTTTGCTTACATACAATCTAATGTAATATTGATTGATTTGTAGTTAATGTGTGTGCTTTTAATAACTACCAAATACATATAGTTTCCCCTGGGGCAAAATGACTAGAATTTCCCAATTTGACCACTTAAAGTCCTCCAACAAATCCACTTGTAAATCAAATCTACCATAGCTTACTGATGAAATTCAAGATATCTATCTAGGATTTTTCAGAAATAAGTCATTTTCAAAAATGTTCCCCTAAAACACCATAACATTAATATTTATGCATTAATTTAATTAATTAAATGTTAACTATGACCCATTAGGGTTTAACAATGGGGTCGTTTGGCAAAATAATAAGTGGTGATTGGCTCCAGGAACCCTTCTTAGAACAAACACTATTAAGATGAATTTCATTCAATTTTCTATTCCTGACTCGCTCATAATACCAATTGAATACTCTTAACTATAATGTTATTTTTTAAGCTGGATTTACACAACACCATTTTTACCTACCAATTTTCACAGCGTTTTTAAAGAATGGAGATACATGTTGTTTTGCTAGGATTCAGCCGATTTTTAGCAGGAGTTTGTATGCATTATTCATGTTAAAAGGACTCATTAGGAGTAACTACAGGCTTATGGTAGTTAACACCAGTAATCCCATTTTCATCAAATAAATTGTAGACGAAAAATCAAGGTAAAAAGTAGGTAAACTTGTGTAGTGTGAATCCAGCATTAACATATACAAGCTTGCATGGAGCATTGTATACAATACATGACCTCTATCTGCCTTTGCAAACTCACAGTGAAAGGTCAAACACAATTATCCTGTTTTATGTTTAAAAGAGTATTTATTACTTTTTAGCTTATACAGCCTGCAAAGTTTCATAATTAGCTAATCAATGGTGACATGCACAACTGGGTCATATTTATATTATTATCACATTTAATAAATTAATCCCTTCAGTGGTTTAGGAGGAGATAGGGACACCAGCTTTTTCGGACAGACAAACAGAAAGACAAACTGACAACAACAAACACTATATAGTAACTTCACTGACAGAGGATTAATTATCAAATCACATATACAACAACTTTATGACCACGTCAAATCGTCAGACAATGTATCACAATACATTTTTGTATGGTTCAGTTCACAATACACTCAAGTATGTATCATGTTACTCCAATCTGGAAGTTTACCTCAACCCAACTATTTTTTGTTTATGTCACCATATCTAAATCAACATGACAAAAAGTGTTAATTCAGAGGCATTCTTGATATTTCAATGACAAATTTGTGATTACTTTCATAACTTCATTTCTAAAGATGTTTAGACTAAAAGATTGTTTTTGTTTGCATTCTTGAACTGTTTTTGGCTTCCTAGAAGAGTGTGTATCATGATATGTATCGTATTGGTGATAAATATCGTATTGTTGCAGCCCTATGCCTAACTGATTTGTAGTTCATCAAACCTACCCCTTGTAAATTTTAGAATATAGAAAAAAAATGTTCTATATAGTTTTCAAAAAAACGCTATGACAAGTTTGGTAGATTTTTATTGTTCTAAATTTTTCAATATCAACAGTCCCATTGGAGATGACAATCATGCCAGTGTTTGCTATTTCAGAAACTTCCACATCCAGAACTGTGATATGAAATAGGAATTTGCCAGAACAATATTTCTTTGCTTTTGTAAGTTATGTTTGACTTTCTCTTTCGCTTGCCAAGTTAAACTTTTGTGCACCCAAAGAAAAATAATTTATTGGATAAAAGAAATACATGTATGTTTAATTTTTAATGGCTCACTTGCCTCTTTTTTAAAAAAAAAATATATCTGACGTACTAAAAATTAATTTGGTGTGGCTGTAAGGTCAACAATAAAAATGCCATTTCCCTCAACAAAAATGTTTGAATTAACACAAGGACATTTACAATACAGAATTTAACATTTAATTTGTTTCCGAGTAACAATAACGATTGTAATTATTGGTCACATTATATGGTTTTAAATGAGAACTAGTAAATTCAAGAAAATGTTTAAATTTACATAAACCATCTATAATTGTTTTACAAAATGGCAGCTTTCTTGTCATGTCTAAACCATTATAGAGAATTCTAACAAAATAATGGATTTTTTTTGAAGTTACAACTCTGCTATAAAATTCTATTACTAGTCTAGATGCATATGATGGCCATAGTCCATCCGATATTCCAAGTGCCACCAGAAGAGGTGTCATTGTTATGTCATGTCCAGAGTATAAAACAAACTTAGGTACAGATTTATTTGCTAAAGCTATCGACTTCAATTGCTGAGTGACGTCCACTAAAAGTGGATGCATAATGAGATGAGAAAATTTGATAAAAATATTATTTTTGGTTTTAGAAATTAGACTTTCGTTATCAATAACTTTCCATATATTTGTGAGTAAATTTTGATCAACACAACGGCCATCATCACTACAGGGCAGTTTTATTTGATGGCATACACTGGTCATTATAATGTCTACCATGGCTGAAAGCCACGGTATATTACTTGGTTTTATACCATATATATCTGCTAATTGTCTTATTAAATCTTGATGTATAGATGAATTACGACTTAGTTTACTATTGAAGTTATCTGCCAACTGTTTGGCATGATTAGCTTGCGGACAAAAACACACAAGTCCTCGAGATTTATTGCAAAAATATAAATTTGGTGATTTTTTTATGATTATTTTTTTCAGATCAAATTCAGGCAAGAACCCATACATAAAAGCTATTGCACTCTGATATGTCCTGGAATATTCTGTACTTTTTACAAGTATCTGGTCTGAGCTAAAGTTTGCAGTTAATAGTTCCCATTTCCTGAAGAACTTGAATCCTAGGTGTTCACCATTCAATATTTGCTGATTTACGCCAGTACCGGTCAGTTGTGAAGCAGCACAATATTCCTCATCCGGATACAAATCCCAATTTTTAAAATCGCTTTCTTTGTGCCTTTGTATGTTGTCTTTCATTTTTGATACAAAATTTTGTAGTTTAGAATTAATTAATAACTGGTCATTCAAATTGCATTTAATTCTCACTGCAGGCTGGCCCTTTATTGAGTGGAGGGGTGTTCTAACCCCATGTCGGATCAGGACTTGAACCATTTCTAGTCTATATTCTGGAGATACTTCACCTGTTCATGAATAAAACAAATAAAAAATTACTCAATAAAATCTTCAATTAAATACCAATAAATAAACAAGAGGCCCAGGGGCCACATCGCTCACCTGAGCAACTTGCTAGGTAGAAGCCAAAATGAGTTCAGTATTGAAGTGAGTGCAGGGGAGGGAGGTTTTGTACAAACTGAAATCTATACTTCCTACCGATGCTTTTCACTAAACAATTTGTAAGTATTTCTATGTACCGTAAAAGGTTGATGTTTCGACAAGCCTCGGCTTATTCCGTTACCTTTTTCTTACAGCATTTCAACCAATGAAATAATTTAAAAAAAAAAATTTCATCATGCAATCTACCAATCTCAAAAGAGAGAAAATGCATAGGCCGAATACTGTAATCGGGAAATGGCAAATAGAAATTATAGAATACAGCAGGATTTACATTAAAAATTAGCTTTTAAATACAAGTACAATTAATATATTTCTCATGAACAATATATTTAACTTTATATCAAAATACTTATATAAAAGAATACAGCATGGAAAATACACTATTATTTAACCATGATTTGAACAAACTTGAATCTACACTACCTGAGGATGCTTCCATTTTAATTTGAGCTTTCCTGGCCTAATAGTTTTTGAGGAGAAGATTTTTAAAGATTCTCTCTATATATTCCTGTGTAAAACTTGACCCCCCTCTTGTGGCCCCACCCTACCCCCAGGGACTATGATTTGAACAAACTTGAATCTACACTACCTGAGGATGCTTCCATTTTAATTTGAGCTTTTCTGGCCTAATAGTTTTTGAGAAAAAGATTTTAAAAAATTTTCTTTATATATTCCTATGTAAAACTTGATCCCCCTCTTGTGACCCCTCCCTACCCCCGGGGACCATGATTTGAACAAACTTGAATCTACACTACCTGAGGATGCTTCCATTTTAATTTGAGCTTTTCAGGCCTAATAGTTTTTGAGAAGAAGATTTTTAAAGATTTTCTCTATATACTCCTATGTAAAACTTGATCCCCCTCTTGTGGCCCCTCCCTACCCCCGGGGACCATGATTTGAACAAACTTGAATCTACACTACCTGAGGATGCTTCCATTTTAATTTGAGCTTTCCTGGCCTAATAGTTTTTGAGGAGAAGATTTTTAAAGATTCTCTCTATATATTCCTGTGTAAAACTTGACCCCCCTCTTGTGGCCCCACCCTACCCCCAGGGACTATGATTTGAACAAACTTGAATCTACACTACCTGAGGATGCTTCCATTTTAATTTGAGCTTTTCTGGCCTAATAGTTTTTGAGAAAAAGATTTTTAAAAATTTTCTTTATATATTCCTATGTAAAACTTGATCCCCCTCTTGTGACCCCTCCCTACCCCCGGGGACCATGATTTGAACAAACTTGAATCTACACTACCTCAGGATGCTTCCATTTTAATTTGAGCTTTTCAGGCTTAATAGTTTTTGAGAAGAAGATTTTTAAAGATTTTCTCTATATACTCCTATGTAAAACTTGATCCCCCTCTTGTGGCCCCTCCCTACCCCCGGGGACCATGATTTGAACAAACTTGAATCTACACTTCCTAAGGATGCCTCCACAAAAGTTTAAGCTTTACAGGCCGAATAGTTTTTGAGAAGAAGATTTATGAAAAATACCAACAAAGTTTCAATAATTCTCAATTATCTCCCCTTTAAAGAGGGTGTGGCCCTTCATTTGAACAAACTTGAATCCCCTTCACCTAGTGGTGCTTTGTGCCAAATTTGGTTGAAATCTGCCCAGTGGTTCGTGAGAAGAAGATGAAAATGTGAAAAGTTTACGACGACGACGACGACGACGACAGACAACGGACAAATTGTGATCAGAAAAGCTCACTTGAGCCTTTGGCTCAGGTGAGCTAATAATATATATCTAGTGCTTACTTATCTCAAGTAAAAAAGTGAAAGTACATGTATGTAGCTGATCAGGTAACAGAGCACCAAACGACGAACTCCAGATCTAAGGGTAGGTTATTGGATTTTGATTCTGATGAGGGTATGTTGTGACCTGAAGCAAGTTACTTCATTTCACACTGCTGCTGTCTTATCCGGTGTCAGGATAATGGATTTGTGAGGCTGCAACTGCTGCCTCTCCTCTGCAAGTAATCTCCTAAAAGTTGCCAAGAGTGTGCAATAGTGCAAACCAGACATAAGCATAATACAGTCATAGTCACATAGGGGTAGTCTAGTGTGATCTGACTAGCACAGCTAGTACCGCAGTGCAAAGATTAATTAGGCTTACTAAATAATATATATTATTATACCTCACTATATCAAAACACTTTTCATTGGATGTTTTCCAATTACATGACATGTAATAAATGAGATATTTCCCACAGAACCACTGTAAGCATGTGACATCCTCCCACAGCCATGTGATAATACTATTATCACCCAGTGACAACCTGGTACAAGGGAAATAACTTGTACAACAGGACCTTGTTGTCATTTTTGTAAACAATAACAATGGCAGCCAGTCATTTTTTGTAGTTCATTGGAAGCTGACATGGAGGTAATTATGCTTGACAAAGATGCAGAAAACACAAAAAGGGTCACTCAAGCTTCAGTGAAAATACTAAAAATGTATTTGATGGAAACGGAAAGAGAGGTAAACCTAGATTCTGTGGAATCTAAAGTATGCAGACAAGCGCCAGTAAAGGATGGTTAAAAGTGTAAACTGGCAGCATTTAATTTAATTTAAAATTTATATATTATTGTTTGTATATTTTACATGGTAAGCTTTGTTTCTGTATAATAAAATAATAATTGCCCTCTAGGTATGTGGACATCCAGAATTGTCACCCTTCAGAAGGGTTATCACCCTCGGGTGACAATTCTGGATGTCCACATACCTAGAGGGCAATTATTGTATATTATGTATTACCCATAATTATGGTTTTCGCCTGACACAACACATATAATTGACCAATAAGTATGGTTGGACACGACATATATATACATTTTCATGTTGTTTTATTACCTTCGTCTCCTGTGACAGATTTTTCAGGTTGGTTACAATATTGCCAGAGACGAGGAACGGACAGCAAATTTTCTGTATTATCGTTATTGTATTGATCATCATCTTTTACATCTGTTTTATATGTTAAATCAGGTCCTAGTTTATCAAATCTGAAATGATGATCCTTATGTCCCCTGTGGTCTAGCCATTCATTAACTTTGTTTTCTATAATTTGTGATCTTTCTAATTGTCTGTTGCGTTGTAAATTGTTTATATAGACATCTACAAAGAAAAAGAAAAGAAAATCTAAAGTTATGTGATAATCAGTTAATTATGACTAGATCTTAAGTGCTTGATTAAAGTATTGAATAATCTATGACTGGTTCCCCATTTTACAGGTAGAAACTATGGGCTTCTGCTCTTCTCAGTCGAGGGTTATTCTCTTTCCCTGCATCTAAGATTAGATGCTCTGTGAAAGACCTATATTTTTCTGATCCAGATCTTTTAGCTTTTTTAGTGGAGTTTTTCACCTTTTAAATTGGCACCCAATAAAAATCTCAAAACAGATGAGGAAGGTAGAGAACCCGAGCTAGTCATGGTGTTGTATATAGCCTTGATGTCAACTCACTTTTCATAGGGAAGGGAAGGGTTTGACACTCACACAGGGCATTCGGTGAGAAAGTGGGTTTTCAGGTGTTCCCCCTCCCCCCTACATGTCTGAATGTCTGAAGTAAATCTGGAATAGCCCAAATTACGTCTTCTTATTTTAAGTGACCTGGGCCCATAACTCAAAATGGTTAAGGTGCTTCATCCTAGTTAAAATGTCATAAATGACACTATTACTTACATGCAGCCCATAATATAAAGAATATCAAGATAAAAACAACAACCACATGTTTGATGTGAAATCTCATATTGTCAAGTGTCCGCTAGATGATAAACAAATGACTATCCTATATCCAAATCACATTGGCATTGCTAATACAATAATACCCATCATGGAATTTTAGCCACATGTCTTTTAAAACAGCTAACAACAGTTACAACTTTGACAGGCTAATAAACTGATCAGTCATAATTTGTTTTGCTCTCTCAACGTTAAAGGCGTATACGACTTTGATTGCTCGGGTTAAGAGTTTTCTTTCCCGCTCTCTCTAGAAATCCTTCCAATTAATGGAACACTCATAGCTAGAAGTTCATACACCGAACGTCCATGCCTAAATGTTTGATATGATATTTTTTGGATAAAATTATCAATTCTAAACACGGGGGTCTGGATATTTATCACTCGGAAAAAAATCTCATCACTATAACCAAAGATTCTAGACCCCTGTGATTCCAAAAACGTGACAAAATTGAGTCTAAATATAAAACCGCCACTGAATCAGTTGCCGCAAAAGGAAACACGAAAAGCCTACTGGACATCTCTGAAACGCATCATCTGCTATGATGAAGATACTGATAAACCACAAAACCAAAAGAAATTTGGGAACTATATAAAGAATCAAAGAAAGGACGAATCACACGGGTCTCTCCTGATTGGAAAATGAAGGGATCCTTATTAGTGATCTTAAACAGAAGGCAAATATCCTCAACAAACAACACCACTCTGTCTTTACAGTTGAAAAAATATCTGCTGACATTCCATTTTTATGTGACTCTTTTTCATCTATGCCTGGAATTAATATCACAACCGTGAAAGGGAGTAGAAAACTTACTTAACAACTTGGAACCTAATAAGGCTACTGGTACAGATGGAATACTAAAGTATAATCAGAAATGGATTACACTCAGTTTTATGGATTTTTCTCAAAAATCAGTTGAAGATGAGAAACGGAAAATTGGCTGTGTATATAACAATACTTGGCCTAATTTATCATAATGGTTTGAGTTTTTCATCGCTTTAGACTTTGCCTCTGTATAGTGTAAATTTTTGTCAAAAATGTTCAAGCTGAAAAAATCTAAGTTTTTGACTCCACCTCTTACGACAAACCCAACCCTTTTTTTTCATTAGTTTTAAATAATAGATTATTAAAGTGGGTAGATACAAATGATATTGTTATCGAAAATCAATTTGGTTTTTTACCAAATAAGTCAACAGTAGACTGTATATTTATATTACATTCAATTATAGCTAAAGCACTAAGTATGAAACAGAATGTTTATTGTGCATTTGTTGATTTTAAAAAAGCATTTGACAAAGTACCTAGACATATGCTATGGCATAAATTATTGTGTTCTGGTATTAGTACTAAAATGGTTAAAATGTTGAAATCAATGTATAATAATGTAAGATCATGTGTTAAGTTTTCAGGTGATTTTTCTGAATTTTTTCAGTCTTATTCTGGCGTTAAACAAGGTGAACCTTTGTCACCTCTGTTATTTTTAATGTTTATAAATGATATAAAGGAAAGTTTGAATTCAGATGGTGATGACTTTTTTGATATTGATTTCATTCATGTATTTTTATTACTTTATGCTGATGATACAGTTTTATTCTCTAAATCTATACAAGGGTTACAGATGTTATTAGATAAGCTTTATATTTACTGTAATACATGGGATATTGAGGTTAACACAGATAAGACTAAAGTAATGGTTTTTAAGAATGGAAAACAGGTTCATAATACTTTTATTACATATAATGGTTCACAACTTGAGGTGGTTAAAAGTTATGTATATCTTGGTGTTACATTTTTTAGTAATGGTAAATGGAACCAAACACAGCAGAAAATATGTGAATTAGGATCTAAAGCTCAAAATGGTGTTTTAAATGTATTGGGAAATATTTCTTTGTCATGTAAACATTCATTAGATTTATTTGATTCTATGGTGTCTTCTATCTTGAATTATGGGGCTGAGGTCTGGGGATTTCACCCAGCAGATGATATTGAACGTTTACATTTGAAGTTTTGTAAAATTCTACTTGGTGTTAAAAAATCTTCCTGTAATGTATCTGTGTATGGTGAACTCGGAAGACATCCTTTATCTTACATTAGAAAGTTACGTATTATTAAGTATTGGTTGAAAATTATTAAAAACAAAGAAGCCTTTATATATAAATTTTACAATATGTTGAGGATAGATGCTGATAATGGTAACAGCTATAAAGGTCTTAATTGGGCATTTCAGTTAAAGAATTTATTGTGTTATATGGGAATGCACGACATATGGCTTCAACAAGATTTCTTTATACCTGATTTTAATATGTTAAAAACAAGATTAAATGATCAGTACATACAAGAATGGTTTGGTAATATGTCTCATTATAATAAATTATATTATTATCAAAGGTTTAAAAAAGAATTTGAATTTGAAGAATATTTAAATGTTATTACAGAAAAAAAATTTAGAAGTGTATTGACTCGTTTTAGAATATCTTCACATTGTTTAGAAATTGAGAATGGTAGGTTTTATAATGTGGAAAAGAGTAGTAGACTTTGTAATTGTTGTAATATGAAAGTTCAAGAAAATGAATATCATTTTTTGTTAGTGTGTCCTGTTTATATTGATTTACGGCGAAAATATTTTTCTACTTATTATTGTAAATGGCCGAACATACAAAAATTTACAAGCCTTTTGTCTTCAAAAAATGCTTCTTTAATTAAGAAAACCTCAAAATATTTATATCATGCATTTAAATTGAGGGACGAAATATTATGTTTAATATAAACTTCACTTTTTTTGACAAATGTGTAACTTATTATACATGTAAAATGGAAATATTATACATTTATATATATATATATAA
The DNA here is from genome assembly GCA_021292105.1 of Anadara kagoshimensis. Classification (NCBI taxonomy): domain Eukaryota; kingdom Metazoa; phylum Mollusca; class Bivalvia; order Arcoida; family Arcidae; genus Anadara; species Anadara kagoshimensis. Next base: position 64,891,746 of record CM037870.1, read on the forward strand.
TTATTATTGTTATTGTTATTATTATAATTATTATATGTGATGCTCTCTTACCATATTGATTGTTTCTCTTTGTATTACATGTAATTTGTAACATATTTTGCCACCAGTTATGTAAAATATATTTGTGGCAAAAAGCATTTGTATGCTTAATGCAATAAAGATTGAATTGAATTGAATTTTACTATGAGTTTCATTCAAAGTTTAAAAGGTGTCACAGGTGATTGACTTATAGACTGGACAACAGTTTGATGACACCAAAATGAGGCCAAAGGAAAATAACACCTGTTTATAAGGTTATGGAGAGAGTAACATAGATCCAACAATTTTTAAGTAAATTGCAAAATGACTTGCATTTAAAATGGATGCAATTTATACATGTTTATTTTTAACTGTTTACAAGAACAAAAGCATATCAGTAATTGTTTTTAATCCATTGCTCAATTAAGCTACGGGTACAAAGGTAGTACCAATTTAGGTTTGAGATGTACATATATAATACATCTCTGTATATTTCTGAAAAATAAAAAAGATGAATTCCAGATACATATCCAACTTCCCTCACCCATTTTATAAGCATTTTCCCATCTGAATCATAGCGGAAATTCCTATAGAATGCATTATGGTAAAATAACATTAAACAGAATTTGATTTGCTTTGGCCTTTATACAGGGCAGAGCACATGGTTGATTAGTCTTCCTTGCATAATAAACTGGTTATATGATGAAAAAAGGTCATGAACTATCATTATGCCTTACATGGGAAAAAGGCGGAGTAAATAGACTTTGTTAATTTTCCATCATTGCAGAAATTGAGAAACTTTTCTCAGTAAAGCTGGATTATAGCAAACTATATATTACGGAAACCTAAAGTGCATATTAGGCCGGTTGATAATAAATATATTTTATTAAGAAAAAGTAAAATATTTACAGTAATAAATTTTTTAGAGACAAATAACTGAGTGTAATCCATTTCTGTTTATACTTTTTTTTTTTTAGCAAGAATTCTTAAGCAGTTTTCAGGAGAATTAGCACCCCCACTGGCTAAATTATTCAATCTATCCCTTTCTACTACAGAAGTCCAACTGACATGGTCAAGCAAAACGCGTACACGGTCATCATGGCCCCGTCTTTAAAAAAGGAGAAAAATATCTTGCAAGCAACTATATGTCAGTCGCTTGTATTTACTGTAAGGTATAAGAACACGTAGTAGTCTCTAATGTCCTCAAACACATTGATAATCTTCATAAAGGTATACGAACAAATATGATTACATTAGATTTCTCAAAAGCCCTTGAAAACGTTCCCCATAAAAGACGACCCTTGAAACTTAAAAATTATGGCATACGGGGTAACACAACCTAGATAGCCTCTTTTCTATCCAACAGACACCAACAAGTTGCTATTAATTGAGAAACATCAAGCCAGTTGCCTGTAATAAGCGGATTACCTTAGGGAGCTGTCTTGGGACCCCTCCTTTTTCTTATCGTTATAAATGACCTACCGTCTTCAGTCTAGTCAGAAACGTCTCTTTGCAGATGACTGTATCTTATATATAGACAAATCAGAGACTTGAACGATTACCTTATCTTACAAATCAAAAACAAACATACTAATCCATGTCCGAATCACAATCCAGAAGCAAAGTAAAAATTTTGGAACCGACAAGTTAGGTTAGACTCATGAACTTCCACCAAGAAGTGAGGCCGGATGCTCCGGAAGGGTAAGCACCTACTGTTTAGCTAGCTACACCCGTCACGCGTGTAATCAAAATTGTGTGAAAGGAACATGGAACTATGGGACGTCAAATATATCCTGGACACAGAGACATCAAACTTATCAATACTGTGATGACGGCCATCAAACTTTTTGAGGGCCTTGATAAGCCTAGGCTCGCAATATCCCTTAGTCAACAATTTATTTGCAAGCAGCCTGCTTCGTCAACAGTCTCCGTAGTGGGAACAAGCTCTACCACAGCGTATTAATTGGGAAACTAATACACCATAAGCAAGAGAATGTAGGTATATTGTTTCATAGAACAGGAAAGTTGACAATAGAAAAATCGAAGTCATCTCGTTTGTCACAGAGTTTCAAATGTAGCCTTTCGTAGGCGTCATAATTGAGGTATACATCTAAATATGAAGCAGAACTTGGGGAATCAGTCGTATCTTTTATTTCAAACTCACTAGGATTGATGGCATTCATGTAGTCTCCAAATCTAGGATTGTTAAGAGACAGAACGTCATCTGTGTATCTGTATGTGGAGTTGAATGATTTGGCGATAGTCTTCTCTCCAGATTTAACAACGTTCTGCATAAATCCTGCTTCATAAATCAGCATGCAATGGTGCACAGTTTTTACCCATTGGTTTATCAATTGTTTCCTGGAAAATAATATTATCAAACACAACAAATATGTTGTCTATCAAAAACTCAAATGATTTTTCGTGTCTTTATAAATGGGAATAAACATGGAGTATGTGATTTCACCCTGACAAATTGTTTCTTTATCTATACAGATAACCAATTTCTTACAGATACTTACTTAAGGACATACCATTGAGTCTGTTAAAGAGACAAAATACCTTGATGTCAATCTGACCAGAAATATGTCTTGGAATACCCACATCCATAACATCAGCTCTAAGGATAACAAACTACTGGGTTTCCCGAGGCGCAATCTCAAAATAGGTCATGTATAGACCAAAGACTGGGCATACAAAGTAATGGTTTGAAGCAACTTAGAATCTTGTTCAACCATCTGTTCACCCTACACTTAAAATACATTAATAGGGTAGAAATGGTACAGAGAAGAGCAGCTCACAGTAGTAGTATGGCAGTTGACATACTACTACTGCTCACTTTGCAAATAGGAGATACCACAACACTAGCAGTGTGACATCTATGCGCGGTTTACATTACTGTCGAATGTTAACGTTCGTGGCAAACCAGTTTGTTAGCGATATTCGGTAGCTGCTATCTAATAGTATCTCGCTGAAGCTTTTCGTGGACACAAGTTAATATTCAGCCACTCAGCAGCTAAACTTCGATTCATTTTCGTTTCTTCAATGTTAAACTTTCGACAGGTCTGTACTGTATATTACAACTTACATATGTCACACACACACACACACACACACACACACACATCGCTGAGCACTGTTGCGCCACATAGCGGTGTTGCCGCATAAACATGTTCCAACACGTCTATGCGGGGAATTTCAACGCATAAAGAAGACGCTTTTATGCGGCAAAAAGGATAACTTCTGCCACGTAAAGAAAACATTTGAAACACGATACCATAATATCCTTCACTATCATCACCTACACCTCCATTATCATTACCAGCTTCACTAAACATCATCATCATCATTATTATTATTATTATTATTATTATTATTATAATTATTATTATTATATTGAAAAAAATCTTGTTCTGAGTCACTAGACGCACACGTCCGCATACACTATGACTTGATTCTTGACTCGTATGAACAAACTAGAGGACGGAAAAGCAAAAGTCGGAATTCTGCAAAAATCGGAATTCTGCAAAAATCACAATTTAACGATCACCAACATTACAGTCACCATCGCCGCCGTCGTCGTCGCCCTCTCATTGTCCCTATCTTCGTCCTCCATCTCCTCCTTACAATTATTATTGTCATGTGCTACTTTTGAATGTATTATTTCATGAAAATTCAAAAGTAGCACATGACATTATTACCATTATCAACAACATAAATTCTCAATTGTCACCGTCGTTGTCATCATTAATGTCACCACCACCGTCTTTGTCGAGATATAAGCTCTTTTTAAGATTTGTTAAAATGTGTCCTCTTTGTGCGTAAAAAAAATCACCCTTGTGCCGCGTATAAGCAACACGGTCATATTTATGCGCTGAACGCCAGATAGGTAAAGTTAGCTACTAGTAACTGGCTACTAGTAGCTGGCTACTTGTTGAAGAAAAGTTAGCTACTAGTAGCCAGTTACTTGTGGAAGAAAAGTTAGCTACTAGTAGCCAGTTACTTGTTAGAAAAGTAGTTGATTATTTTGAAAAATATCAACTATTTACTACGCATAACTACCTACTAACGAATTAGATTTTATGGATCAAAACTTCCGCAAAACTACGAACAATTTCTTGTACCACAAATGTAGTCCCGATATTTTTTAATTTAAATGACATTCCAGACGAGTAGCTGGGTATTTATATTTAAGATATTCAAAATTCAAGCATATCATGATGAAGTATATTCAATTCTGCATCCATTGATACCAAATATTCAAACATTCAAGCTTCAATACGCTCAAATACGCTTCAACAAAGGAGGGGGGGGAGTGTACGGGTAGGTTCTAATGCAATTTACATGGTTTTTCACATTCAGGACGAGTAGCTGGGTATTTATTTTTAAGATATTTAAAATTCAAGCATATCATGATGAAGTATATTCAATTCTGCATCCATTGATACCAAATATTCAAACATTCAAGCTTCAATACGCTCAAATACGCTTCCACAAAGGAGGGGGGGGAGTGTACGGGTAGGTTCTAATGCAATTTACATGATTTTTCACATTCAGGACGAGTAGCTGGGTATTTATTTTTAAGATATTTAAAATTCAAGCATATCATGATGAAGTATATTCAATTCTGCATCCATTGATACCAAATAATCATACATTCAAGCTTCAATACGCTCAAATACGCTTCAACAAAGGAGGGGGGAGTGTACGGGTAGGTTCTAATGCAATTTACATGGTTTTTCACATTCAGGACGAGTAGCTGGGTATTTATTTTTAAGATATTTAAAATTCAAGCATATCATGATGAAGTATATTCAATTCTGCATCCATTGATACCAAATAATCAAACATTCAAGCTTCAATACGCACAGATACGCTTCCACAAACGGGACGAGGGGATGCAAAAACGGGTAGGTTCAAGTGTAATTTCCATGATTTTTCACATTCAGGACGAGTAGCTGGGTATTTATTTTAAGATATTCAAAATTCAAGCATATCATGATGAAGTATATTCAATTCTGCATCCATTGATACCAAATATTCAAACATTCAAGCTTCAATACGCTCAAATACGCTTCCACAAAGGAGGGGGGGGGGAGTGTACGGGTAGGTTCTAATGCAATTTACATGGTTTTTCACATTCAGGACGAGTAGCTGGGTATTTATTTTTAAGATATTTAAAATTCAAGCATATCATGATGAAGTATATTCAATTCTGCATCCATTGATACCAAATAATCAAACATTCAAGCTTCAATACGCACAGATACGCTTCCACAAACGGGACGAGGGGATGCAAAAACGGGTAGGTTCAAGTGTAATTTCCATGATTTTTCACATTCAGGACGAGTAGCTGGGTATTTATATTTAAGATATTCAAAATTCAAGCATATCATGATGAAGTATATTCAATTCTGCATCCATTGATACCAAATATTCAAACATTCAAGCTTCAATACGCTCAAATACGCTTCCACAAAGGAGGGGGGGGAGTGTACGGGTAGGTTCTAATGCAATTTACATGGTTTTTCACATTCAGGACGAGTAGCTGGGTATTTATTTTTAAGATATTTAAAATTCAAGCATATCATGATGAAGTATATTCAATTCTGCATCCATTGATACCAAATAATCAAACATTCAAGCTTCAATACGCACAGATACGCTTCCACAAACGGGACGAGGGGATGCAAAAACGGGTAGGTTCAAGTGTAATTTCCATGATTTTTCACATTCAGGACGAGTAGCTGGGTATTTATATTTAAGATATTCAAAATTCAAGCATATCATGATGAAGTATATTCAATTCTGCATCCATTGGTACCAAATATTCAAACATTCAAGCTTCAATACGCTCAAATACGCTTCAACAAAGGAGGGGAGGGAGTGTACGGGTAGGTTCTAATGCAATTTACATGGTTTTTTCACATTCAGGACGAGTAGCTGGGTATTTATTTTTAAGATATTTAAAATTCAAGCATACCATGATGAAGTATATTCAATTCTGCATCCATTGATACCAAATAATCAAACATTCAAGCTTCAATACGCACAGATACGCTTCCACAAACGGGACGAGGGGATGCAAAAACGGGTAGGTTCAAGTGTAATTTCCATGATTTTTCACATTCAGGACGAGTAGCTGGGTATTTATATTTAAGATATTCAAAATTCAAGCATATCATGATGAAGTATATTCAATTCTGCATCCATTGATACCAAATATTCAAACATTCAAGCTTCAATACGCTCAAATACGCTTCCACAAAGGAGGGGGGGGAGTGTACGGGTAGGTTCTAATGCAATTTACATGATTTTTCACATTCAGGACGAGTAGCTGGGTATTTATTTTTAAGATATTTAAAATTCAAGCATATCATGATGAAGTATATTCAATTCTGCATCCATTGATACCAAATAATCAAACATTCAAGCTTCAATACGCTCAAATACGCTTCAACAAAGGAGGGGGGGGGGAGTGTACGGGTAGGTTCTAATGCAATTTACATGGTTTTTCACATTCAGGACGAGTAGCTGGGTATTTATTTTTAAGATATTTAAAATTCAAGCATATCATGATGAAGTATATTCAATTCTGCATCCATTGATACCAAATAATCAAACATTCAAGCTTCAATACGCACAGATACGCTTCCACAAACGGGACGAGGGGATGCAAAAACGGGTAGGTTCAAGTGTAATTTCCATGATTTTTCACATTCAGGACGAGTAGCTGGGTATTTATATTTAAGATATTCAAAATTCAAGCATATCATGATGAAGTATATTCAATTCTGCATCCATTGATACCAAATATTCAAATATTCAAGCTTCAATACGCTCAAATACGCTTCCACAAAGGAGGGGGGGGGGAGTGTACGGGTAGGTTCTAATGCAATTTACATGGTTTTTCACATTCAGGACGAGTAGCTGGGTATTTATTTTTAAGATATTTAAAATTCAAGCATATCATGATGAAGTATATTCAATTCTGCATCCATTGATACCAAATAATCAAACATTCAAGCTTCAATACGCACAGATACGCTTCCACAAACGGGACGAGGGGATGCAAAAACGGGTAGGTTCAAGTGTAATTTCCATGATTTTTCACATTCAGGACGAGTAGCTGGGTATTTATATTTAAGATATTCAAAATTCAAGCATATCATGATGAAGTATATTCAATTCTGCATCCATTGATACCAAATATTCAAACATTCAAGCTTCAATACGCTCAAATACGCTTCAACAAAGGAGGGGGGAGTGTACGGGTAGGTTCTAATGCAATTTACATGGTTTTTCACATTCAGGACGAGTAGCTGGGTATTTATTTTTAAGATATTTAAAATTCAAGCATACCATGATGAAGTATATTCAATTCTGCATCCATTGATACCAAATAATCAAACATTCAAGCTTCAATACGCACAGATACGCTTCCACAAACGGGACGAGGGGATGCAAAAACGGGTAGGTTCAAGTGTAATTTCCATGATTTTTCACATTCAGGACGAGTAGCTGGGTATTTATATTTAAGATATTCAAAATTCAAGCATATCATGATGAAGTATATTCAATTCTGCATCCATTGATACCAAATATTCAAACATTCAAGCTTCAATACGCTCCAATACGCTTCCATAAAGGAGGGGGGGGGGAGTGTACGGGTAGGTTCTAATGCAATTTACATGGTTTTTCACATTCAGGGCGAGTAGCTGGGTATTTATATTTAAGATATTCAAAATTCAAGCATATCATGATGAAGTATATTCAATTCTGCATCCATTGATACCAAATATTCAAACATTCAAGCTTCAATACGCTCAAATACGCTTCCACAAAGGAGGGGGGAGTGTACGGGTAGGTTCTAATGCAATTTACATGATTTTTCACATTCGTCCCGTTTGTGGAAGCGTATCTTTCCGTATTGAAGCTTGAATGTTTGAATATTTGGTATCAATGGATGCAGAATTGCATATACTTCATCATGATATGCTTGAATTTTAAATATCTTAAAAATAAATACCCAGCTACTCGTCCTGAATGTGAAAAATCATGTAAATTGCATTAGAACCTACCCGTACACTCCCCCTCCTTTGTGGAAGCGTATTTGAGCGTATTGAAGCTTGAATGTTTGAATATTTGGTATCAATGGATGCAGAATTGAATATACTTCATCATGATATGCTTGAATTTTGAATATCTTAAATATAAATACCCAGCTACTCGTCTGGAATGTCATTTAAATTAAAAAATATTGGGACTACATTTGTGGTACAAGAAATTGTTCGTAGTTTTGCGGAAGTTTTGATCCATAAAATCTAATTCGTTAGTAGGTAGTTATGGGTAGTAAATAGTTGATATTTTTCAAAATAATCAACTACTTTTCTATCAAGTAACTGGCTACTAGTAGCTAACTTTTCTTCCACAAGTAACTGGCTACTCAGGAGTAGCTAACTTTTCTTCTACAAGTAGCCAGCTACTAGTAGCCAGTTACTAGTAGCTAACTTTACCTATCTCTGAACGCCACCGAATAAACGTGGCCAACCTCTTTATGCGTTAAAATACCCCGTATAGACGCGTCGGAGGCGTTTATGCGGCAACACCGCTATGTGGTGTTACAGAGCACAGCCTAGACTATGTAGTTTAGAATGTAGAATATTAGGTCAGACTAATACTAAATCCACATTTAGACTACCTTGTCTGTTCTATCTTTGAACCCCTAACTTTAATGATGAGTAGTTTTTAACCTCTTGTACGCCCGTAACAATCCAACTTACAGTACACTTTAAAAACTGAGCTAATAAAAAATCAAAGTTCGACTGCCGGGTGACTGAGATTAAGATAGCTAGTAAAACAAAGAGGCCCAAGGACCTTAATGCTCACCTGAGTGTATGTATGAGTGGTTTGAACAATGGTAAATTTCATAAATTCAGGAGAATGTCTAATTTTTCAGCAGTTACCGGGGTCAATATGGCAGAATTTTTGCAAATTAGTTATAACTTGTCTTAAGAATGCTCGGTCTAAAACATCTAAGGTCTAGCTTTAGTATTTGTTTGCAACTTTGACCTTGACCTTTGATATAGTAGATCGGAGCTGCCGTTAAAGCTATCTAGATATAGCTAACGAGATGGTATGCCGATTTGCCACCCATTGGTTAAACGTTGGACAGGACAGTGCTGTGTATCGCTTGTGTTTTTCCGTATAGAGCTCCCTTCGTATAGAGCTCTCAAGGGAGCTCTATTGTTTTGATGATGGCAACGGATAGAACTCCCAACGAATGGGAGCTCTGTACGTCAAGATTCTCCATTTTAACACATAGACAGATAGATACAGCTTAAAAAATCAATATTAATTAAACAAGAAGGTAAATTATTAGTTCATTTAAGGGTCAGATGGTATGTTTCGTGTTTTAACATTTGAAACACCTCCTCTGAAATTTCTGGGCTTAAATAAGTCTAATTATCATATATTATCTGTAATGATTACATGTGATATACGAAATTGTAAGGATAAATACTTCAATTTTTCTGCAACACATATACATGTATTATAAACTTAACAGATCTGCATTAAGCATTCAAATATTGTTTTGTTTTTAGACGTATTTTTTTAAATTTCAGTCTACTTTTCCACGCCGAAGTAATTTAGTGCAATAAAAGTATGTTTGTCCTTGTACAACATTTTAAGATGATATAACAATTCTTATCTTTTCGTTGTACGTAAAACCTCCAGGATCTACATACTGTGTCACAGACAGAAAAGACCATTAATAATGACGGTATTTGTATATATATTTTTTTTGTTACTTTTATGCAAATCGTAGAATCTGTTATGACAGACACCAAGGTGTTTATACCCGCGACTTTCCATATACAGAGCAAGCATTCTACCAACGACTTAGTTAGTTACCGTATTGTTAAACATAGCTCTCCATAAATTATTATACATATCTGGTTCTGTTATAACAGACTCAAAATCTTCACAAAAGAAATTTTTTTAAATATCATTATACTAAGGCTGAGTGTTTTCAGTTTAAATAGTGTCTTTATCTTGAAAATATAATTTTCTCAATTTTTAATATTTTCTCAAAAAAAACCATGTTTCAAGAAAAACAACTTTATTACATACATTTAGACCATAAAGTTAAGATACATGTATATCACTTTCAAATACAGGAAAAACGTCCATATTCCAGTTGTATGAACAAAATTTGATATGTTTATTAAAATGTAAATCTATGGTAAATATAAATTTGTAAAGTTATTTATGGAGGACAGTGTTGTTGATATGTATTGAATATTCATTATAGACTATGGGTGAATTTTATGTCAAATTAAAAAAGTTTTCTACTTATTTTCAGATGTTGAGTGACAATTATATCACGTTTAATATTATAATACTACTCAGCCATGTTTATCAAACTGCTGCTTACTGTGAGGTCTGTCCCAAGTACCCTCCCGATCGCGATAACAACTGTTTTAACTTGAGTTGTCACGCATACGACAGCTTTAATAACTACGTACATGTATGTATTTTTTCAAGTTAAAATAATATTTGTCGCTTTTGCACATTATTTTCTGTAGTTAATTATCGTATAATGTACTTAGGTGTATTGTAAACATTCATAGATGATCATTTCCAATCAGACTGCCGAGATCATAAGCTATTTCGTTTACAAATGATATCATTTCAAGTTTCGGTCCATCAAACTTTATGTCACATCGCAGAGTTGAAACGAAGTTTGTACTAGAATATAAATTTGGTGATGCGGGTGGGCGTGTGGGCTGACGTGCGGGCAGGAATAAGTTTTCCGGACTTTTTTTCCAAACACCTGCAGATATTGAACTAATATTTGGTATGTTCATGTGTTTCTTACTTTTTTTTCTAAACGCTTGCTATTGAATTAATTTTCCGAGTATGTGTGTCTACCATCATGGGTTACAGATGAAGTACGAGTTTCGTTCCGGTTCAGTGTTTTCGGTGAAATTATTGGTTTTAGTCTTAAAACATTTTTTTTAAATAGCAGTTTTCTGGACTTTTTTCTAAATGCTTGCAGATTTAAAATTAATAATTGGTATGCGAAGCACACATCATATAGAATATTAAATTGCTACTCGACTTGTGCACACTGGTGCCTATTTATTTATTTATTTATTTTATTTATTTGTTTATTTATGTATAGCACAACCATCATTGTGCACACTATTGCCAATGGTATGAGGGCAGACATATGCTCGACGACAATGGAGAACTCTGGCTCAAAGTTGATGCGGGTTCTGTAAGTTTATAATTACTTTAATGTTCAAATTATATAGTATTTCTTTAACTTTCTCTCTATCTCCCATTTTTGATTGGTAGGATTATTGCTATGATATGCAATAATAATGGCACTTAGACCATATTAATTAATATTACATGTATCTTATATGGACATATCTTGTAACCGCTGTCCTCTGAAACATTGCTTGAACACAATGCAAAGGCCAAAATTTCTACCACTTCACCTATATAGGTAAATATTTTCGACTGGGACGTGAAAATCAATTATGCAATAAATCAATCTAGTTTAACCTCATTCATTAATTTGCCACTGTGAGAGAAACTAGTTACGCGCTGCTATCATGATAGTCCGACTAATCATCCCACTAAACCCCATTTTAATTTCACATCCCAAGTTGGTGGTTTGTGACCCCTAACAAGTCAAAAATTAAAATTGGGTTTAGGTCTGATAAGTCGGGCTACTATAATGACAGTTACACCATACTTTCTATATATATGTTCAGTAGTTTTTTTCAAAACAAGTATACCAAATGTTTTTCTTTGTCGTTTTATAATTTATATAACTATTACCATTTTAAATACTAAGAAAGTTAAACATTTCACAATTGTCTTTCTAGTGCGATTGGGCAAAAGCGTCTACTGCACAGTGTCGTGACGATTGTTGTGGTAAGTAACAGTGCCAGTGATGTACTGCCGATGACGTGACGATTGTTATGGTAAGTTACAGTAGTCTACTGCACAATGTCGTGACGATTGTTGTGTTAAGTAACAGTAGTCTACTGCACAATGTCGTGACGATTGTTGTGGTAAATAACAGTAGTCTACTTCACAATGTCGTGACGATTGTTGTGGTAGGTAACAGTAGTCTACTGCACAGTGTCGTGACGATTGTTGTGGTAGGTAACAGTAGTCTACTGCACAATGTCGTGACGATTGTTGTGTTAAGTAACAGTAGTCTACTGCACAATGTCGTGACGATTGTTGTGGTAAATAACAGTAGTCTACTTCACAATGTCGTGACGATTGTTGTGGTGGGTAACAGTAGTCTACTGCACAATGTCGTGACGATTGTTGTGGTAAGTAACAGTAGTCTACTGCACAATGTCGTGACGATTGTTGTGGTAAATAACAGTAGTCTACTTCACAATGTCGTGACGATTGTTGTGGTAAATAACAGTAGTCTACTGCACAATGTCGTGATGATTGTGGTTAAGTAACAGTAGTACTGCACAATGTCGTGACGATGTGTGGTAAGAACAGTAGTCTACTCACAATGTCGTGACGATTGTTGTGGTAAGTAACAGTAGTCTACTTCACAATGTCGTGACGATTGTTGTGGTAAGTAACAGTAGTCTACTGCACAGTGTCGTAACGATTGTTGTGGTAAGTAACAGTAGTCTACTGAACAGTGTCGTGACGATTGTTGTGTTAAGTAACAGAACTCTACTGCACAGTGTCGTGATGATTGTTGTGGTAAGTAACAGTAGTCTACTTCACAATGTCGTGACGATTGTTGTGGTAAGTAACAGTAGTCTACTGCACAGTGTCGTCACGATTGTTGTGGTAAGTAACAGTAGTCTACTGCACAGTGTCGTGACGATTGTTGTGGTAAGTAACAGTAGTCTACTGCACAATGTCGTGACGATTGTTGTGGTAAGTAACAGTAGTCTACTTCACAATGTCGTGACGATTGTTGTGTTAAGTAACAGTAGTCTACTGCACAATGTCGTGATGATTGTTGTGGTAAGTAACAGTAGTCTACTGCACAATGTCGTCACGATTGTTGTGGTAAGTAACAGTAGTCTACTGCACAATGTCGTGATGATTGTGGTTAAGTAACAGTAGTCTACTGCACAATGCGTGATGATGTTGTGTAAGTAACAGTAGTCTACTGCACAATGTCGTGACGATTGTTGTGTTAAGTAACAGTAGTCTACTGCACAATGTCGTGATGATTGTTGTGGTAAGTAACAGTAGTCTACGCACAGTGTCGTGACGATTGTTGTGGTAAGTAACAGTAGTCTACTGCACAATGTCGTGACGATTGTTGTGGTAAGTAACAGTAGTCTACTCACAATGTCGTGAGATTGTGTGGTAAGTAACAGTAGTCTACTGCACAATGTCGTGATGATTTGGGTAAGTAACAGTAGTCACTGCACAATCGTGATGATTGTTGTGGTAAGTAACAGTAGTCTACTGCACAGTGTCGGACGATGTTGTGGTAAGTACAGAACTCTACTTCACAATGTCGTGATGATTGTTGTGTAAGTAACAGTAGTTACTTCACAATGTCGTGATGATTGTTGTGGAGTAACAGTAGTCTACTGCACAAGTCGTGATGATGTGTGGTAAGTACAGTAGTCTACTTCACAATGTCGTGATGATTGTTGTGGTAAGTAACAGTAGTCTACTGCACAGTGTCGTGACGATTGTTGTGGTTAGTAACAGTAGTCTACTTCACAATGTCGTGATGATTGTTGTGGTAAGTAACAGTAGTCTACACATGTCGTGACGATTGTTGTGGTAAGTAACAGTAGTCTACTGCACAGTGTCGTGACGATTGTTTGGTAAGTAACAGTAGTCTACTGCACAGTCGTGATGATTGTTGTGGTAAGTAACAGTAGTCTACTACAAGTGTCGTGATGATTGTTGTGGTAAGTAACAGTAGTCTACTGCACAATGTCGTGACGATTGTTGTGGTAGTAATAGTGTCTACTCACAATGTCGTGACGATTGTTGTGGTAGGTAACAGTAATCTACTGCACAGTCGTGATGATTGTTGTGGTAAGTAAAAGTAGTCTACTGCACATGTCGTGATGATTGTTGTGGTAAGTAACAGTAGTCTACTCACATGTCGTGACGATTGTTGTGGTAAGTAACAGTAGTCTACTGCACAGTCGTTATGATTGTTGTGGTAAGTAACAGTAGTCTACTGCACAATGTCGTGATGATTGTTGTGTTAATAACAGTAGTCTACTGCACAATGTCGTGACGATTGTTGTGGTAAATAACAGTAGTCTACTGCACAATGTCGTGATGATTGTGGTAAGTAACAATAGTCTACTGCACAATGTCGTGACGATTGTTGTAGTAAGTAACAGTAGTCTACTGCACAATGTCGTGACGATTGTTGTGGTAAGTAACAGTAGTCTACTGCACAGTGTCGTGATGATTGTTGTGGTAGGTAATAGTAGTCTACTGCACATGTCGTGACGATTGTTGTGGTAAGTAACAGTAGTCTACTCACAATGTCGTGACGATTGTTGTGGTAAGTTACAGTACTCTACTGCACAATGTCGTGACGATTGTTGTGGTAAGTAACAGTAGTCTACACAGTGTCGTGACGATTGTTGTGGTTAGTAACAGTAGTCTACTTCACAGTGTCGTGACGATTGTTGTGTTAAGTAACAGTAGTCTACTGCACAGTGCCGTGACTATTGTTGTGGTAAGTTACATTTTTTTACATGTATGATGTTCTATTGTTTGAAACTCAGTTTGAGACCAAATGTTTATTATTAGGGGTATAATTACCATAGCACAAATGACGTCACTCAGATTTTGTTTATGCCTTTACACGTGCGCCATTGATAGGCTGTTCCAGCGATTTGAAATGCACGTGCTACACGACACCCTAGATTCCAATCACAATTGGACAGATAGTATATAGCTACGGTACATGCAGAATTAGTGCCAAATTAGCGGCTCATTAATTTGGACAGTCGTTATCTATCTCTCTGCAGGTTTTTTTTAAATATAAGCTATCCATATGTTGGCTACTCGTAGCCGAGCATTGGTCCTTTTTCGTTAGTTCAGTGTTAAACTTTCGACAGATTTATAGTATATATATTATGAAGAATTGACCACAGCATCTCTGACAACCTAGGTTCCAATGACACTTTTTAACTTACTGTATGCTCTATTAGCATTGGTCCTACCTAAGCTGTTTTGACGCAATGCATTTTTTTACCATTTAACCTTGAAAAAATGCGAAAAAGCGCCAAAGCAAAACTACTGACAAAGCGAAATTTTTCATTCAACATCGCGCCTTTTTGCGCTTTTTCACGTTTAAAGTCAGTAGTTTTATAATCAGTTGTCTCAATTTTTGTCTTTCATTGTTGCTATATCAATTACTCGCTCAACAATATGAAGTTCTGAGTTATATCTCGGCGACCGAGTGACTGAGATTAGAATAACCATCGACAGAAAACCTCCAGTTAGACAGCAGTTAAAAAACTATTTAGATATATAGCTAACGAGGGGATATAAATGGTGGATTTGAGTATTGTGCTTTGTAGACGTGTATTCATTAAACAGTTTATAACATATAAAGATTTAATTTTCAAAACTCAACAGATATAGATTTGCATAACAAACTGTTTGCTACCACTACAATTAAACAAGAAACACCAACACCAATGACAACACCAGCACCTGTGACAACACAAACTTCTACGACAACACAAGCTCCTACGACAACACAAGCTTCTACGACAACACAAGCTTCAACGACAACACAAGCGCCAGTCACTCATACGCCATCAACACTAGCGTCTGTAACAACAAAAGGGTTTGTTTAGTATATACTAGTGTGTGTGTGTGTGTGTGTGTGTATACACGTGTATGTGTGTTGAATTTTTGGATGTGGACAATTTTCAGAGAATTAAAATAATGATATGTTCGTGCAAAATGTATAAAACTACGATATGTCCCCGAAATGCTGTACCTCGGTGGTCTTGTGGTCTGAACCGCACGCTTTCAGTTCGGATCAGAACATATTGCGCCTTTCAGCACCTAGGTTCGACACCCACTCGGGACAGAACATAATGGGAGAAAGTCTAATTTGTCAGTTTACTTGCCGAAGGTCAATAGTTTTGTTAAGGCACTCCTATTTCCTCCATCATCCAAGAACTTGGATATTAGTGGACTTGGCCATAAAACTCCATGACCCCACTCCACTCCCCGAAACACAAAGAAAATGAAATACGCGTTGTTTATTTTTTACTTCCAACATTTGTTTACTGTTTCATTTAGAAACAATTTTTATCTTTTTGTCGTGAAAAAATTATATAGTAGTTTTAAACAACAACTCACAACATTCAATGTAGAAAGTGAAAAATATCATCGCTATGGCATAGGAATACAGATGATTGTGTGCATTGACTTTAATGACATGACAATACATCACATCGCTAAAGCCCAACACACACTCTCCAAAATCATTACCAAGCTTTAAGTTGGCTAAATGTCATTGGAAACAGCCAGAAAAAAACATATAAACCTATAGAAGATTGAATGATTGATTGAAAAAATGGTGTTTTACGTTCCGGTCAAGAATCTTTCACTCATATCGAGACGTAACCAGCTACATGTGAAGTGCTAGACTTTTTACCCTATCAGTGTGCTCAGGGAAATATGCAGGGAGGGTTTTTTAACATGCCGCGCCTGTAGTGATACGGGGTATCGGTTTTAAGGTCTCTCTGGAAGAACCACTAAATGACGAGCGCTTGGCGAAAGAACAGTCACTACCTGTAACTACTACAAGCCAGACCCCGACGGGGTTCGAACCCACGACATCTCATAACGAAGCAAGCACTCTATTAACCGAGCTGTCCTGTGCTACTTTTAATGTATTAATTCATAAAATTTGAAAATCTTTGGTTTTACATTTTATTGAAATAATACTAGTACATTCAAGAGTAGCACATGACAGAGCTACCGTAGTTAGCCTATACTTTCTATATCTATAGAAGATAAACACGTATTATATGTTGTGTGTTTTCACACAAAAACACCTTTATCCACAGGAAAAGTTATGTTGCAAACTCAGGAATGGCAATACCTTCTAGCTTCGTATCTTGCTAAATATAGACAAACTATGACCGCTGTACATAGCTTAGTTTCGGTTTCAATATAAGTTGTTCTGACATATGATACTTATCTATATTGTCTTTGCTAATTTCTAAAGTTTATTATCTTGTGTCCTTGCATTGGTTCTATCTCTATTGTGAATGTACTGTAGATATGCGCATTTCCAAAAGTCGTAACATGTTCGTGCATGTTGGAGTATAGATTGACAACGAAGCTTTTTAATCTATTTGAAGTATGCTAAATTCAAATATCTTCCAGATGGCAAATTAACTGACACTTTCAATTTTTACAATAAAAGCTATGTGTGTAAATATTTGTAATTCTTATAAACAAATTACAGAAGTGGCAAAAACAGCACAATTTTTTTATTCTAACTTTCAATGTTGGCACAAGATAGATTGAAATTTAAAATATTTTGATACTTTTGCTATCAAGTTTACTTCCTTTATTACGTGTCTTCGTTTACTTAAGAAATACTGACCTTCAGAGCGGAGCTGTAAAACGAGTAAATTGAAAATTTTGAACTTTTATACATTTTCAAATAATAAATAAATACTTAATCGTTTTTAATATTAATAATTTTATTTTATTTAATATTCATTTTCAAATAATATTTATTTATTTTAGATTGGTTACTAACAATTTAAATAAACCAACAACAAAATGGACAGGGCGTAAGTCTAAATTTGGTTACTCTCTAGTCACCTTCTTTCTTTCTTTTTTACATTATCATTTGGCATATTTTAAAAATGATATATGATAAAAAAAACTAATGTATTGAAAATGCCAAACAGTTGCCAGTTGTGAAATACCATACAATTTTGTATTGAATAAAAGCTACTCAACCTTCTTGTTTGTTCAGGGGCCTCGGTCGCCTGGTTGTACACAAAATAAACAGCTTCTACATCAAATCTAAAGAAGCATAAGCCTCATATAAAACACTAACACTTCATCTTTGGTCTGTATGCAAAAACAAAGTTTTTGTTACCATGGCATCCACATACACATTTGTGAGAGTGATAAAAACAAACTCCTATTGGAACAGAGATCATAAGTTGCCTTACTTTGGACGAACACTTGAGTAAACGTCAAGTGTTGTAGTATAGTACAATTTGAGGGCTTACAACCATAACACTTAATGTTAAAACAGGTGATCCATAAAAACAACTGAGCGTGAGAAATTTATTTATGTTTATATATAATTATAATACAAAAGTTTATTATCAGGCTCGTATCTAGGACTATTTAGTGTTTCGTATTTGGCACACCCAAAGCACCCGTTGTTGGTTTGAATGTAATATTTCTGTCAGCGCTCTAACAACTTTATATTTCAAAAGAATTTCATAAAACTTGATGGGAGAGTTTATTATAGTAATATGTCGGACGTGTTTGTGTTTTGTAACTGGCGATTTGACAGAGTGAATGCCCTTTGTTTAAGAAAAATATTTCTGTAATCGCTGTTAACAACTTTAGTTCACGTTTTCAACCCACACTTGATATACAATATTACAGAACATTCCATTGCGGTGGAATTAGTGTTACTGGTGATGTCTTATTTTTTGTAGCTTGTGTCGATACCAGAAGGGATTGTTCGTTATACCATGAGTATTGTGCTGTATTTGAAGACTGGGAAAAAAATCACTGTCCAGTAACTTGTGGATACTGTCAACATGGTCAAGGTACTTGTATTAAAATATTAATGTCCCGAACGTTATATTGCCTCTCGATTTTGTCAAGGTTATTGTTATATCATCATCATCATCATCATCATCATCATCGGCAACAGCAGCAGCAGGGGCATCAAAACACAAATATTAAACTAAAAAGTAACTAAAAATATATTTGTGATATGACAGACATCTCAAGATGACGGAGGCAGTAGATTCACGTAATATTCCTTAAATTCTGTTAATAAAAGAATAAAAACTCATCCGTCGCTACCCTTGTCATCGCAAGTGTTTCTTATTTTTAGCCTCCAACAACAACAACCAAACTGGCGGCGTTATGACAACCGCAAAACCCGTTATAACCACAGGAAACCCAACAACAGCAAAGATATTTACAACCACAACCCAAGCTAGAACGACAACCACAACAAGAACGACAACCCAAGCAAAGGCGACAACTACAGCAAAGCCTAAAACTACAGCAAGCTGGGTTACCATACCATCATGGGGTAAGTCGTGTTCTGTTTATCTATTAGGGCGTGTTAGAAAAGTTACTTTGTCAGTATTTAAACACTACTGAGACGAGGGAACAAGGACTTTTGTCTTGAACGTTATTTACATTTTAATTTCAACGTTAGTTTACTGACTAAATTAAAAAGTGGAACTTTAAAACTCCGTGTAGAAACCGGCAGATACGATGCTGTAGACAGGTCATTACGTTTTTGTCGTTCATGTAATATGAACACCATTGAAGACGACTACCATTTCGTTCTGGTATGTCCAACATACAGAGACATTAGACTACAGTGTCTACCAAATTATTATTGTGTTTGGCCCACACGTCACAATTTACTGAAACTGTTAAGTGCCAATTCTGAACTTTTACTCAGGAAACCTCCAGTTATCATGGAAAAGAAGAATGGATTTATCTAACATCTAACTATTGTTCTCTGCTATGTTGTTACCATAACAATTTCTGTGCAATTGCTATAGCAATTTTTGTTTTGCTTTGCAAATAAATATTATTATTATTAGTCAACTTACATGTGTATACATAACACGTGAAGATATAACTTATGTGTTATAAAATAAAAACACATTATAACTACCGGGTATACGTCGGGGAACCACGTTTTGGTATTTCATTTTATGAGAATTTGATAAAGGTACAATACAGACAACACTGACCTTAACAGAAATGAGTCAAAGCTCGGCTGGTGATTGACACGGATATAAACAATAACTTGTGATAGAAAAGCTGCCGGTTGATAGATAGCAAGTGCCGAAAAGCATTTATTGAAGATTCGGCACCAATTCGTTGGCGTATATACTGTTAAACTTTCGACATGTGTACTATATTATTTTAAATGTTGTTGTTCTTGTTGCTGTTAATGTTGTATTTAACGTCACATCAGCCATTTTTCAGTTATTTGTGACGAGAACTACTTGATTCATCTGAATTTATCTATGAACAAGTTCGTGTATGCATATGAAGTGTGAGTGTGTTTTATAGTCTGCCTTGTACCAGCATGCACTCAGGGCGACTTTAAGGTGCTAGCTCACCGAGTCAGTATGCCACAGACAAACGTACAACCCCCGGTCACATTATACTGACTGCGGGTAAACCAGTAAATGTCAACGGCAAAAAACCTATTGTAATTGTTTGATAAGAATAATTACCATGCGTTAGACCAAACATTAAAAGTTTGCATCATTTTTTATATTTGCAGCACCTTCTAAATGGATAACAATCCCATACGGTAAGTCAAAACATTCGATATAATGCTTAAAGAAAGGAACAAGTCTTTGAAAACTTAACATAATGACCATGTTTTATCGTCATTTCTAAAAATTTTAAAATTTGATCGGTAGGTTTGCTTTATGTATAGATATCCAAAATTGATGTATAATTATGTAAATTTATTAGGCAATGTTTCATATAATCATAAGATATCGTTTTACAATGGTTTCTTCTTACATTTTAGTAATTAATTAATTAATTATTCATTAATTCATTTATTTAATTATTTAAGTGTACATGTTTCTCTCTGTGACATATTAAAATATTGTAATATAATAATTGTTGAAGAAACCGGTATATATATATATAAGAGTATACTCTTGTTCTGAGATCCTCTGTATATATGTTAATTATTTTTGTAAAATGTAGTTCATAAATAAATAAAATATTGTTTAAACTACATTTACGTAAACAATGCGAACCTGGACTGGATATAACCCGAAGTTAACTTAGCAGTTACAAAGAATACTCTACGGGTATGTATTTGTGAAGGCATCAAGTAGTAGTATTCGTAAATCCTATCGTCGGTTAACTTCCAGTTACCCAGACCTCAAGTATCTGTAACAGCCTCTTACTAATGCTTTATTTATATCCATCTATTTCAGTTTAAGAGACAACAGTTCTAATGTAATATGTGTATACTGTTTCACTGTTATTAACAGCAGATGCGCAAAACAGCATAATGTGATTAAAGTTTTTAAAAAAATACATGTATTTATTTTGGAGTTATTTATTTTTTAAGACTCAACTTACAAATCTGTCGAAAGGTAACAACCGAGCTACCGAAATGAGTGACTTAAGACATTGCTATGACGTCATGCTTTGTCTTCACAAGTATTATCTGGCCTAATCGTCAGTTTTCACCTGTAAATGTCCAATAAGTTAATGCAGCTGTACATTAACGACTGTATGGACAGTTAGAATGCACAGCTAGATTAAATTATTGGACAGTTATATGTGAACTGATTATCCATCCGAAACAGCTAAATTGACCAACGACAACAACAACAGAAAAACAGAACAAAAACTAAGTTTGACATTGTAAATTTTCACATTTATAGCTCATTTCACTGTTCAAGTTTCACATCATAACAAATCATTTAATTCCCTTCCACGGACTTATTTCACTTTTGGAATTAGAAAGTCAACAGAGTCTTCACTTGAACTATCCACTATTTAAGAAACATTCACTGTTTCATTTTGTACTACATGTACTTATCTTTTTACTCCCATATAAGAAGATTCACATTGTAAAATATTCCTCACATTTATAAAGAATAAAGCGCTTTTATATTATGTTTTGTGGCATTCATAAGTTAATTTTAACCCGTATTTAAAAAAAATCCAAGCAGCTGCTGTTGTGCCCTGTGAGTAATAAGTATAAAATCCTTGAATCAAGCATTTTCACTGTGAAAAATAAGAAATAGAACATTTTTTGAATGATAATTATTTGTATAGACATGCATCTCTGATCGAGTAAAAATGTGCCTTTATTATTTGATGACATTTCTAAAAATGATCCGAGCAGACGGAATATTCAATCACCTTGCAAGTGAAATTAAAACAAACCATGATTTTTTACCTCACTCTGTATGATGAATACTCTTCACTAAACACAGTGTGAAGTTACCAACCACCCATTAATTATAAGTTGTGAATTGTGATCTCCGTCAGTGACCAAAATCATTGTCACCTACAACTGTCATCATTGTCACCTACAACTGTCATCATTGTCACCTACAACTGTCCATTATTTAATAAATGTAAATGTAAAGCTGTATTTTATTTACACAAAGAAATGCGATGTTTCAGTAAGTTAGATAGAAGCCCTAAAGTTTCATTCTATGAGAGAAAGAACACGTCTCAGCTTCTCTTTATAACTGAAATAATTATAAGCAGCGATCGAAAAGCTGTCGATAGATGGATAGTTGCTGAGAGCCGCGATAGATAGCAGCTGTCGAAAGGCTGTCCATAGATGGATAGTTGCTGAGAGCCGCGATAGATAGCAGCTGTCGAAAAAACTGCCACCGAAAGATAGCCAGCAGTGGCGTAGCATGACAGGAATGAATGTGCAAGCCTTTTGGCACCAGCAAACGCGCCATGCATAGGCGCGTCCTAACTAAGTTATTACAGGGACATGCTCCGGCCACCTCCGGAAAATTTTGAAAAAATTAGCAAGTTAGTGTATTTTTCTGTATCCTAAATCAATATTTACGTTGGTAAAGAAAGGGTTAATTTTTTAGCTAAGTCAAGCAACATTGAACGCCTGCACCTGGATTGACCGAGATTTCCACAACTGGATCAACCAGTCCACTTTCATTCTGTTCGGATTTCATATAGGGTCTCGGATTAGAGTTTAATTCACCTAATTGGGAAACTGAAGTTGTTTATCCTTTATATCTTAATAGTAATTGGAGCTTGATCTGGGTATTTGGGCTCACATGCATCCCAAGAAAATTAAATGCCCTAATTAGACGAACACATTGGCTTATAACTGATAACTACTAGACTAGGAATTAGACGAAAGTTTCTGTTTAAGATTTGAAAAATCGTTGTTTTATTTTCGCAATATTTTGTATTTTATTTTCATTTACAAGTACATACTGACAGACTGAATTAATTTTTAATTAAAATTGAATAAAAATAATGATAATAATACAGTACTCATAATAGGAACTGTCTGAGTGACATTTGGGGCTAAGCTATGAGAAGCGCTGTGGTACGTAAGTTATAGAGGGGGAGAGTTTACGTCCCAGTGAAGAATATTTCACTTATATCTAGATGCCACCAGCAATAGGTGGGTGTAAGAATTTTTTTAATTTGCAGGGCACTGTGCAGGGATGGTTCTTTCATGTCTGTTTTGACACGGGGTATAGCTTTTTTATGTCTCTTCCGAAGGGCAAAGTGCCTTCCATTCCTAAATGCCGAGTGCTTGGTAAAAGAACGGTCACTTTCAAAGTCTTGGTCAGAAATCGACCGGTTCGAACCCACGTCCTCCAACATAGACTGGACTTCATATGCCATTTCAATGTTATAATTCTATGAGAGATTTCTTTCTTTTTTTCTGTAAACATACATGTACTTGCCATTATAAAGGTCGAATGCTGAATCGATGGCGGGTGGGTCTTGTTTGCTGTCTGTGTAACTGCACATGTGTTCACGAGTGATTTTCGAGAAAAACCACTTTACTTCAAAGCTGATTATGATGCCATTAATAATAATCTTCAGAGTGTAGATTGGGAGGCCGAATTAAACCATCTTAATCATGTGTTGAAGATGCTTGGAGTCGGTTTACCGATATTATCAACAAAGAAATTAAAGCAAATTATACCAGTGATAAACCGAGGAAGAAGATCTTTAACACTACATGGATTGACAATGCAAAGAAGTAAAAGAGAGCATACGAAACAAGCGCAGGCTATGGAAAAAAAATACACCTACTGCAAATTGAATGAAAACTGGCAAAAATACAAAAAAGCAAGAAACGATGCAACCAGGAAGATAAATATCGCCAAACAAGAGTACGAAAATTCTATTATCTGATTATTAACAACATAAAACAAGATTTTAAAGATTCTGATATCACTAATTCAATCACAGGCTGATTTAGTAGTACATTTTATTTCATCTTTATATTTAAGGCTTTTCTGCAGAGCACCTCCATATTAATTTAATTTAATTTAATTTAATTTAATTTAATTTAATTTAATTTAATTTAATTTAATTTAATTTAATTTAATTTAATTTAATTTAATTTAATTTAATTTAATTTAATTTAGCTCATGTAAGCTAAGGTTTATTCTACTCAACTTAACTCTATTTAATTGCTCATTTGAGCAGATTATCTATATATATTTATATTACATTATAAATATTGAAAAAGTTTTCCGTAAACGCGATCCACGTTCTCTTTCCTTTTGTATATTACAGGTGCCCGCGAATACCACTGGTTTCCGATCTCTGTTATACGTACACTTTGCTTATATGGCGCATGTACTTGCCGGAAACCAGTACGATTATCTCCAATGGTAACTAGTAATCTGTCGGCCATAACAAACAGGTTCTTGTTGGAGAGGATTTTAAACAAACCGTAAATAGGTGAGTTGAAGCTGATAGAAACTGAATTTTACTTACTCGATTTCCATCAATTTCTTAAGACACGTTTGGAGTAGTGTATTAAGCTTAATTTACACAGTTTATTAAGTTATTTATTGGTTTATCTCCTAATTATCTGCCGTACGTCATTTTGTATTCGATGTTTTGTCTCCTATTTATGATAGATTTACGGGGTTTCTGTAACTTTAGCAAATTCTTATTGTGATAAAAGGATCATGACTAGATCTATTACTTGTGTAGCAGTTATAATGATAAATTAAGTCCAATATTCACCATTTCGAAAACACAAAGTCTCGCGTCTACCGAAGTCTCGTTTAAGTCTCGTGGGGGGGCAAGTCCAACAGGTTGCTGAAGAAAGACTACATTGAGATGCGGTTACGCTGTCGAAAATTGCGAATTAGTAGTTCTTCGTTGTCGTTTTCACCAACAATTATGACGAATACAAGAAATAAAATAATACAGAAAGTGAAACAGTGTGTATTAATCATTTATTTGTAGAAATTATTTAAATTACAGCAACCAAAAAGGAAACCGAAAGTTGACACGGCTGTTAAAAAAAAAGATGTCTACGTTTGTAAATTTATCTGTAGTTGATATATCTTTCCTATGTGTCAAATAAAGTGGTATATAAATAAGTAAAAACAGTTATTAGTTGAGAGTAAGAACTAGTAATTGTTTCTATTTAAAAAAAAATAATAAACCACTCACTTGCCATAGTACAACTTTTCCTCATCGATAGACCCCGAATAGCTCAAGTTCCGATTTACAGTAATTAAATTATGAATGAACGTGAATAAAATCGTTGAAAAAGTATTTTTTACCATTAAACCATCAATTTGTTATCATAAGTTATAAAAGATCGAAATAATCCAGTGCCTATGGTGTAAAAATTATTTTTATATCTGATGTCTTTCCTTCTATTTTTGTTTAAAAAATTGCCTTTATTTCACCCTTTTTCCCTTATAGTATCCAAAATCTTGATTATGGTTACATTTTTCGACATTTGTTGTTTCTCAGGATATTTTTACATTTTTATAAACGACTTTTTGCTTCCAATTTGCGTTAAAGATGACAAAATTCTACGCCGGATTTTTACCGGTATTTCACAGGTAACCGGCATATCGTTACAGAATTTACACCCAAAGTTTTCCGTTTTAGAAATTAAAGAATTTGAATTTTATTTCATTATATAGTCTTTTTTAACAAAAAAAATAATAGCAAAAAAAAAATTAAAAATCATTTTGAGAATATAGTTCAAACATCTATAATTGTAGCTGGTTCAACGTCACAGAATTTTATTTCATGTGCTCTTCAACGGTAATTTAGAATGAATGAATGAATGAATGTATTTATTTATTTATTTATTTATTTATTTATTTATTTATTTATTATTTATTTATTATTTATTTGAATACACAGTCATTAACTATACGAAGTCATGAAATTAGAAGTATTAATTCACGGCAGTTTCAAAACTAGTGTGGGTACTAGTAATCAGAATCATAATATTCATCATAATTCAAGGTAATTAATTAATTAATCCGTTAATGAGATTAACACCATGTAGGTACATTTTCCACGTATAATATACTATCATCTGATCCAATGGGAATTTGGAATTTGCTTCCGTTATCAATAAGTTACCGCGTCTGTTGATAAGGTATGCAGATTATCAACATTAATTAGCAACCTTTACCTGTGGGTAAAAATATGTAATATACACTTTCGTACAAGTCAAAACTATCAGTGCTCAGTATCACTTTTGAAATAAAGATTCTCGGTTCCAGTAATTTTCTATTAAGGAAGTTCTGACTTCGAGAAATATTTACAGAATGAAATTATGATAATAAAAAATAATAAAAATATAAAATGTTCAAAATGAACAGTTAAAAATGTTTGTGCGGTTTAAATTTGTTTAATATATTCAGAACCTCTTAAAATGAAAAAAAAAGTTAATTAAGGAAGAAGAAATGTGATATATATAATCAGCGACGTTGAACACAGGATACTTTAAAGACTCTATTAAACGTCACGGGCGTTGATCAAATTAAATATGAAGATTTTTAGAGTAAAGTTTCATTCTTTTGAAAATTTTTGTTTATTTTACCTTAAAAAAGACTGCCAAACTGATTTTAATACATTATAAAATATCAAATTTTACATTAGCCATACACAGATATAAGGAAAACAAAACTGGCCCCGGTTTCAAAATCATTCCTTAGCTAAGATTTTCCTTAACTTAAATTTAGCAAATTTTGTTAATCTCTTTTTGGAACTACTGGTGAATATTTTTATCAAAACTAAATGCAAATGTTTTATTCTAGAGGTGATCTTACAAATGACACATTAAATTCCTCCATATCTTCAAAATTAACAAAATTATAAAGATTTGAAATTTTGCAAGGTTTAAGTTAAGGAAAATCTTAGCTAAGGAATGATAGTGAAACCAGGGCCTGATTATTTAAATATAACCAGATTAAGAATTACATCACAGATAAAAATTGAAATTGGACGTTTTTCAAAAATAGAAAAAAAGATAAATTATGCACTAAATGTTATAGTAATTCTATAGAAGATAAAATTCATTTCTTGATATCTACTGTCCAGTAATTTTGACAGATGATTTTCGGCTGTAATAAATACATCAAATAAATGCTTTAATAATCAAAACTCTTTGACAAATATTTTTGGATTATAAATTGTGAAGATTGTGATATACTTAAGACTTTTGTACAACCTGGGGTACAACAAAGTCTTTTTTTCTCCGTTTCAATCGTCATGATTCTACGCTTCAACTATACTGGACGGATGTAGCTTGCCCCCCAAGCCTCGTTTTCGTTCATAGGTGTTATCTCCCCTGTCGTGTTTTCGAAATGGTCAATGCTCCGATTCTTGTCATGACAATGCTAATCTGACTTAATCATAGGCCGCATTATCTGCCTTAACGATGGTATGTATTCTTTTTTGTTTTGCTACAATGATGGAAACAATATAAAAAACAACATACCATAGTTAAGGAAGATAATTGGGCCTGACATAATCAGCATTCAATGCAACCAGCAGAATTTACAAGTAATGATTAATTTGATATCGGGTCAATTCGCACCCACTTTCAACAATTCGTCCCATGTCAAAATCACCCCTGTTCAAAATCGCCCCCCTCCACTTCTTTCAAATACGCCCCCACTATCAAATTCGCCCCCAATATTTGAAAAATTGTCTTTTTTATTGAGATTTTAAAAGTAACATAAAATGATTTTTTACGACCTCGGATATGCCCAATTAACTACAAACAAATTATTTGTAAACATGTATAGTTTTTATTGCAATGTTTTTGTCACATATTCATAATGCAAAATGCATTGACTGAATTTGCACCTCAGACATGACATGAAATGGTCATTATCAAAAGTCTTTTTTAAGATTATGATATAATCATAACAGTGGGTACAGTAAAAAGTAAATAGAGATGACATTAGAAATAATAAAAATTATTTGTTAAAAGCAACATTGGCAAAATATTAGATATAAAGTGAATATAGATATGAAGTTAAATCCATTATGAAATAGATGCACTAATATGTTTCATTTCTAAAGTAGCATTATTTTTAATTTGAGTTTTTATTAAAAAGGTAAAAAAAAATTAAATTCAGGGGCAAATTTGCAAGAAGTTGGGGCGAATTTGTTGAAAGTGGGGGCAAATTTGACGGTGAATTTACTGTGGGGCGAATTGACTTAAATTCTTAAATTTTCATAATGACTAAAGTGACACATAGAAAGTTTTCGAGAGAACTTGAAAGTAAAATTAGTACTGATGTCATCCATGGTTCGGTGTTAGAGCACCACATTAAGAGCAGGAGAACATTGGTGCAAACCCTGGCAGGGTCATACATAACCATGTACTTGAAAAATTTGAGGTACTGATTCCTCGCCTGTCATTTTGTATTAAATTAACAGAATATTGGCCATGGTTCACTCGATTAATAAACTTGCTCTCTACAGGAATAGCTAAAATATTGCTGATGATGCAACTATAAACAACATTACAACCAATCAAAATAACTAATCTTAGTGGGATTGTGTTTGCGATAGCTAAATTATGCTCAATTTGCATATACTTTTGCTCAAAACCTTTGATTGGCCCATAATGCATCGTTAGAAATTAGGCTGGATTACTGTAAACTGTCTTAAATCACAAATTTTAGCATGCATTATATTATTGCAGTGGTTCTTTTACATTTAAAAAACAACAACAACAACAACAAACTGCCTTCTGCCTTTTAAGATTGGGAAAATTGAAGTTTTAATTCTATATATAAAAAACTGCATTATGACATGTATGCTTGCAATAGCTAGGTTCCTCAATGCAAAGATATCATATTGTGACAATATCTGGTATTTGTGGGTAAGGGCAATTAATTTAATCTAAATTAATTTTAAGCTAGTGTATCACCCATTTACTGTTATTTTGGGGAACTTTAATGTTCAAATTTTGAAATTTTAGTCATTTTTTCTAGGGGAAACTACCTTTATTTGGTAGTAAATTTAGCCAAACAAAATCACTATATGGATTCACAAATATTGAGAGACAGTAATTTCATATTCTAATTTTCTATTCCTTAAGTATAACCATGTGTCTTATTTGCATTTTGCATTTTGTTAACCAGGTACCATTCATAGAACTTGATCAGAAGTAAAATCAACCAATCAAAATGCCACGACCAAGGTCAGCAAGGTCAGATAACAGTGATGGAGACATGGAGGGAGTTGCGGAACAGGAACTGATAAAACTGCAGAGACAGTACCGTATAATGGAAGGTGACAGAAAGGCATATACTGAAGAGTCACAAAATGTTATCAGAAAACAAAGGTAAGGTACCACATTACATCTGGGTAAAATAAATTGCTGTATCCCCCCCCCCCCCCCCCAAAAAAAAAAGAAGAAAAGAAAAGGGAAAAAACATAAATAAGACAGTTAAAGGATTGTACTTAGGCTTTACAATAAAAATAATAAATTCTCAAAATATCAAACAAAATTTAAAGAAATACATTTGTATGTCAAAAATACAAAAATTGGGTTTTGTTTCCCCCCCCCCCCCCAGTTTTTATGAAGAAATAATTGAGCATGTCTAATTTTATTTGTTTTGCAGGACTGAAATCTCTCAGCTGGAATCAGAAAAACAAGATCTATTGAAGGAATTGAGACTGGCAGAAAGTCGCTCCAATCAATGCATGGATGAAGACAACACTGATACTCTTGTCACACTTGTAGAAGCTAAAGGTATGGATAGAAACAAATTATTGATGCATACATATATATGTCTCCCTTCATAGAATTTTTTTGCATAGCATTTGGATAGCTTGTCTGGTACATAGAACTATGCTTGAAAATCTGTCGGGGTACATAAATGGCAAAAGGGAAATAACTCATACATATGGTAAGTCAATTTATGGTGGCTACAGTGCGCACATGTCAAACAGAATATGAAATCAAAGTTAAAAACTGACTTATGTAGTGCCACTTTGAAGGGGACAAAAATCATTATCTAGAGCCTGCAGTTCAATGTACATTGTACATACATCTTTGACAGGATACATGGGGCTGTATCTTCTGTCAAAACCTTGATTAACTTATAATATATTTATACTAAATATTTGTCATTGAATCTGGATATCATAAAATAGCTAAAAACTTTCTGATAAGACAAATGGCTGAAAACTTACTGATAGGATCACAAATGATTTTTAAATTGCAACCAAACACTAAATCTAATCTATGTGATTCTTATTGAAAAAATGTTCCATGTTCCATTTTAGATGATTATGATGCAGATATTGAACAGGAGAAAAAGAATATCATAGAGCTTGATGCAAAAATCCGTGAGTGGGAGAAAAAAATCAAACAACAACATAAAAATATGGGAGGTGTACATATGAGTAGTTCCCACACAGTACAGACACAAAAGACAATTAGAACCCTGGAAAACAGACTTGATAAGGTTTGTTGGTTTCTTTTTATATTTCCTCCTTTTTATTTCTAGTATGAGGGGCATTAAGTCCATTCCCTGTCAAAGGTCTTGATTTGCCATCTTTTTTTTTAGACATTTGTTTATGAAGGATAGGAGCTTCTTCTTGTTGGCAACCGTGTTCATTCTAGAAGAAAGCCATTGGGCCATTGATCAATTAAATTGCCAAATTACCTCATTGATAAGGCCTTAGTTAGCCATATTTAACATATTACATGAATGCAAAAATATTTCTGTTGAGGGTTTTAGACAAATAGTTTTTAAAATGGCCTCCCTCTGAAAAATCCAAGAATGTACAATTGGCAACTGAAAGCCTCCATGGTTCTGAGTGATAAAGCAAGACAGATTTTGCATTGCTGTTAAATATATTTAATTTCATCTTAGCCAGTTGTTATATTCCTGGATCTTTGTACTTTACAAATCATGTAAAATGCTATGTAAGCTTTTGCTAGTCTTGCTCTTTTCCTCTGTGTCTCGAAGATGGTTAACCATATTTCCAAGATATGATAGGTTGGTAGTCACTTGAAATCATTCATGCAATTCAGACTTCTGTTCCTTTATGGTTATCCATGTGGTCCAGGATTAAACACATCTTTAAAAAATGTCTGGAGGAAATGAATTTTTCATAGTTAGTGGTTTACCATAGTAATAATTTCTGGCAAATATACTCACAACTTTACTGTTAAGTCATTTTTGGAATAAAGTTTGCTATTTTAATTTATTAGTAAATGCCATGAAATCTAATGCCTATAGACATGGTGTTGTTACTTACTTAGACTCCCTATTGGATTTATTTTCACAAAACTACTACATGTATATGACGTTATATAATTACAGTGCAAGAAAGAGTTTAACACCATCCTTACCAATAATGCCTGCATGAGAGAAGAAATAGAGAGTTTAAGAGTGGAACGCAATAGATTTGATCACTTATTTAAGAAGTTGGATAGAGAACTAACAAGCCTACGAAAACAGAAAGCTGAATTGATTGAAAGCTCCACTCAGGCTTATGATCAGAGGTAAGCTTTTCATTACTTAGAAAAAATTTTATTTAAAGATGTGAGATTGAGATATCTTTCACCCTTTTTTGTGATTCAATCCAGGTGCATGAATAGTAGAATCTATTCCTACATTGTAGTGGAGACATATCTGAGGGACGAGATTCTTTATTGTCCAAAACAAGGTTCTTCTAGGGAAAAAAAAAAAAACAATTTTATCCGAAAGGTTGAGATTAATATGTCTTCACTACAAAAAACAGGGTTGATTCCTTTCTCCCATATCAAATATTTTACTGTTTTGTTTAGCTTTGACAGTAAAAAACAAACCTACACAAAACATTACATTGTTTGCATTTGCAGCCAATGATGCCACAATCTAAATTGCTGACGTCACAATCAAAATGATATTGTGACATCATAGCACATGTATGGGTAAGACAGAAAAATCTTACCCTGTAAAAATGTGGCATTTTCTCATGTTTTTTGTCCAATATGAGAGATGAAATAAGTCTGTGTTATTATTCTGTGTTATAGAGATGAGGCCCAAGCAAAGATGATTTTACTGAAAGAAAAAGCAGACAAAGATATGCAGCAACATAATGCTGAAATGAAGGAACTTCTGCGTATAATTGATCATGAAAGAAATCTCCGGATATTTATGGGAATCAAAGGTCAAGAACGACAAGAAGATCCACAACTGGTTGCCTGGAGACAGAAAAAAGGTTAGCCATTATTTTAAATGCCCAAAGGCTACAGAAAATTTAAATTAGTGATAAGATTGTGTAAGCGAAAGGAATTTGAAATGGGTGTGGAACTACAATTATGACTGCCTCTAAAAATCTTATATTGAAGACAGAAAATATTAAAAGAGAAAATCTGTGCATGTTAGTTACATGTATTTTAAAATATTTATGTAAAACTGATACTTATTTATTATCTTTCCATTGTTGCTGCATACAAATAGCAAATATTAGTAATAAATAAATTAATTAATTAATAGTATGTAAAATGGATAAATTTTGGTGTGTACAATAGGCCATATAAAATTAATTCCTAGATTTTTACCCCTGCCTGCCCTACTTTTTTTAAGCTGTTTAAAAAAGTGATAACTTTATGTCTATAAAACATTTTCAAATGACAAATGTTATATCATTTTCTAAGTTCAATTACCATTTGGTTAAGCAAACCAAGCTTTGATCAATGAGGCCCTGATTAAATCTAAAAACTAATAATCTAATTTATATCCTATAACAGAGGCTTTGGAAGCTGAGAGAAAGAAAGAGAGTCAGGAAGATTCTGTAGAAACTTACGAAGCTGCATTTGAGAAGATAAAGGAAATGACTGGTGAAGAAGACCTTGACCTTCTGGTCAACAAATTCATTGAAGTTGAAGATCGCAACTTTGCCCTGTTTAATTATGTAAATGAACAGAATAACGAGATCGAAAAGCTCAACGAACAGATTGAAGAGGTTAGTGACATCTGACTTTACTGGTAGCAATGTTTTATTTTTTGAACTTTCATTCCCAATTTTTATTACACAGGTTGTGGGTCTAGCTAGCTAAACAGGAGGTACGTACCCATCTGGAGCACCCAGCCTCACATCCATGTGTTTAACTTAATTTGCCAGCTCTATTTTGTTTTTGGATTGTAATTTGTACATGGATTGATATGTTTCTATTGTTTTACTCTGTGAGACACACGTTTCGCCATGCCTTAACACTCTCAGATTACTGATGTTGAGGTAACATGGTGGTGTAGTGGTCTAAAGTACCCACTTACAGACCAGTGCCTCTCATATATCATGTTCAAATCCAATTTGGGTAAAAAAGTTGTCAGTTCATTTGCTGAAGATTGATGGTTATCTCTGTGTACTCTGGTTTGCTCCACAATCCCTAACCTGACCACCTAGATATAAGTGAAAGAATCTTGACTGGGGTGTAAAACACCATTACTCAACTCAATTAACTTATAACACACATACATGCTACACTGACTGTAATTCTCCACCCAAAAACTCAAATTCTGCAAAAACTGTGACACAATATTTCATATATTTTACTAAATTTAGGACAAAGCATCAATATTTAAGGAGATGTGCAAATCAGTAATACAAGCTGGTTTGTTATGGCCCTTTGAACATAATTACAAATCAAAACAAAGTACAAGGTACAGGTATGCAATTAAGTTGAATCTACTTTACCTGTTGATGGGGATCATAAGTCACTAAATTTGCTTGTTCACACTATTTTTCACACTATCTTAGTTTAATAAATATCAAACTTTCTAAAAGTGTTTTTTCATTCTCCATATTTCTGTTTTTAATTATTTAAATACATGATTTTTTACCACTTACAGATCAAGAATGACATAGAAAAATTCAAATTACAAGGTCTTGAATTGGAGAGTCAGAGAAAGACAATTCTTAAAGAACTTGAAGACAAACAAAACAGAGCCTCTAAAGACGCAGATGAATATGAGGAGAAAAATAAAGCCATATCTAAAATATTGGATCAACTTAGGGCAGGTATGTATGAAAGTTTTATTCAAATCCTCAGATGGTTAACTATGCTATCAGCTTATGTATTTATTTATGAAATATATTTATTTATTTATTTATAAAATATATTTATTTATTGCTGAATAAACTGATCACTTTTATTTTGCTTATTTGAGATTTATTTTTGCATAATTTTGCAAATGATGGATAAAAATTCCCATCTTCTTGTTTATATAGTTTGTCAAGTCTAATCTCCTGATAATTGAAGATATTTTTTACAATACTTGACACAAGTGACATGCATGTTTACCTGGATATGGAATTGTGTGCACCAGAAGAGGAAGTTATAAACACTATATGAAAATTTTTCAGAGTTGTGACCGTTAAATTTTAATAATTTTTTTCTGATTAAATTTGTCAAAGTAGTGCCCCTTTTTAATTTGACATTTCAATCATGCTGTATACACTTTTTACCAACAGTTAAGCATCACATTAAAGACAATTCTGTAGAGTTTGAAAAAAGAGAAGTACTCCTGTGGCCACTACAGAGCATGCTTACAACTAGAAGTGATTGAAACAAACTGAGCATGATGAAATAGGATGATAAGAATAGAATTTATTTCATTCTTTACTTACAGGCATTGATTCATTATTCAACAAAATTAACTGTGACAGGTCTGCCATTGACGAAATGTTAGGTGCTGCGTCTGGTGTTACAGACAATAATATGATTCAGTATCTGGGTATTATAGAACAGAGAACAAATGAATTATTAGCAATACAGTCCTACATCAACTCCAAGGTACATAAATATACACAGGCCTCAGTTACACAATCAATTCTTAACTAAGATTTTCCTTGAAGTTATTAGCAAATTTGAAATCTGAATGATTTTGTTAGTTTTCAAGATATTCATTAATTTAAGATGTCATTTTGAAGATCACTCTAAGCTTATTACACCTTCTTTTTTGATTTTTTTTTGAAACCTTTAACTAAAAATTATTGTTTAAAAAATTGCCTGATTTAAGTTAAAGAAAATCTTAGTTAGGGAACAATTGTGAAATTTGTGCTAATCCTC
This sequence comes from Anadara kagoshimensis, assembly GCA_021292105.1. Lineage (NCBI taxonomy): Eukaryota > Metazoa > Mollusca > Bivalvia > Arcoida > Arcidae > Anadara > Anadara kagoshimensis. The sequence continues at coordinate 64,927,102 of CM037870.1, forward strand.
TCAATAGAATTTGAAGTAGCAGACCTATTTGAAAAAGTAGCAATTATAATAATGTGTCTTGTGAGCACCTTCAAGTTTTGTATTTTTGCAAAGATTTAAAGTAAAGTAAAATAAGAAACTGATTTCTTAGATCAAACAGAGTCCTTTTTAAAGAGACCTACCATAAGCATGTTAAAAACCAGTGCTCTTTGGCTTGGCAATGTGGCACAATAAAGAACCCTTCCTGCCCATTGACCTGAGCCACTGCAAAGGTTAAAATTTCCGCCTCTTCACCTATAGCTAGTGACATCTCAATATTAGTGAAATATTCTTGACTGGGATTAAAACCTCATTCAGTTAATAAACCGATCAATCTTAGATCAAATGAACCAAAGTATTTATCCTGTTAGCATTTTTAGCAAATAGTAGCCGACGTGTACTGTACAAAATTAAAGAAGTATCTAGACAATGTTATTTTTAGCCATTGACTGATATTGAAACTAACGAATGCCACAGTCATGTTCAAACATATTGGTTCATGTTTTTTGGTTACATTGGTTGGTGGCAAGTTCATGTTTTTATTGCATTACTTCAATGCAAGCTGAAGTGTTGGTGGTGAAGTGGTCCACATTGCATGCTTATATATGAGATCCAATCACCTCACACCACCTAGGTTTAAAACCCATTACTGTGTATAGGGCCTATTTTCTGGACCCTAAAATTAATTAAAACAAAGTCTCTGGACATAAGTTTGTTATTTAAGTGAATTCTCATAACCAGGATAACAGTAGTAAGGCCTTGGTGGCTAATTGTTATAAAGCATATGCTTATAGAAAACTGTCATCATCTGGGTTCAATTTCCAATCTGGTTATCTTGATGTGAGAAAAGTTTCAGTTAGCTTGCAGAAGGCTGTTGTTTTAATCCAAACTCTGGTTTGTTCCACTATTCCAGTACTGACCTCTTAGGTGTAAGTGAAAGAATCTCGACTGGGCTGAACATATGTAAATTACAATTACTCTACTCAACTCTGGCCACTTATAATACTCATGTTTATCTTTTGTTTGTGTTCTAGGATATGGATAGGCAGCAGAAGACACCAGGTTTACTGGGTGAAGGTCCAGCTGCCCCACAAGCACAGCTACCAATCCTCCCGCCATCTGTAGGGTAAGTTAATGATTTTAGCTTTTTAATCTCTATACAGTACCATAGTACAGACCTGTCAAAAGTCTAAAACTGAGCTAATCAATAGAAGTCGAAGTTTGAGTAATGAATGACCCAGAAGTGCCCTAAAATCTGCTGACAAATAGGTAACAGCTGTCAAATAGCTGTCGAGAAAAACGTGTATGAAGGGCCAAGATCAGCTGCTGACAAATAGGTAACAGCTAGCTGTCAAATAGGTAACAGCTGTCAAATAGCTGTCGAGAAAAACGCGTATGAAGGGCCAAGATCAGCTGCTGATTTGGTGCTAATTTGTTAGCTAATGTTTAACTTTTGACAGGCCTGTACTGTATTTAAATGTGAAGTCTGGTCTGAGCCTGTAAGACTATTAAATTTGCATGGCATGAAGAATTATTATAATACATCCTTTGGATTCAAAACCAGAATAACACTGTGTTTACTCTTAAAATCTCTCTCTCTCTCTCTCTCTCTCTCTCTCTCTCTCTCTCTCTCTCTCTCTCATTTTAAAACTGAGTAACTAGTGATGTGTCTTTGAACAGTATACAATTAACCATTGTCTTGTTCCTATGTTGTTGATAAAGGTTTAAAAAAATCGGAAGCCAGTCAACAGATCAACTCGGTTTGTGGTCATCTCATTCTTAATCTGTATTTTCACCATAATTACAGTGGATAACCACTAATAATAAATATCCACTTAAATACAAATATTTTTATTTCTTGCAGAGATGAGTATGAGAGCGAGGGTAGTGAGGGCAGTGATGATGAAATCCGACCAATGACAAGGAACGAATTACAAAACAAAGTGATGAAAACGGTGAAAAAACGAGAATCAGCGGCCAGAAAAGAAGGATTCAGATATGACTTATCACAGGCTAGAGAAAAAACAAAAAATAAAAAAGATAAAAAGTAAAAGCCTGGCAAATATGTAATAACTATTTTTAAAAGACAAGTTTACTTAAAATTCAAAGACTTCTGTGATTTATTTATGGTTGATATTTTTATCAATTAATGGGGTTCATGCTGTACCACGTGATATTTATAAAGTTTGAGTGGTACATTTATTTCCAATGGATATGGAATCACATAAGAAGATGTTTTCCATAAAAATGATGTTATGCTGGAAATTTACAACATTAACACTTTCAAAACACTTGGCATAAACGTTATTTGGTATTGATCACATGGTACATCAGCAAACCCCATTATATAATATATAGGCAAACATCATTGACCTGCCTGTTTATTAACGTCAAACATATCAGTATGTAGCATCAATGGTCAAGTGGTTGACAATAAAGAAAGAGTATTTACCTAAAGTTAAGTGCTACAGATGCTCTTGGTTTGTGTATGTACATTGTTATTGTATAACTGTAAAATGTACTTAATTTCACTGTTCAGATTTTTACGGTTTTGTAATATCCAATCTTTTTGTAGGGTATAATGTTGGCAGATTTATGAAACTGGCCATTAGATTGAGAATGTATTATGATTTTATGTATAGCAAAAATTTTCGACCATGAAATAAGTGAAAATTAGTACACCACCAATGAAACTACAATTACAGTATTATTGTGAATCCTAACACTACCTGTGTATTTATATAGGAATATTCTTAATGAAGGCCAAGTGAACAGGTTAATGTTGGCTGCCTATACTTAAGATGACCTTAGGAAATATATAAGAGAATCTTGAATTAAAACCAAGTCCGCTTTACATGGATTCTAATTATGTGTAATGAAACGAAATTTTAAAGATAAATTCTGCGTAATCATCAATCCTTTCCGTCCATTTGGATAGTAAAATAATCCATCTATTTAATGGGAACAATATTTACAATATAACAAATAAAAATGTTATAAATGGATTATGTGGATTAGTGGATTATGGTTGTTATGCGATTGTTATTTACTGTTATTTTACTGTATGTTTTTATTTAGATTTCTATCAAAAATTATTTGATTAGGAAACGCCAACAGATACAATATATACATTTTTAAAAATTTAATATTGATAACTATACCATCTAATTAAATTGTCATTTTTGCTTATTTGTATCAGAAGGCTTTGTATCAAAAGGCCTTGGTGACAAAGTGGTTTATATTAAGCTCTTATGAATCATCGTGTCTCTCACAGACTGCTTTTAATCCCACTTGGGATATATCGTGTTTTTCTCCATATACTCTGGTTTCCCCCACCATTTATATGAGTGAAAATTGTTTTACATAAACATAAAGCTCTATTTAGTGACTGGACTCATATAAATTTGTATTACATGTATCTGTCCCCGGTATCACTATCATTTCTTATCTAGCAATTTGTTAGTTTACTTGCTATAGGATTGTAGTTTTCTCCTGACTCTCTGGTTTTCTCCACCATCACTGAATTGACCGTGTCAAATTACAAAGTTAAATTATGAATTTGTTAAAAATCCCGATTGTATAGATGACAGGGTATTCGAAACATCAATGCGCGATGTTTTGTTTGGCTGGGTTGTGCATAGGTGTATTCATACGTACAATGTATGTGAAAAAGTGTGGGTCATTGCCGAATGTCCCAAATTTTCTACATTGAGTTCATCATAGGAATTCAATAGGTATTGTAAATATACCAAAATGTCCAGCAGTATATGCTATACAACTCGGTTATCTCAGTTGGTATGGTGCTCACTTCGTATGTGTAAAGCCGTGAAATTGAACCCCGGTGGGGTCTGACCAAGACTTGAAAATAGGTAGCGATTGTTCTCAGCATTTAGAAATGAAAGTCACGGGTTCTTTCTAAAGAGAACTTAAATACCATTGCCCAGTGTAACGGAATCCGTATAACATTAAAGATCCGCGCATTTACCAGAGCGCACTGCAAAGGTAAAATTTTCTGTCACTTTCGTGACCTGTAGCTGGTGACGTCTTGATATAAGTGAAATATTCCTGACTGGGACGTAAATTTTCATTCAATAGATACACTATACTAAACTATTGTAATGCGTGAAATTAGTTGCGTTACAGTATCGCTCGCCCTAATGCCAATGTTAACATGGCGGTACGTTTATTTATTTATTTTTTTAAAATTGTCTCAATGATTGATATAAGAAGCGTCTGTAAATCTCATATGGATTCATTACAACCGGAATTTGAATGGCGTCTGGACAGTCAATGCCACCGGCAACGTTAACTGTCCAATTGTTTTGTGGCGTCATTTGACGCGGTGTCTGTTTATTTAATGCCTATTGCACCCGGGCAAAGCATTTACGCTGGTCACATGCCAACACTTGCAGACCCTATTTGAACATACATTCATTCAAATTGCATGTGGTTAGAGGTTTGTTTGTTTTTTAAATATTTTATTTAAAATTGTATAAACACAAATGATGAATGATATTGACTGTTACAAATTATGAATGATAGTGGCTGTAACAAATTTAACATGAACAGTCTATTGATCATTGTGACCACAGTCATTAATAGTTGAAGGAACATCTGTGATCGAGTGGTCTTAATTTAAATCCTCGCTTACGGATCAAACAGTTTCACAGCCTGGGTTCGAATCCCGCTTGGGAGAGATCCTGTATTGGAACATTTGACATTTCTGATGTCGAAGGTCGGTGGTTCTCTTCGGACACTCCGGGTTTTCCCCTCCATTCTGGCTGCCAAACATAAATGAAGAAATCTTGACTGAGACGTAAGCTACATCACTCTTCTCCACTATTAGCTTCAAATCCAACGTTACAAATAATTGTTAATCTCTAATTCTACTTGATTTTCACAAGAGCCATGTCCGGCGATGTCCCCATCAACGTAATCAACACAAGTGTCATGTCCAGCGATGTCCCCATCTACCTGATTATTACACGTGTCCTGTTCAGCAATGTCCAAATTATCCACTTGGTTGTTGCACATTCCATGTCCAGCGATGTCCCCGTTAACGTAATCAACACAAGTGTCATGTGCAGCGATGTCCTTATCCACGTGATTACAATTCTTCAATACTACAATGTCGCCATTGGCATGATCGATGCACTTGCAGTGCTCAATGTCGTCACAATTCACATGCTCATTGCACGCACTGTGATCAGTGACGTCACCATTTATGTGATCCCTAAATGGAGATGGAGTTCCTTCATTTAACATTTCTGGAACAGATTCTAATCGATTGAAACTTGCAATGTTTTTGCTTATGATTGAAGAATGGTAATCATGGTCTACCAGATTGGGCAATGACCTTGACAAGCTAGAAGTCTCCGATGTAAAACCGGACCCGGGTTTAAAAGGACCAGACTCTGTAGAAAATTGTCTCCGAGCACGTAAGTTCCAAAGACCAAGATCTATATCGCTGATACTGAGCGTTGACATCGTAGATATAGTACTAAATGGTAGTTGGGTAGACATTCTTGGATTTGCACTGCTTCCATTTTGATTAAGAGTAAAAGTTGAAGCTGAAAAATAAAACAAATACATTGTCAATATTTACATTAAGGTGGAGGAAAAGGTCAAAGGTAAGGCTATAAGTTTGCGGAGATGACGTCAATGTAAAAATAAACATAAAATAGAGGCTTCTGGAAAATATGAGATAAGCAGAATACAACACACATTTAAGACCACGAGATTTATATCCGGTTAATTGAATATGCTTAATAAAATAAGATTAAAGGTACATGCCTAAAGTCCACCGTCGTCTATGATAAACTGTTTATAGAAACCATATAAGAAGAATCAGTAAGCACAAAATGCCTAAGTACCACCATCTTTAGAGATTTGAGCATCATATATAGTAAATGGTATCCAATGTTTGGGTTTCAGTATTATATAATCCTCGACTTTATAGTGATGTTGTTATACATGAATTGTATGTGTTTTTTTGTTTTGTTTTTTTTTTTTTTGCGAATCCCAACCATTCCATTTATTTTACAACACACATTTAAAAATCAAAATTTATCCTTCCTTTTACCAAACAATGAACCCTTGCATATCTGTCTTGCATGTAAAATCACCAGTATGTTTCAAGGTAAAATCACATATAAACGTATAAGACCATCAAAATGCTACAAAAACTAATTTGACAAGTTTCTTCCCATTGACTTTCAGAAGAAAAACCACTGATCTCTAATGCTGGCCTTGGAGTTTGACAGGTGAAAAGACAAGGATCTACGGTTATTGAAGTGAATGTCAGATGTCAAGTGGTACAAATGGACGTTGACGCTATGCACGGCGTGTACAAATCTATGCACGTTAATGGTATTATTCTAAAGTCCTAACTTTAAGGCCAAGTGGTACAAATGGACACTATCCTACACATTTCTGATTTTTCCATATATGTAAAACTTTTTGAGGCGCATCTGAAAATGTAAAAAAAATATAGAGGTCACCTTTTTACTTTTTTAGCTATAAAGCGTCAAAAATGTAAAAATGTCGGGATTTTAACATAGGATTAATAGGAAATTGCATTTTTTCAGGCTTTGAAAAATTGGGAAAAGTGTAGAAAAATAACAGATTGTCCTACAAAATTTTGAGAAACTAATAATGTAGTTCTGAATTTAAATTTTCTGAAAATGTAAAGAAATACATATGTCACCTTGCTTGATTTTTCGGTATAAAACTTTAAAGACGAAATTTGATGCGAAAATATGACCAAAATTAACAATAACGTCATGATTTTTGACGATATTGCTAAAGGGTGCAAAATTTAACGTTATCGTGTCGTAAACTAGAGTGTTGTGTCTGTGCTTCTCGCTGTTATAGTAAATATATTAATTTTATTATTTGTATACAAATTACTTCATCAATTAGATTATTTTATGTTCCCAGTCACTATGGAATAATAATTGATAGAAATGATAATATACAGAAACATTATTACTTCGAATAGCAGAAGAACAAGGCCTTATCATCCGAAATAAGAGTCAATGATGATACTTCGAAAATGCAAAAACAAGGGCCATTCATAGTCAAGGAAAGAATATCAATGGCTACATCTGAAACATGAAAAAAGATATTGAACTATTGAGACAAAATCTTGACTAGAGTGAAGAAATCATTATAATTCAAATCATTTTACTTGGCCAAAGTGAATTACTGTTCAAAAACCATCGAACTCGAAAATACGTCACTCAGAAACTCCGTACGCAATTCTGCAGATACACCCCGTATTTCGGTATAAATTTTCATGACGTCATTGCAAATAAATTTTAAAAATCATAGTTTATGAAAAATATGACAATTTTTAATTTTTAAAATCTGAAAGAATTTTGAAAATCAAAACAATATTAAAAATATCATCAATTAAATTTTGTGAAAAAACGTCTTTATCAATTGAAGGTATAAAAAGACAAATCTTCAGTGAATCACTGGTATCTAGATCTGTTGAATTTATCCATGTATCGTATTTATAATACTTTTTTTGTATATTTTCATTAATATTTTGAATCGATAGATATTATGTATTTGATTCCCTGTAATATATTTATCAAAATCATTATAGTTACTTTAAGTTAGGACTTAGAATAATACCATCAAAGTGCATAGATTTGTACACGCCGTGCGTAACGTCAGCATCCATTTGTACTACTTGGCCTTAAGTAACTTTAATAGTTTTGATAAATAACTTGCAGGAAATAAAATACATAATATCTATCAATTAAAAATGTTAATAAAAATATACCATAAAAGTATCATAAATGCCATTCACGGATAAATTCAACAGATAACACTGATTCACCAAAGACCTTCAATTGATAATGATGTTTTTTCACAAAATTTAATTGATGATATCTTTTTTAATATTTCTTCGATTTTCAAAATTCTTTCAGATTTTAAAAAATTAAAATTTTCATATTTTTCATATACTATGACTTTTAAAATTTATTTTCAATGACGTCATAAAAATTTATACTGAAATATTGGGGTATCTGCAGAATTGCGCACGGAATTTCTGAGTGACGTATTTTCAAGTTTGATGGTTTTCAGTCACTTTCTTTGGCCAAGTAAAATGTTTTGAATTATAACGATTTATTTTCACTCAAGTCAAAATTTTAAGTCTTAATAGTTCAATATCTTTTACTTGTTTCAAATGTAGTCATTGATAATATTTTCCTGACTCTGAATGGCCCTTGTTCTTGCATTTTCGAAGTACCATCATCGATTCTTATTTCGGATTATAAGGCCTTGTTCTTCTGTTATTCGAAGTAATAATGTTTGTGAATATTATAATTTCTATCATAATTATTATTCCATAGTGACTAGGAATATAAAATAATCTAATTTATGAAGTAATTTATATAAAAATCATAAAATTGTTATATTCACTATAACATCGAGAAACACAAACACAACACTCCTAGTGTACGGCACGATGACGTTAAATTTTGCAAGTTCGATCCTTGAGCAATATCGTCAAAAATCATGACGTTATTGTTAATTTTGGTCATATTTTCGCATCAGATTACGTCTTTGAAGTTTTATACCGAAAAATCAAGCAAGGGGACCTATGTATTTCATTCTATTTTCAGAAAATTTAAATTCAGAACTACATTATGATAGTTTTTCAAAAATTTGTAGGACGAACTGTTATTTTTCTACACTTTTCCTATTTTTCATAGCTTGAAAAAATATCGATTTCCTATTAATCCATGTTATTATCCCGATATTTGTTACATTTTTGACGCTTTATAGCTAAAAAATTAAAAAGGGGACCCCTATTTTTTTTACATTTTCAAATACGCCTCAAAAAGTTTTACAAGTATGGAAAAATCAGAAACTTGTAGGATAGTGCCCATTTGTACCACTTGGCCTTAAGTCTGTCTTTGACCGCTTACTATTGTTGTGAAACTTTTTATTAGTACAGTACTATAAAATGTTGTCAAAAGTTGCCAAATTTAAGTTATGGAAATATTAGTTACGGAATGATTGTGTAACTGGGCAACGCTGACTCCGAGTCTGTTTAGCTAAAAACTCACCTGTTCTACTGCCAGTTCGTATACCCAAATCTGTAGCTGTGCTATTTCTCTGTGAAGATCTTGTCATCATAACGCACTCCTTTGTATTTTGTTCGGGACTAAACAACACAGTATATACCTTGGTTAAAAACAATGATACTAAACATACGGACGAACTGACGAACATGGTAAAACAAAGTGCCATTATTCGTATTGTATTGTTCTTAGTAACAAAATACACGGGACTAAATGCAATCCATAGAATGAAATTTGAGTATGAACAAAATGCTATTTGACTTGTTTCGTTAAATCCGTCTGGTGTCTTTCTAGTTCTGATTGCATAATACAAGCAGAATATCATCACTATGAACGGATACACTAAAACGACGAGATATGAAAAATCAGTGGCGTCACTACAGAGTAAAACACTTTGTAAATAAGAAGGATGTATAACTATCGCTTTAGGTGGGTCTAATATCAACCAGGTCACAATGGCTATAACTTCTAAGGCTGTTATAAAAAACGTAATTATTAAGGATGATTGCCATCCAGTGAATCTCTTTTTCTTAGCACTACTTCCGTCAAATATACGATATATTCTGTTTGTTTTTATTGCCATAGCGGCATAACACAATGTATAGCATGTACCTAAAAGAAAACGTGTGGCACTACATGTGAAAATCGACGGTGGTGCCACGAATACAAATAACGAAACATACGACAGTGAAATCCCTGCCAGTAACACCAGACTAAGTTCCATCCCGGATGCTTTAATCACAGGAGTAGCTCGTTTTAAAAAGTACACAATGCTTACAAATACACATAACATTATACCAACAGACGACACTACACAAGCAGAAATAGACCACGGACTTAGAAATGTCAGTTGTTCCACCGGAACCGGAAAGCAGCCATTCCGGAAGTTGTTTGGAAGAGATCCTAAGGGACAGTCATTACACAGGAAGTCTAAAGATAGGTATTGATTCACCCGACAATCTCGACAATGCCAGCAACATTTGTTGTCTGTGTCAACACTTCGATACTGTCCAATGTTACAAGGCACTGAACAGACGGATTCCTGGATGTGACCTATCTCTGCATCTGCCTTCATATGTAGTTCGTATTGATGTCCGGTACCTGTTTAAAAACAATAAATATGTTGAAACAATTTTATTGAAAAAAGTTACGTAGATGAACAATTATGTTAGGAAAACTTGCAGTATCAGCGTTTGTAACCGCGACTATATACGGTTACAAAAGTCCTATGGTTACATTTATTTTCAAAAACGACTATGGTCAATGATTTCATTTAGTTTTATATTTGCTGCAAGTACTGTATCTTGGCCAGTGAGTCCTGTTTTGGTTTTTGCAACAAACTTTAAACGTTTATGTTAGATACTTATAATATGTCTATTCATGAAATGTTATGTGATTATAAATGTATGCACAATAGAAATTCATTTTTATATGTTTTGTTTGTTAAGACCCAGAGTCTGCCCAGACTTAAAAATAGCCAATGAATATTCTTCCGCCAGGTACTTTGTATTTAGAAATGAAATTCACGGATTAATTCAAGAGACCTTAAATATGATAATTAATGTAACGACATTCGTGGTATATTAATGAACCCTCCCTGCACATTGGCCTCAGCATACTGCAAAGGTAAAATTTTCTGTCAATTCACCAGGAGCTGTTGACGTTTCGATATAATTGAAATATTCTTGAGGAGAAAGAACCCCATTTTATCAACTACATGTATTTGATACGTTAATGTGTGAGATTCTTGATTTGGGTAGTTACTTTCTGGAAGTTTTGTCATGTAAATATTTTGAAATAATTATGTGGTCGCCGTTCGCTGTACGACGTGATTAACATTTCTAAATATGTGTGTGGGGCATTTTGGAAAACGTTTATGTCCCGAATTCCAGGAATATGGTGTTTACTAGAAAATGTGAAATGATTCTATATTCCAATGAAATTATTGTACAAACGTTATGAGGCATCACGTGGTACAACGGCGAACCCAATTTATTTAGACTTATACCTGAATTATGACGCCTTTGAAACTTTATGACAAACATGGTGACTTCAATTTTTCTATTGTCAACTTTCCTTTTACCTGCTTCTCCTACTTATGGTGCATTTGTTTCCATATTAATACGCTATGGTAGAGCTTGTTCCCACTACGGAGACTTTGTACAATGAAGCAGGCTGCTTGCAAATAAATTGTAGACTCAAGAGATATTGTAAGTCTAGGCTAATTAAACCCTCAAAAAGTTGTATAGCCGTCATCACAGTATTGTTGATACGTTTATGTGTGACCAGGATTGCCCTGGATATATTTGACGTTCTATAGTTCCATGTTCCTTCTTCACAATTTGGATTGCACACGTGGCGAGTGTGTTAGCTAAACAGGGGGTGCTTACCCTTCCGAAGCAAATGGCCTCACTTCCCTGGTGAAAGTTCAGGTGTCTAACCAGACTTGTCAGTTCCAAAGTTTTTACTTTGCTTCTGGATTGTGATTCGGACATGGATTAGTATTTTTGTTTTTGATTGCAACTGTGATAAGAAAAATCTAAAATTTTGAGCTATCTTTCTGCTAAAAAGCTAAATTAAAACTTTCCCTAAAAGTCTAAAATATAAAACATGCAAGTTGTAGAAGCGTGAATTCTTTAAAATCTGCATAAAAAGATCAGTAATCAGCATTATAAAGTACAAAAAACCTGCAATTTGAATGTTTAACATTAAACTTTAACATCAAATCAATCATGTGTGAAAAGTTTAAAGTGGTCTAATTAAATCCACCTGCACATCGGGAACTCACCAATGTATGTAGACGCAGATTAAGTAATAGTGTACACCACATGGGTCATATTGACCTACATTAATTCAATTTCTAAGAAGATTTACCATTTTTTGCACATATAGTTTGAATAGGCCTACCTGTAAATGTTCCTATTTCCTGCCAGTCGTACTCCCCGGATGTCTTGGTGTATGTCAGGATACTGTATCTGGGTGGTCCATCAGTGCCATTTATAAATGTAAAATTATTCCCCAACGAATCTGTCAAATTAAATAATTTATGATTATTGAACTGAAATTGTGAAATATTGTCCCGAGTTGACTTGACATTTACACGAACTTGCGAGTTAAACACATACATACCGGTCCAGGTTCTATTCGTGTCCAAATCACAATCCCAAACGTCAAACACATACTTTCCGATCCATGTCCAAATCACAATCCTAAAGGTCAATCACAAACACGCCGTTTCATGTTCAAATCCCAAACACAAAAGTAAAGTAAAAGCTTTGAAAAACAGCAAATTAAATTAAACACTTAAACTTCCAAAAGGTAAGTGAGACCGGGTGTTCTGGAAGGACACCGACTTTCTTGTATTTATCAACATTTTTATTGAAAACATTTTAATTATTAGAAAATCGAATTTTATTAAATTGAAGCAAAGTAGTTCTTTAATGATATGTTGATAGACACGCAACATTGATGACCTGTCCGGTTGACCAATTGTTTGTCTATACATTTATAAATGATTTAAAACAACTGGGTCCAGTTTTACAACCATCCTTGACTAAGATTTCCTTCATTTCAGTTTACCAAATTTTGGCAATCCATTTCATGAATAAACATGACTAAGCTAAAAAATGTTATAAACATGAAATGGTCTTCAAATCAAACGACACCTAAAACTCACGAATATCTTAAAATTAACAAATCTATTTCAAATTTGCCTGATTTAGGTAAAGGAAAATCTTAGTTAAGGAATTATTGTAAATTTGAGATTTGGACCTTGGAGTTTTTTTTTACATCTTAATGTGCCAAAATATCTGGTAACAAATTAAGTTAAACGTTTTAACCAGGAAAATTAGACCCGGTGCTCTGGTAGGGTACTTCTTTATCAAATAATAAATGTTTGTAACTTACCGATGAAATTTACTTGGTCCAGGTATCTCAACATGACCTGTCCATTAACAATAACACTACTCATGTTTTTACATAAGCCTGGTTTGTCACCACAGAAATCTCGGTGTATATTCTTCAAAGCATAAACAAAAGCATTCACTGCATCGGCTACGAAATGTAAGGCTGGTAACTGTTTGTATCCTGAAAAGTTATAACTGGGTTAACTAATTATGTTAGTCTGTTTTAATCCATTCTAATAGTAAGCGTCCTCTTGCGGCCACAGGGGGCTTACACTCTTTTTATGAACTCTACACGGGTCTCATTATTGTGCACTGAATCATGGGATCCTCGGTTTTGAGTACCATTGAAAGACAACTGAGTAACGAGCTTTTAACAGCTCTAGTATGGGTAGGAGATAAAAATCATCTCGGTAAATTTCCAAGTCCCAAGTAAGGTTCGGACTCTTGACTTCGGAAGCTAGTGGCAGTATCACTTGGTCATGTCAATTCCATAATTCCATCCCGATATGAGAGAATTAATCTTGACAGTATTTTTGACAGGGACGTAAAACACCAATCAATATGTCATGCGTATATATTTTTCTGAATGTGTCAATGTATATGTAATGAATGATAAAATTAACAAAATTGGTATGTCACAATTCAATCAATTACTGTTTACCATTGTCTTTTGAAATCTTGTTGCCTTGGTCACATACTATCGTCTTCGCCTCTTTATTTTCCTCGTTGTTTTTTGTAGGCATTTTACAATTAAAGTAGGATTCCCAAAATTCACCAAACCACGGGTTCCATTTGTTTTTCTCCATGTTTAACCTAATAAGAAATAGAAAATATAACATCTTACAATGACCACTTAAAGATAGCAACAAGTATCACGATCATACATTAGGGTTAAAGCATATTACTACCTATATCATTGAATTTTTGTGAATATCTAGCGGTTTGACTGGATAAATCTGTTCGAATCAATACTTCTCAATGAAATCAATCGCGTCATAACCAATCCGGTTTGGCGTAACTTGGTAATGAATCCATACGCATAGTTCGGTGGACGCTCTCAAACCTAACAGCTAAATGAACAGAATTGTAATCAAAGAGTCCAAAATAAATATAGACACACACATGCCCCTTCCAAACAGGTCCGCGATAAAATATCAGTAAGAAGTAGCCCTGTATTGGCCAATCGCCAATCAAACAATAATTAGCCAATCAACACGCAGTTTTCCACTGTCCAATCAACAAAAGCTTACTAATGACAAATTAACAACAAGCTCACCATTGACCAATCAACAGACAGCTCACAATTTGTAAATCAACATGCAGGTCGCTAATGACACATCAACAGTCCAACGTTTGTCTATTAACAAACAGCTCTGGTCAATCAAAACCAGCTTATGGTAAACCAATCAACAATTACTTGAATTAACACGGTTTGTATGGATGTAATAGAGTTTAGCTGTTGATGAATGTCTTTTGTATAATGCTTTTAATTACCCTGTAAAATATTCGTCAAATCCAGCTAGTTTACGGGCTAATGGTTGAACTGTAATGGATCCCTGTACAACTTCGTGTATATCGTCATCATCAAATGTTCGCCCACTCCAAGTGTCAGTTCCTACCCAGATAATTTTCTTTTGTGCATTTAGTCGATGTGCTGCTTTGAATATCTTTCTTGCTAAACTGAATCTGACAAACAAAACAACCACTACCTTTCCTGCAAAATGCAAAAGTGATGGTCTCAAAAATCAAAATGTTGTCCATATTCAGGAGATTGGAAGGTTATTAATTTGTTCAGTGCCACATGTGACAGGTGTAGCTAGCTAAACACGAGATGATTATCCTTCCGGAGCACCCGGTCTCACTTCCCTGGTGGAAGTTCGTGTGTTTAACCTAATTTGCCAGCTTCAACGTTTTTACTTTGCGGTTGTTGTTTTGACATGGATTGGTAGGTTTGTTTTTGATTAGTAACATTCAACTATGTTTATCAAGTAAAAGATAAAGAATAATGTTTAAAAACAAAAACAAATTCTATTAAGACATGGGTTTGGTTGGTTGAATGTTGCTTAACGTCGCATCAGCAATTTTTCAGCTGTTCTCATTACTATTTTTATTAATTTCTATGAATTAATCTATGAACAAGTTCGTGTATGCATGTGAAGTGCGAGTGTGTTTTATTATCTGCCTTGTACTATCGCACACGCAGGACGACTTTAACGTGCTAGCTCACAGAGTCAGTACACCGCAGGCAAGCGTACCACTCTCCCAGTCGCATTATACTGATATCAGGTCAACCAGTAAAGGCCAACGGCAAGGAAAATTCACTTTCCCACATGTGGTCTGAGCGGGTCTCTAACTCGCAGCGGTAAGAGACCCTGGATCTATAGACTAGCGTCGTATTAAGACATAGACATTCATGAACAATGTAAAATATTCGGGTTCGCAGCTGTATCAGGTGATCAACATTCCTTAATTAAGCATCTTTGTATACGGTTTGAAAAAAAGTTCACACCGCGAATTACCGGAAAACGGAAAAGCCCGAACTGATATGATTCCACATCCAATTGCTCCGCACAAACGTTAGGAGGCATCTTGTGATACGACTGGAAACCCCATTAGAATTGGCAACCAGGAATTGAAAATATATTGGTACAAAAGTTGACTTAAATTATTTATCAGTACGAATGATTTGTTTAACTAGAAAACTCAAAATGGGTTTTTAGGTTTCCTCTATTGACGTCCAACAAAAACAAGAAAGGTATTTTTCTCTTAGAGTCGTATACTGTAACTCCGGAAGTTTTCGCGTCAGTTAATTTTCGCGAAAATCGTCAATTCAAGATAGTCATGTACATGTACTTTAATTTTAGCCTTGTTGGATGATGGTCAGTATAATCGTACGTAAATTATATTAAAATAAAATAGTCGCAAATGTCTTAATACTCATGCAAAATTACGCCAAATTTCTTGATATACGGTATTTGGTCACCTATTGCTAACTTCATTTAGAGCTATAGGTACCACACCCCAGTCAAATTCTATTTACAATTTTTAAAAATATTTTTAAACAAAAATGCTTAAAACGGCTTCATTTCCTCACTTTTAGGGTTTTTTTCAGTCGAAATTTAAATTTAAGCAAAGGTACAAATGATAGTATTTCCGAATTCTACAATTGTTTTAAGAATTAGACTTATTACTTCACATTTTTACCGTTTTTATTTCGTTTATCCAGGAGTTTGTTTACTACATTTTCCATCATTTCAACGTCCCCTTCCGCAAACTGTAGTTTTTCCACATAGCCAAAACATATTCCGGCTTCATTAGATAGCTTTTCCACTCCGGTAAATAAATTTGTCCCATAACTATTGTCTTCGTAAATACAACTCACATATTGCCATCCGAATTTTCTTAAAATAAAAAAATATGTTCTCATTTTACATGATATGAAGCGTAGTAGCATCCCACTCCGTTTTCTCAGTGTACTCCGGTTTCCTCAAACAGTCAAGAACCGACAACATCAACACAAGTGCAAAAACTTGACTTGAACATAAAACCACATATTATTCGACTCCACTTCTTGCAAAATAAATAACATTTCAAGCGATTTTTTTCTGATTAACTTACATTAACTGAATGCATAACATATATACTTCAGGCTTCAGTGTAGAAGCGGTTAAATATTGGACAAAATAATTTGATAGAATGAGAGTTAGAATGTCGTTTATTAGCTCATCCGACCAAAGGTCATGTGAACTTATTGCACATACGCAGAAATCGAGGCCCGATCTGAAGGGTTATCTGCCCCTACATTAGAAGTCGTCCTAATACTGACCATCTCAGGTGTGATATACTTTACAGTTATAAAGGTAGTTCAGTCGAGCGTGACCTGTTAGATAATTCCAATTTGGGAGAGCAATAAGTGATTATATATCAACAAAAATCCAATCGGGGTTTTATATGTCTCTGGCTAAACGCAGACGGATTATAATCAGTATTTAGACACTAATGACCTGAATGCATCTCGTAATAAAATGATGCATATGTACTAGCTTATTGAAAAAATAATTTTATAAATGTTTCAAGTATTTGTTTTAAATACATTTTGTCGGGGTCTTATATGCTTACTCCAAGTTTAGATAAAAATTAAATCAGCGTTTTTAAATATTCCATTCTAGCTATATTAATGTTTTACATAAATAAATAAATAAATAAATAAATAAATAAATAAATAAATAAATAAATAAATAAATAAATAAATAAATAAATAAAAATTGATAAGATATTTTCTCAGCATCAACAATGCAATCTAGCAGAGATTTAAATAATAAATCTTCGTTTTTTAAAACATTTCATTTTAGCTTGATTATAATTAAATAAATAAATAAATAAATAAATACTATGATTTTTCTCATGTTTATTTTTTACATCTAGATGATTTGATATTTATCTAATTAAACCGACAAATCCAATGCTGAATAGTTAACTGCAATATTTTATTTTATTTTATTTTATTTATTTTTTTTGTTTTGTTTGTTTTGTTTTGTTTTATTTTATTTTATTTTATTTTATTTTATTTTATTTTATTTTATTTTATTTTATTCATCGACCTGAACTGTGAAGAGAATGCAACATAAACCTGACACTTGTAAGGACAAAGCCATGTGTCACGTTTTGGAGAGAGAGAGAGAGAGAGAGAGAGAGAGGGAGTTATCACTCTCAAGTCACAAATATTGTTCAATAAATATGATCAATATACAATAATATTACTTTTTATTTTAACAATCAGGACATGATCGGGACATGGTCAAAATGCGATATAATATTCTAAAAGTTCACGAGAACTTAAAAAATCTGAACATAACGTTCCTATTGAACAGTAGGGACTCAAGCGTGACGGTTTACCTACTTGTTTCATTAATCAATTAATTTCCCAATCAACAAAAAATTCGAACCTAACCCATCACTTTACCTAGATCATGTTATTTGTGTCATGGCAAGCAATTAACATCACAGCTTTATTTAAATTAGAGGTAGTAACTGCGTGGTGTTATTAATATTATTATTATTATTATTAAATGTGATGTATTTGAATGATAATTTTATCACAAACCGTTTGAAAATCTAATAAATTTTAGTTATATATTTATTTTTAGTCACTCTGTTTTGTTTATTTGAGTATAATTAAAACAATTTTAAATCCGTTCAATAGACAATTATTTAAATGTAAATGTTAATTTTAACTAAGTCATCTTCAATGTTGTTTCCTAATAATAACATGGCTGGGAATAATCATGTTGTATTTCGTTTAGGGTTAAATGTTTTATGGCATTAACTACTTTTGAAACTTGAATAAAATAGATATTATTATTATTATTAGTTAAATGAAATATAATAAATAAAAATGTGCATATTTTTCTGAACTTTTGTTATTTTAACGTCTTATACTCTATTAGTTAAATAAATAAGAATTATAATAAAATCGAAAATAAAAATGTGCACGTTTCATTACTTCCTATTTTTTCTAACTTGATTTAATTCTTTAATAATATTTTAAATATGTTGTATTAGATCCAGTAGGCTAGTATTTGACCATGGTAGTCTATACATATCCATAGTATATACATACCGGTAGTCTATCATACTGGCCCTTATCCACTGACTGAAATATTGATACAAATATTGTACCACCTAAATTTCAAATTAAAAGTGGAATGGATTTTTTTAAAGGTACCACAAAGATTTTTATAACTGAATTTTCATCACGATGTGAACTTTATCATGAAAACCAGACATTTTCACTTTTCTATATCTTTAATAAGAAAAAAACTGTTTATAAAAACAGTGTTGTGCACTTTCTAATGAGTTTCATAGGGAAATTAAGTAAAATGTCACCATATTTTAAATCAAAAAGTGGAATGGATTTTTTTCAAGATATTTTAATCATTTTTATATTTGAATATTCGTGACAGTATGTATTTTTTACTGAGAACCAGACATTTTCAGAAAATAATATTGTTATTGGTGAAATTTAAATTTGAAAATCGGGTATATCTAGTTCCCATTGTAACTTAACGGGCTGGCGATCGCACAGGTGACTTATACAGGTGATGAGACCATCGTCTTAAACGCATCAATGGTTTACGGTCGGACCTCGATTTCTGTACATGTTTCGCAATGCGTGCATGTGTCGTTAACACATATTTCTATTTATTCTCTTTTAAAAACCACTGGGCAGATTTCAATAACACTTGGACAGTAGTGTCCATGGACTGGAGCAATTGAGATTTGTTCCTGACGTTGCCATGGCTACCAAAACTAGGTCAAGGTGACCTTAAAAATCTTCTCTGAAAGCCTTGGTTGGAGAAAAATCTGAAGTGATATATCTTGTTGTTGGACTGAACATTTTCATCTAGTAGGCCTCTATTAAATTTTAAATACACCTTAATGATTTACATACCATGCAAATAGACTTACTTAGCCAAAACAAAATACCTGAGAATTTCCACTAAAACACGTATTTGATATTCATCGGACGGAACTGTTCTTTTGAAATAGCTGAATCTTTCTCTGTTGCTAAGTTCTGGACTGGTAGATGCATAGCTAATCTAGTAAATATTAAAAGAAAGGTAAAAAATTACCTTAAAACAATTAAACAAAAAAATGGGAAAAGTTTATTTGATAAAGTAGAACCATAGATTATAATACTACCTCGCAAAGCTTCCTAAAAAGATCTCAAAACAAATGTTTTGTCTGACATTAAACTTTTGTCTTATCAATCAGACTCGTCACTTTGTCCATACATATATACATATACATGTAGCTCGTTTTCCATTCTGGTTTCCATTTATTTTGTTAAAATTACATAATTCAATATAATATACAGTACATACCTGTCGAAAGTTTAACATTAAGCTAACCAAAAGGAGTCGAAGTTTGGTTACCAGATGGTGAAGGTGGGAGAAACTATCTTTATTCGGTAGTAATTCGTAGCATACAAATTCACTGGGATAATATTCTGTAATGACTTACATAGGCATGCAAAAAGTATTCGGTCTCTTTGTAAAACCCTTCTTTATTTCATATAAAACCATATGCTTGTAAAAAAAATCTCAAAAATTATTTCTTGAGCATTATAAAATTTTCACTGATAAATCAAAAATTTGTTGTAGTTTCTTTCAGTTATTTTCAAAATATTGCCCGTCTTATAACATCTAAGAAAACATAAAGTGAACAGCATGGTAAACTATTTAAATTAAAGGTCAAGTAGACATGTCAGGATTTAAATATATATTTACCTGCGGAAGCTTAAATAATCTTAGAAAACTAGCGACTTGGATGGAAACTTTACTGTGTACCGGGCCAATAACTCCTACCACTTGTTTTAGTTTTTCGTGTGAAGAATCAGTTACATTGTTAATATTCAAAGGCGTAGTACCATCACCACATATAAATCTTGAATGGTATTCCGGATCAGGAACGTCGTTTACTTTAGATTTTACAAACTCCAGTGTGTTTTCCAAGGCAATGTTGTCACTTGCACATGTATCCATAACAACCATACCTAATGTAAAACCAGGTAAAACTCTTTCTCTGTTTATCTGTTGTATGGTATAAGCCATTGCTTCCAGATTTTGGGTACCATCTTGAACCTGTATTTTTCCACACTGGTCCTCGCCGGAAGCAAAATGGACTGGCACTAATCCACCAATCATGACGTCACCACTGATGTTAGCATATTTAGGAGACATCAAAATTGCACGGAACATATTAAAAATTAAAATTAAATACACAAGTATCCTCATTGTAATTTTTTCAAAACAACCTCCAAATGTGTTTACATTGCTAGTTTGTACCTTGAAGCTATTTTAGAAACATTTCAATGTCATTTTCCTTACTGTACAAGTTAATTTAATTATTAACATTTTAAGATGATGATGCACACTACAGCTGGCTATCTGTATCTGTCCGTTGTCTCCTTTCACCCCACACATCACAAACATGTTTAAATTTTAATCCATTCATAACGCCTAATTTCCACTGTACCGTTCCGGTAATTGTGTTTTAAAACACATTAACTTCCTTGTAAATTTTGTCATATAATTATTTCTTTAACCGATATAGTCTGAAAAAAAGATAATAAATTCATAAAAGTTGAGAGGCATTTACATTTTGAATTAAAAATATGAGATTTTTTTACAATCAATATGCAATATTGGTACCATACCAAAATTAGGGCAAAATAGTAACAAAATGATGGATGAATTGATGGATTGATGCATTGGTTGGTTGAATGGGGTTTTATGCCTCGCTACAAGAATATTTCACTGATATCGATACGTCACCAGCTATAAGTCAAATGACAGAACTTTTGATCGTTGCAATGTGCACAGGGCATGGGGTGTCTTTAACTTACCACGCCTGTCGATACACAACAAGGCATCGATTTTAACCTTCCGGTAATAGTGATTTAAAGTGCATTTACTTCCTTGTAACATTGTGTTATATAATTAACTGTTGATAATCTGAAAATAGATTATGGTTTCATAAAGGATGAGAGGCTTTCATCTATTGAATATTGAATTAAAATATGTTACAATCATGACCGTAATAGTAACACCCCACCCCCACTCCTAAAACCCCCAATAAGTATCAAAATGATTGTTTGTTCGATTGAATGAATGAATGCGGTTTTACGTCCCAGTCAAAAATAATTCATTTATATCAAGGCATCACCAGGTTTTAAGTGAAATCGCCCATTTTGTATGTATTATCTGCGATCCCCATCACTAAACAAATAGTTGATATATCCTCCTATATAGCTAATAAAATTTTCAACAATCTTACAGCTGGCCTAAACCCCGAGTTTTCAATCGAAGTAAAAACCACTGGTTAGGTATTTATACAACCTGTTATTAAGTCTGGTCTCCATAAAATTTTTTCTCAAAGGCGTTACCTAATCATTTGGAGTTATTTCTGATAAAGTCAACGACTCATTGGAAATCATCCTCATCATCAATTTGCTGTTATGTTTTTTTCTGGAAAAATGAATGTTTCGAGCAGCTAATTAACAGGTCAAATTTAACATTAATCTGTTTAACGGACCGGTGTTACATGTTTGAGTTGGCTGCAGTAAATTCTCGTTATAACGCACATTGTTGTCTCTATCACCTTGCCAAACTTTGTTAACCTTGCCACTTTACTAATTGTTACAGTAAAACCTCGTAAACCTTGTATCCTTGCGTATCTTTCTAAATCCCTCGGACTGATATGGGCGGTGTCTGTCAGATTGATTCCATCGTGTATTATTTTGTATATTTATTTTATTTACATTAAAATGTCGTTTGTGATATTTTTAGTTTCCTTCGGTTTGTCCCTAAATGTCAATATCTGAGTAAACAAGTGAGTGGTTGCAATGAATCGATGCTCTATTGTATTCATACACCGTTCAACTACAACATTAACAATGATTTCAAAATAAAATCAACAACAAAGTAGTAGCTTAAACGACACTAAAATCACTAGACAAATAATAAAGCCTGTGTAAATTCAAACACGAAAATTGGGGTTAGGGTGGAAATGATGAAATTAAATATATATATATACTTAAAAATCGTGATTACCCCTATTTACCTTTATTTAAAGTTATTAAGTTACTGTAGTAACTTATTCATTTTTGAATCACTACCATCGCCCCATGAAATGGTATTTTTCTTAAATCCACGAAAATTAGACGCGAAAATAAGTAATACAATCCTCAGGAATTTAAATGGCAACGAAATAGTTTATGTAAAAATTAAGTACGAATCACGACTATATCAAAATGTCCACGAAAATAAACGATTTATGAAAAAAATTTGTTTACATTATTAAACAATTCCCACGAAAATACAAATTAACGAAATAGTATGTTTAACTATAAAGTAAAACTAACGAATTTTCCTCACGAAATGACATTTTTCTCTCGAAAAAATATAACACTACAAAAACGATTTCAGAGAATTATGAAAAATGTTTGTTTATAATTATTATGAAACAATCCCCTTACCTTAATGACTTTACAACTTACAGCTTCTTACTATCATCAACAATGTCATCCTGAATCAACACAACATATCTTTATCATTATTCATATAAACACATTAATACCTTTGTTATCAATTGATCATGTTAAGTAAATGTGTCACCATCCGTATAATAAACAGTACACACCTGTCGAAAGTTCAACACCAAGAAAGGTTAACATAAAAAAGGAGTCAAAACTCTGCTGTCAAATGACCGAGCGACCGGTAGCTAGACACCGTGAAGCTATGTAAAGAGAGATAGCTGTAATCGAGATACACCTAACTAGGGACCGAAATGGGCTGTACATTCGTCACTAATTCGTTAGCTTAGTGTTAAAATTTCGAGATGACTGTACTGTATTGAGCGATTATAAATGGTCAAAAGGGCGAAGTTTGGGTATTGTCTTGCTTATTTAGTGTTGTACTGTAATTCATTATCACCTGCTAATCAAACTTGTCTTGATCACAATCTATATCGTTATTTGTAGTCAGAAACTGCGACGGCCGAGTAGAGTAGAGTACAGTTTAACATCCCTACTTAAACCGAGGTCAGTTAAAGTAATGGTGGAGGAAAACGGAGTGGTCTAAAGCACAATATAAGGATCAAAGCACATCTAGATCTATGTTATAAATGCGTTCTAGCAAATCCTAGTGTGAAAAAAGTTTGCCATTTCGAATGCTTATGACCCTTGGTACACTTGATACTCCGATTTCCTCTTCCACTCCGAATTCCAATGTGACATCACGAGAGAGAGAGAGAGAGAGAGAGATTATAACATGTATGTGACATCATTCATATAGATGCTGATGCAAAAACACTTAAAGACAACAATAGTCGCTTTGTTATACAACATCTGTTCACACACATGTGTCAAACCACTTACTCACGTATATTATTCACTTATATTAACCTGCATTGAAATATAATACAGACCTGTTAAAAGTTTAACACTGAGTTAACGAAATGAAGTCGAAAGCCCGGCCACTGTAGGGACGATATACATGTATAGATGGCTAGTGGACTAGAGATGGATAGTAGCTGTCGAATATCTGTCAAGATATACTTAACAAAGGATCGAGTTAAACGATCGATTCGGCATTAATTCGTTAGCTTAGTGTTAAACTTTCGACAGACCTACTAAACAACAACTTATGAACGGAGACGATGATCCAACATAAGGGGAAATTTTGTTACTGATTAATAAGGCCTACGCAGATGAAAACCACTTTTTTCATATTTTACTAATACATGTAAAGAAATGCTTCCTTGTTCGATTTGTATCAATAATATGTAATCGTTCATTTTGGAGGGACTGGTGAATACTTGGCTCAATCTAAACAAGCTACCCTCGAAAAATAAAGTCATTATTATAATTATTATTATCATTATCTAGCAAGGAATGACTATTTGGATCATAATTAATTTATGTATTGATCAAACACAAAAAATAGCAGAAGTAAAAACTAAAAGAAAGTTAAACGTAAACTGAAGCCGGTTGCTCCAAAATTGTAAGCACCTCGTGTCTAGCAAGCTACAATTTAATCATGTGATGACACAAAACGAAAATAAAGCATTCGCGAATATTTTATTTGAATACAATTCACTGATAATATTACTGACCGGTATCCAAAAAAAGCTAAAATAAAAGTTCGCTAATGTATTGAAAGGACGATTCTCGCAAAAATTAACTGACGCGAAAACTTCCGGATTTGCAGCGTACATGTCATTTGGAAGTTTTGTTTAAAACGATATTTACAACATAGAAGACACGGCCTTTATAATGGGATCATTTTATCGCTACCCAGTACAAAAACATCTATGTTCAGTCAGATAGTTGCGTTATGATGGGATTTATCAGGAAATAGATATATGTAGACTGTAAAATACTGTGGCGACCAACGATGTGATGTTTTAAAGTAAGATGGGCATTATAACCAGGTTTTACTATGGCGATAAGCGAGGTGACAGGGTTTTCGAGGGGCGTTAATGTTATAACGAGGTTTAACTGCGGCGATAAGCGAAGTGGTCAAGTTATCGATGGGCATTATTACGAGATTATTGTGGGTATAAGCGAGGTGGTAAAGTTATTGTGGGACATTATAACGAGGTTTTCTGTGGTGATCAGCAAGGCGGCAAATATATCCTTGGGATTTTTCAACGATGTTTAGCGAGGTGACAAATATACTTTGGGATATTATAACGAGGTCTCCCTTTTGGCAATAATTGAGATGGTAAAGTTACCGAGCGGCATTATAAAACATTGTTTCTGTATTTGCATTGTTTTTGTTGCGACATATTGATTACTCTTCTATTGTCTAGAGCTTCTTAGACCCGACTTTTGTTGTTTTCTTCTATAATACCCGGGAATGCAAAAGATCTTTATTCATATTTCTGTCTTTTTGGCGTTTTTTACGGTGTTAGGCACATTCATTGAATAATAATAATATAATAATATCCAGCATGCAGTGCAAACGCGCAATTTGGCTTGGAATTTCTAGTCAACCACCCAATTACAAACCTGAGGCCATCCAGACCCTAGTGTTAGTAAATTTGTCAGTTTGTTGGCAGAAGTCCGATGTATTTTTTATTATTATTTTCGGACACATCCGTTTCCTTCACCATCTAAGAACTGACCATCTAGATAAAAGTGAAAGAGAATAGAAGCGTAAAAAACGCATTACCCCGCTCCACCACAGCAACCAAAAACTAATGAAATGCGAAAACAAGCCATAAAAATCAAAACATTGGCAATTATTTACAATGTAAATTATATTATCATGAAAATATACGCATTTGTAACTAAAAACTTAAACATTACAAAAAATGACATATACTTACTTTCATTCACAAACATAAAATTCCTATTACAATCCTTTTGTCATGAATAACTATAATTACTACCAAACACCTTTCTAGACATTTGTAAACAAGATGACACGACATGATCAGACATTTTACATCTGATAACACTAGTCATCTAACACGGGTTACCTGACTGAAACTGCGTGTAATTATTTTAATTGAGAATCTCAAATTTCTGTGTAATGAAGTTATTAATAGTCATATGAACTTTAATGGGAATTTTAACATCATTTGACCACCCAATTAAGGTAGACGCAGCCCTAATGAGACCTTATTGCGGTGATTTAATGTGTTTTGCTCTTGAATAAGGGGTGTCAAATATTGAAATTTATAAAAACTAGAAATAATACAAGAAATAAATCCTCACAGCCTCTCCTCAAATCAATATCTATACCAATAATAGTTTTCTTTCGCGCACGATGTACTGGATACTAACACGTGTATTTTATCGTGGGATAATATTGCAACAATATATTAAAAAGCTATCAAGTTTCAAATCATTTCAAATTTTAAATTCAAAATTGGAAAAGGCGACGAGGATTCATTTCAAGTGTTACGCCAGGTTTTGGATATTGTTTTTATTTTGGTACTAGAAATGCACTATCCTGGGGCAAATGAGCAAAATGTGGTCTCGTTTTAGATGAATATACCATAACCGAATTATCAAAATGACGTATTGGTTCACCCCGCTATACGTTTTAAATTCGTTACATTATTTCTACCATCAATTCATGCAGTATTTCCTGTTCATCTAGCTGTGATTTTAGTTTACAAAATATTGTCAATTATAAAGATTACTGCAACAAGAAAAATATTGATTGGATTTGTTGATGATTAAATTCTAATTATAAAGCATACATGTATGATGTTATAAGTCGTGGAATTCGATCGATATACATGTAAATAAGTACAGTACAGGCCTGTCGAAAGTTTAACGAATCAGTGCCAGATAGGCAGCTCTGTTCAACCACAAATTTCACACATACAAATACCTAACACGTGTGAAAGATTTGTACGAATTCTTCACACACGTGTGACAAATACGAATATGTCACCGTGACATTATCGTACCCCCTTTTTACCACCTCGAAGTACGAACGAAATTTTCACACGTGTGACGAATTAGTGTTAAATCTGCGGTTCAACCAAAGCATATCAACCCCTCGTTAGCGATCTCGAAAGTTATTCAACAGCTGTCATCTATTGCTCGGTAGGTTTCTGTCACTAGCTTGGCTCCTTTTTGTTACATGTATGTCATATACCATTTTTGTATGTATTTTATGATTAAATTCAAAAAATGGTATATGTCAGTTCGCTCAGCGTTAAACTTTTTACAGGTCTGCACTGTAGCAAACTAGGGGGCTGAGATGAGCTCTCGGTCAGCAATAATTCGCTACCTTAATGTTAACTTTTTGACATGTCCGTACTGTAGCTAACGAGGGGCTGAGATGAGCTGTCGATCAGGCAATAATTCGCTACATGTACCGTAGTGTTAACTTTTTGACATGTCTGTACTGTAGCTAACGATGTGCTGAGATGAATTGTCGATCAGGCAATAATTCGCTACCTTAGTGTTAACTTTTTGACATGTCTGTACTGAAGCTAACGATGTGCTGAGATGAATTGTCGATCAGGCAATAATTCGCTACCTTAGTGTTAACTTTTTGACATGTCTGTACTGTAGCTAACGATGTGCTGAGATGAATTGTCGATTCGGCAATAATTCACTACCTTAGTGTAAACTTTTTGACATGTCTATACTGTAGCTAACGAGGGGCTGATGAGTTGTCGATCCGGCAATTATTCGCTACATTAGTGTTAACTTTTTGACATGTCTGTTTTGTAGGTAACTAGGGGGCTGAGATGAGCTGTCGATTTGGTACTAATTTTTTAGCGTTAAACTTTCGACAGATTTGTACTGTAATTTCATTATTGACAAAATGTTGGATGGACCGGAAAATGTAGGCAATATAAAAAGTCTTACTCCGAATATTTATCAAGTCAATCACTGTGGAGTCTGAAAAACCGGTATACATTAAATTTTTACTGATAGTGAAGTGAAGAATACATACGCCCCTAACATAATTCAACACCATTAATGTTTCACATTGTTGTGTAACCATTCCCCGGGGAAAAGAACTTTAATTCATTCCCTCGAATTATAATTCGTTCACACGGATTAGTAATTCGTTCCCAAGAATTATAATTTGTTCCCAAGAATTATAATTCGTTCCCAAGGATTATAATTTGTTCCCAAGAATTATAATTCGTTCCCAAGGAGTATAATTTATTCCCAAGAATTATAATTCGTTCCCAAGAATTATAATTTGTTCCCAAGAATCATAATTTGTTCCCAAGGAGTATAATTTATTCCCAAGAATTATAATTCGTTCCCAAGAATTATAATTTGTTCCCAAGAATCATAATTTGTTCCCAAGAATTATAATTCGTTCCCAAGGATTATAATTCATGGGTACGAATTATTTCAAAAGATATAATACCTTTTGTAGGTATCTGTTTAGCAATGAACAAATACAGCTACCTTAGACAGAGAAAGTTTGTCTGTACACTTGTCAAATCTGGTGGTTTTCTACGGATACCCATAACTGACCGACTCGAAAATGCAAAATTATCTACTCCACCCCAAAACACACCCATATACACTCTTTTTCGGCACCATAGGGTAAACATCGAAGGATTACTGGAATAGTTCACATATCGGCCCCAGGTATATCCGAACAGGAGACCTACGATAACAATCAAGTAACGTTTTGTCAGTTTATGTGGAAGAAAACATCGCAAAATGATCCAGCGTTTAATCAGCTGGTCAAAAGCAAACATTTTCAGCTTAATCCAATCTTCATGAAAGACGTTGGCTGGTTCGATTAACTTTAATAATACGCGTTTTCATTGATGTAGATTTAATGAATACCTGTGTTCCCTGTAAATTAGTGTATTGGTTCATAATGAATATTTAGGGTCAAGCGGACAGGTCAATGATATCGGTCTCATCTTTTTAATACCGGTAGATGTCGGGTTTATTTTTTACATTAACGTGTTTATAGGTAAAGGCAATCGTTTTATGACACATAACAAAAGAGGTTTTATTTATTTCCAGGAGGTTAGATCTTAGATGGCGTGTCCAGTGTCCTGGAGTCTATACTCTTCAACACGTCATGAAATTGGTGTAGCTAACTTCCCACGCCAAGCACACAACTTCAAAATTATAAAACGGACTGCACAATGGCTACAATGGCTACGAACAGGCCACATTTAGAAGTAACCCCTTAGTCATAATCGTAGCTAGCTAGATAAGGTTTTTTTGTCATTTCCCGGGCACCCGACCTTGTTCCCATGGTGGATGTCAACTTTTTTTTCGCTTAATTTGCAAGTATTCAAAATTATTGCTTTGCTTTTGAGGTTGTTGTGTGAATATGGATCGGTATGTTTGTGGTCGACTTTTGGGCTTGTGATTTGGACATGGATCGGTGTGTTTGTTTTCGACTTTTGGAACTTTGATTTGAACATGGGTCGGTATTTTTGTGTTTGACTTTTGGGATGGCGATTTTTACTTGGATCGGTATGTTTGTGGTTGATTTATAGTTCCGTGGTGTACTTCAAATGCCTTTGGACGGGTTTTAATACTAGTAGATTTTTTTGTTGTATTTTGAAAGTGTGGAGTGAAATGTAATGGATTTATATTGATGGTGTTTTACTCCGTATTCATGATTCTTTCAGTTCTGTGGTACCGGTGCTGGAAGAAATGTAGTAACCTCAGAACATTTTCCACGTATTTGAAGTGTCCTCCGATGGTGAATATTCCTAAAGGAAGATCAAGCCGACATGCCCAAGTTAAACAATGACCCCAGTGTTTGTTTACATTTTGTGATTTTTGTTAATACCGGTATATTTTTTATATACCCCAGCTAACGAAGTTTAGGTGGTGTATAAGAATCCCCCTGTTCGACTGCCGGTCCGTCCCTATATCAAGGCATGCCCGTCCAATATCTTCCATGTCTACGGGTGTAGTTTAATCAAACTTAGCACAAAAGTTTTACCAGATAAAATCTTTGAAATAAGAACACGGCGATGTTTCAGACGGGGGTATTTGCCTCTTCTCAATCAACCAAATATTAACTAGAGTGGGTTCGCTTATTTTCCTGGGAGTCATTAAATTGGCCTTTGAACATAAGAGCAAATCACAAACAGTGACTACTGACGAGGGATCCTAATTCACTGTATTTATTAATTAAATATTTATGTGTTTTCATTTTAACAAGATGTATGGTTACGGTCTATCAGTTATATGAAACTGTATAAATAAAGACTATACAGATAATTATAGTCCAAAACAATCACTAAAACATTTATTGGTTCAGTGTTTATTTTCTAAATAAAAATATATTTAAACAATAACAACCCCAATGTTGGTTTTCCAGACAAAATGTGATAATTAATCTTCATCCGGGTTCTGACTAAGCCGAAACATGACAGGTACATGGACAGATGATGTGTAATGGCTCTTAATGGCAATATGGTTGACAGCCGGTCAAACACAGTCATAATCCAAAACTAAACAAAGAAAATAATAAAAATCTTAATCACAAACATTACAAGATTACACAAATAATGTAGAAAAATACAGTGCAGAGTGGAGTAATGGGGTTAACATCCCAGTCAGGAGCAAGACAGTCTTGGATAGTGGAGAAAACAGGAGTACCAGGGGAAAACTACTGACTTTTGTTAAGTAAACTGACAAACATTCTTACACTAGGATCTGTTTCGTGATAGAAAAATAATACTTACATTTTTTTTCATGTGCTACTTTTGATATATATGAAATAATACCATTCAAAAGTAGCACATGAAAAAGCCACAATATCCGAAAACGTTCAGATTAGCAATATCAGCAATTATGATATCATAAATTTCGCCATGGCTGATTGCTTATTTCTCATGGCAGAATAGAACGCTAAATTAACTTTTATTCAATTATTCGCATTATCGGTCGTTATGTACTTTATCGAATAAAAGTACATTTGGCGTACATTTGGAAAATTAGTAATTCACCATGATAATGGCAGAATATATATATAATATAACAAGTTGCATGACAGATTTGTAATTAATCAGTGGAAATAATTTATTTGTCATGACATAATAATAATTCGCCATGGCAGATCAAATTAGAAGATATTACAGCATGTTCCCATTGCACTTTCGTACATATGGAATGTGAATATTTTGCGCAGATTTTAGGTTCGGTTGTTGATTGATCAATGATAAAAGGAATTAAAAAATCAACATTTAATATTGATCAGCGTACTCATATCAAATCAATAGATTTTAACCAAGGGGTTCTAAATTAGGAAATTATTTCAATTTTTATCTTTAAAATTCGCAAACCATTTATCATCATCTTAAATGTTCAACATACCTATCTATCTACTTCCAGGCCCAGAGTGGTTCGTTCATAAATACCCAGTATTTCGGTGGAGGTTCACAACATCTCCACTCATAAGGACAATGTTTTCGTGTCTCCACATATCTTCCTTCACATTCCTTTGGTTGACAATATTCACGGTCGCATTCTTCAAACTGCTGGCATAGTGCTTGTTCTACAACAAATAATACAGCAATACACCATGTATCATTGTATTTGCATAAGAAAGATTAATCACCACCATTTGTTCATCATATTTTAGTGTAAAGCAGTTTGTTGATATATATAGTACATTCATCGCCACCATTTGTTATAAAAGGGTTTGGTGATAAATGAAAAAAATCATCATGGAAAAAGAAAATAAATTAAAAAAAAATAGACTTTGTGACTTTAAGATAGTGTGGCGCGACTTAATTAAGTGGCAAAATTATTAGGGACACGATAATGAGATGTTACTGTTTCCTAACGTTAGGTGGCAAAGTTATCGATGTGCAATATAACGAGGTTTTACTGTTGAGTGAGTTGGCAAAATAATCACGAGGGCTTGTAACAATGTTTTACTGCTGCTATAAGTCAAGAGATAAAAAGGTAGAGGGACAAAATTACGAGGTTTTACTGCCGCAACAAGTCAGGTGGTAAAAGTGTAATAATATGTAATACGTAGTTATGAATACTTCGTGATGTATGTTTTGCTTGGCCCTGTGGATTAGGTGATATCCTTAATGCCTTGTTCGGTGTATGGAAGTTGCTCATTCAAAGAACTTAACATTTACTAGACAATCGAATGCCAAATGAAAAAAAAAAGAAAATTAATTCCGAAAGAAACTGGCTAAACAACATGAAGTTTTTCATCATTTATGGTTCTTTTGCAGCGAGTATTTTTTTATGCGGAGGGAGGTATTCATAACAGCTTCTACACAGGATGTTGGGAAATATTTTGACTTTAAAGGAAGACTAATGGTGTATAGTTTCTACGTATGAAGTACAAGTCTTCACATTGTAGAGTTCATATTAACGATTGTAAGGTTATTATTATTGAATACTAGTATGATTTTGGACCATAAACTATTTATTTCATCAAGATATACAAAGTGCATATACAAAAATCAATGACACGACTTTGAGATACCGTTTTACTATTTCTTCGAAATTACTAGTTTTGTGGACCAGTTCTGTTAAACTCAAATTTGAGAACATAATTTATAATCTTGACCCACATTACACTGCCATTGTCATAAAAACATAAACTTTTTGTACTGATTTCAACTGTCAGATTCCATTTTTGGAATACATAATTTTAATAATTCAAAAATAGCACAGGACAAATAAACAAGGGTTCAGCTTTATGGTATCTGTATAATTATTATAATTAGTCATGGAGAGACACTTTTAAATTTTGACACACGACGGTAAGTAATTGGTCGTATGGGAAGATAATTTGTCTGAATAAGGTACGTTCAGAAGTCAGTTTTACTAGTACATTTAATGGTGTTTTACGCCCCGGTCAAGATTTTTTCACTTATATCGAGGCGAGCAGTTCGGGAATGGTGGAGAAAGAAGGAACGCAAGGGGAAAACCATCGACCTCTGTTGATAAACTATCTCACAACATAACTAGATTCTGTCCCGAGTGGGATTCCAACCTAGCTCGTCCGGCATTGAGTGGTGTTATGATCCGTAATAATAATAATACTTATTATTATTATTATGTATAAAATGACAAAAAATAAATGAAGAGTCACACTCTGCATATAAGGTTTGTGTCATGACAATCCGGTTTTGTGTAACAAGAAATTCTAGCAATCCAAACCAACGTTACTTCTTTTATTTAGTTATTTCAATTTGTAATAAACATTATAATACCTAACAAACTGTATTATTACATCTTCATTTAGAGAAACTTTTCTGTTTGATTAGAAATGTTCAATCAAAAAACGAATGCAGTAAAAATACCATGATAATGTTCTTTGATAACTTTGTCATCTTGCTTATTGCCATACTGTTTTGAAGTTCCTAATTATTTTTCTTTACAAGCTTGATTTGATAAATCATCAAACCCCTGTATAAAGTTAAAATTTGATTGAACAAATGGTAGCGACAAATCGAGACTTTACTGTACTTAATCAAAACTTTCTAGCTAGATTGATTGACTTTGATTATTCATTGTTGACAAACATATAAAAAAAGAAAGGATTAACATTTAGAAAATAGAAAAAAAACAATGTATGGAAAACCAATTCATGTCTAGAAAATTTAAAACAATGATATAGTGAAAAGTAAAAGTTATAATTTGACTTACCGGTAATAAGAAGGAACACTATAGACAGAATAAGACAGAGACTCGTAACTGTTGACCTTGTCATGTTGTTCAGTGGTAGAAAACACTTGTAAAAATGGCGTGTTTTATACCGGAAAACAGTTATATACTTAAGACCAAAGTCTGATTAATCACTTAATATAGTAACCCTGGGCTACATGTTCTCTTCAGTTTTTTGCAATGTTTTACTGATCTTTGTGGTGTTTTTGTCATGTAAGTAGAATTACGACAAGTTTATATTGTACAGACCTGTCGAAAGTGTAATCCTGAACTAACGAAAAGAAATCCCAGCTAGGCTACAAAGTGGCCAAGATATGGATAGCTAGTTCCTAAAAAAACTGCCTACAGATAGAGAACAATCTGCGGAGATACAGTTAACGAAAACCGCAGGTAAACTGTCGATTTTGAATGAATTTGTTTGGTTTGTGTTAACTTTCGAGAGGCCTGTTATGTCTACCTCATAAATGGAATGTAATCGGTGTCGCGAACCAAAAAGACCTGTCATTTATTTATTTATTTTTTTCGTCATCCGTAATTTATTTATGTTTTGTGATATTAAATTATCGGTCAGTCTTTTGTAATGCGGTCTTTTCATTGCTGTGGCAAGGATTGTGGTTTGTTAATTGTTTATGCGGTTTTTCTTACTATATCGCTACATGGGAATACACCGAATTCCGTGACGAAGCAAGGTCGATGCTTTGTACAGTACAGACCTGTCAAAAGCTTAACATATAGAAATCGAAACTGTTGTCGAGAGGCCAAGATATCGATAACTAGTGACCGAAAAGATACCGAGAGAAGATGGATAGATATCAGATGGTCGAGATAGAGTCAAACCTGTCTATAAAGGCCACCAAAGGAAACCAATAAAAGTGTCTTTTGTGGGCAGGTTTTATATACAGGTTCAAATAATACGAATAAAGAACAATATTGGAATACATTTCTACTGCCCTTTATAAGCAGGTGGTTCTTATATCACTAGTTAATCTCTCGATAGGTCAGTACTGTATTTCGTGATAGCAATATTGTTTTACAGCATGCTTTGTTAGACAGTAAAGCTGTATTATATCTATAGAGAATTACTTCCGGGTTATAATCTGGAACAATACAAATTTAGCGTAAAAAGCTGTCCGTAACGGTATCTAGGCAAACATATAAACACTGAATAAATAAATAAATAAATAAATAAATAAATAAATAAATAAATAAATAAATAAATAGCATACATCAACGGTTCTCTGAACCCAATTGAGAAAAAGTAATTGTTCCATGCAACATCAATACTGCTAAGAAAATCTGAAAGTGGCAAAAAAAAAGGTGGTGAGCAAAAACAACCAGAACCATTGGCGTGATAAAATGATACAAAACTTGCAATTGATTAAGAAATCAAACACACAAACATATGCTTGATCCAATCGCAAAGGCAAAGTAACAACTTCGAAAATGACCGATCAAGTTAAACACATGGAATTCCATCAGCTGAGGAAACGAATCTAGGTGCTCCGAAAAGGAATATATAAGCGGGTTCGTTAGGATATTAACTTCAGTTTCCGTCGAAAGGTGAGAATTTTATAGCAACTGGTCCGAAAATATGCTTCTCTTTTTGCGTATTTTTCTGGCTATTTCATAATAAATTACATGTATACTTAAATATATCCAACCAATTTCACACTGATACAATCTGACCGATTTCTGTCATAACATAGGTTATAAGGCTTTTTATTTCCTTGAAATGAAGGTCACGTGTTTTTTCTCAGTTTTGTGTCACGTGTATAAATTGTTTTGATATATAAATAAACAAGACAATCGCCTACAAGAATGCGGAAATTCACACTTCAATACGAATCCTTACAACACAGTAACTGTTCTTGAGCCTCGTTTTTTTTTGCCGTTTGCATGTATGTGTTTTTTAATTATCTGTTTTTAACATTGTTTATCGTTTATTTATTTACTGATTTATTCACTCTTCAAATTTTGGCGATTGACGAAATAATATATATAATACATAATTATTAATATATATTTATGTCATAAGCAATAACTTGTCTAATGGTGAAAAGACAGACAAAAATGCCAATAACTTGCAAAAATACACATAAGATTAAGGGGAAAGACTACCATTCGTGACCTCCATCCGAGTTATTTTTGACTGAAGACGTTTAAACAAAACGGATTTTTTTCAACTTTCACATTGAATTAATTTATGGCCCGTGTTGGGCGGGGATAAAAAGGAAAGTCTTACCGTTTTAAACAGTGTAAAAATAAAAGTTTAGTTGCTTGAATGATGTTTCACTTCATATCGGCATTTAATAATTTTCTAAGCTATTCGCGATGACATCATCCTCATTAACCTCAAGGTTGAAATCAAACACAAATCCAAATATTGTGCGAGTTTTTAAATCAGAATATAAAGTCAAACATAAAAGAAAAAGTTCTGAAAATTAAACTTAGCAGAACGCATTACACATAATATCCACCAAGATATAACAAATATGAATTTAAAAATACATAACAATTAATTATAACATCATATAATTTTAATAATTGTAAAAGTAAAAAAATAATGTTACAATTTTGTTTAAAAAAGATCACAAATACAGCAAAACCTCTTTTAATGTAAATGGATAAAGATTCGCAAAATTCGCGAATGAAACAAGATGCCAACACTAAACTTTAGCGAATAATATCATTTATTTATTTTGATGTGATTTGTTTTTGTAATAATACTAAAAACATCAAACAAGCCCAACATAAAAGAATATTTGGGAATATCTTGAAATGACAATGTTCGCGAAAATTACCTGTTTCGAAAATTTTCATTTACATTGTACTAGTACAAAACACATAAAGATCTACTGTCTATTATCTTTGATTTATTGTTATAGTCAAACTAAAAGCATAAATAAAACAATCGCCTACAAGAATGCGGAAATTCACACTTCAATACGAATCCGTACAACACAGTAACCGTTCCTGAGCCTTGTTTTCTTTCTTTTTTCTTTGCAATGTGTTTTTTTATTTATCTGTTTTTTATCATTATTATTTTCATCGTTTATATATTTACTTATGTATTCAATCTGATGATTGACGAAATATATGTGTAAGCAATAACTTGTCTTATGGTGAAAAAACAGACACAAATGTCAATAACTTTTAGAAATGCCCACTAGTCTAAGAGGAAAGACTTCCATTTGTAACCCCCACATTAATTTTGACTGCTGAATAAGTTTAAACGGAACGCAAATTTATTGTGATTTTTTCTCAAAACTTTCATTTTCAAATAAAAAGAATTTATTTGGTGGATGGTGTAAAACGGCAAGTCATACCGTATTAAACAGTGTATAAAATAAAAAGTTTGGTTGGTTAAATGTTGTTTGAGAATCAAACACAAGTCCAGATGTTGTATAAGTTTTTAAAACAATATAAAGTAAAAGATAGAAGAAAATCATTCTGAATATTGAGCTTAGTAGAACGCATCACAAATAATATCTATCAAGATATAACAATCATGAATTTTAATTTCCATAACAATTTATAAAAACAATATATAATTTAAATAATTCCCGAGTGAAACTAAACTTCACGAATAAAATGATAAAAAATAATTTTACACTGAATGGAATTTGCAATGTATTGGTAAGCAAAATATGCTGGTCAAATGATGTCATGCTATAGAGGAGTTTCACTAAATAGAACACCAATAGATAGCTGATTTCAAATCAGATAGCTATAGAATATCTGCCAGATGTAACACTGATAGCAGTCAGCTATCACATTGAGATCTGCCAGCTATATGTATCCCACTGATAGCAGCCACCAGCTTTCCTTCCATTTACAATTTGTTTCATCGATTAGAGTGTCATAAATATTATAAGTTATTGTATAGGAAACAGGTTACCTTTTATGAAACTATGAACATGATGAATACAAGTATATCGAGTTAAATTGGCATTTCTTAATTATTGAAACATGGTTCAATAATCATTGTACATAGTGTATATTATATCTAATAACTAAAAAATATAAATTAATGAAATGAAGTTTTGGTTACTCAGGGTTGCATAATATTTTTGAAACCTGTTCACACATATAATTTATCATCAAGTTACAAATACATGTATGTGTAGTCATCCGGCAGATATTAAATAAATGCAACAAAGTATGAATGTATAAAGTATCACAAAGTCAGATACAGTACAATTTGCTGGTTGTCATAGTTTTACTATTATGAATTGTGATTTTTACATAGATCAATATATTTGTTTTTGATTGTCTCAATTGATAAATGATTAAACAAATTACTGATTGATTAAATAATAACTCAGACAGGAATCAATACAGATTATGTAAAATGTAAATACTGATTCAGAATATAAATTGATTAAATTGTATTTAATACTGTCATAATGATTAGTTCTCTTCATATACAAACACTAACTATTGAGTGAATTACTTCTTCAGAATGCACATACAATGGAATTGCTTGTATCACATACCCTGCTATATATTAACTCAAAAACAAACCTACCAATCCATGTTCAAAACAAAATCCTAATGCAAAGTAATAACTTTGAACATGTTGAAGCTGGCAAATTAGGTTAGCAAGTGAATATTTACAATGGAAGTGAATCCAGTGCTCAGGAAGGGTAAGCAGTTCCTGTTGGGCTAACCACGCCCACAACTCTTGTTTACATGAAAGGAACTATGGGACCTGGAAATATATCCAGGCCAATTATGGATACAGCGATGTCATATGAGCAAATTCAGGGAATTAGGATCACCCTTGTCAAACTTTTCAGCCCACTAAGCCACAATTTAAATTTTTGGGTTTGGGTTTGTGCAAATATCTGAACAAGACAAAAAATAAAATGGGGTTTATTATTATTTGCTATTTAGTCTGACAAGGATCCTCTACCAGTATGTACTTTTTGTGGTTTGCTCTTATTTTCAAAGGGCCATAACTTTAAAATAAGCAAACCAACTATGTTAATTATATGTGCATCTCCCATTCATGTTGATAATATGCACCAACTTTCATAAAATAGTGTTTCATACCTGGTTTGGATAATTTCTCTAGACAAAAATTGTCTGAATGCACCGAAGGACGATTTAGGGTTCAAATTTTTTATTCTTCTTTCTTTGAAAGGCTGTGGATATTAATGAATTTGCATGAAAATATCACCTTGCAATAACACAGATTGCTCATGGTCCTCAAAAAATGTTTGTTTTAAAATGAAGAATATAGAAATCTTAATTGTGCAAAGATTAAGAAGATTAACTTCTGATGAGTAAGAAAAAAGAAAACTGAAATGCTTTTTCGTGGCGGGGGTAAATCTTTGCATTTGGACTGCTTCAGATTTTTGGCAGCAAATAAAGGAAGAACCTTCAATGATATAACTGTCGGTATCTTAACTTGTATATCTGTCAAAGACCTTGAATACCTCAATAAATACATAATGTGGTTTAAATCTAGAACAAGAGGCTCATGGGCCTTATACGCTCACCTGATAACTAATGGCTAGCTGATGGATTAAAAGTAAACGTAAATACTAAACCCCAATGACTTTTTTCTTTACATCAAAATGATTGTTGTATTGATACCTACAACATTCTAATATACATGCCTATACAAAAAGTTTATATTTTTCGAGATAATTCACCATTTCGGTGTTGTTTCACATCTGTGACCTTGACCTTTGAACCCATGACCTTTTTCTATACATCAAAATGATCGTTGTATCAATACCTACAACATTCTAATATACATGCCTATACAAAAAGTTTATAGTTTTCGAGATAATTAACCATTTCGGTATTGTTTCGCATCTGTGACCTTGACCTTTGAACCCATGACCTTTTTCTATACATCAAAATGATCATTGTATCAATACCTACAACATTCTAATATACATGCCTATACAAAAAGTTTATAGTTTTCGAAATAATTAACCATTTCAGTATTGATTCGCATCTGTGACCTTGACCTTTGAACCCATGACCTTTTTCTATACATCAAAATGATCGTTGTATCAACACCTACAACATTCTAATATACATGCCTATACAAAAAGTTTATAGTTTTCGAGATAATTAACCATTTCGGTATTGATTCGCATCTGTGACCTTGACCTTTCAACCCATGACCTTTTTCTATACATCAAAATGATCGTCGTATCAATACCTACAACATTCTAATATACATGCCTATACAAAAAGTTTATATTTTTCGAGATAATTCACCATTTCGGTGTTGTTTCACATCTGTGACCTTGACCTTTGAACCCATGACCTTTTTCTATACATCAAAATGATCGTTGTATCAATACCTACAACATTCTAATATACATGCCTATACAAAAAGTTTATAGTTTTCGAGATAATTAACCATTTCGGTATTGTTTCGCATCTGTGACCTTGACCTTTGAACCCATGACCTTTTTCTATACATCAAAATGATCATTGTATCAATACCTACAACATTCTAATATGCATGCCTATACAAAAAGTTTATAGTTTTCGAGATAATTAACCATTTCAGTATTGATTCGCATCTGTGACCTAGACCTTTGAACCCATGACCTTTTTCTATACATCAAAATGATCGTTGTATCAATACCTACAACATTCTAATATACATGCCTATACAAAAAGTTAATAGTTTTCGAGATAATTAACCATTTTGGTTTTGTTTGGCATCTGTGACCTTGACCTTTGAACCCATGACCTTTTTCTATATATCAAAATGATCGTTGTATCAATACCTACAACATTCTAGTATACATGACTGTACAAAAAAGTTATAGTTTTCGAGATAATTAACCATCTCAGTATTGTTTCGCATCTGTGACCTTGACCTTTGAACCCATGACCTTTTTCTATACATCAAAATGATCATTGTATCAATACCTACAACATTCTAATATACATGCCTATACAAAAAGTTTATAGTTTTCGAGATAATTAACCATTTAGGTGTTGTTTCGCATCTATGAGTTTGACCTTTCAACTTATGACCTTTTTCTATACATCAAAATGATTGTTGTATCAATACCTACAACATACTAATATATATGCCTATACAAAAAGTTTATAGTTTTCAAGATAATTAACCATTTCTGTATTGTTTCGCATCTGTGACCTTGACCTTTCAACCCATGACCTTTTTCTATACATCAAAATGATCGTTGTATCAATATCTACAACATTCTAATATACATGACTATATAAAAAGTTTATAATTTTCGAGATAATAATTATAATCAGAGGTAAAAAAACTTAGGTCACGACCTTCACAATTGACCTTGACCTCATTTTAAAGATACTAACAAGAAGATGTCAAAACTGAAAACCCCATGTCATTATCTGGTCAAGTAGTCAAGTTATAACAATTTGAAGCTATTTTACGATTTTTTAAAAATTAAACCGAAAACGTGTAACCCATTTTTCAACCGAATTTCACGAAATGAAAAAACTACAGGCTTAAGACCCTAGAGAAGCCAAATATCACATCAGATTTTTTCTCCCATCATCGGTTTCAGAGAAGAAGATTTTTCAAGATTTTTGCACCCCTAGGTCACTGTGACCTAGTTTTGGTAGCCATGGCAACGCCATGAACAAATCTAAATTGCACCGACCCAGACATGCTTCTGACCAAGTCTTGTTGAAATCTGCCAAGTACTTTCAGAGGAGAAGTCGAAAATGTGCGTTAACGATGCACGCACACACGCACGCACGCATGCACGCACACACACACGCACATACACACGCCGCACCATACCATAAGCTCACATGACCTTTGGTCAGGTGAGCTAAAAATGTATAAATTAAAATCAAATAACAATACCAAAGTATATTTATATACATGGTATATAACAACTTATAATAATTAAAAAAGATTATTTTGAAGACAAGGAACTGGCAAACATGAAAATTATCCTTTGGATTGTTGATAAAATTGTTGCACATCTAATCAGCCTGCCTCAACTAAATATCTTCCACAGGCTAGGTAATATTAAGATTAAATTGATTTTTATTAAATTTTATCCATCTTAATCACACACAATCAACAGGACATTTTAAAATTAAATTGAGTTTTAGTTAATCAAACAGTTTAATGTACCAAATAATCTTATTGGTTTGGTTTAATAAAAATAATTTAGACAAATATCACGAGTAACAATCACATGATTATGGTGACCAAACCCACACGCTCACTTCGAAGGTAGTTTGACCCTAGTTTTATTTATATGGTATTAGCATGTGAATTTTTGAAAAAAAATATAGCTTATGGAAGACGTTTATGTGCAAAGGACAACATTCAACCTCTCGTAGTTTCTACAAACACTTTGACAATGTTTAGATCATACTGCATGCAGTCACAGAATATCTAACTTGATTAATAATATTATCATGCACTGCCGTATAAAACTAGATTCAATATTTAATTTACCTTTGAAGTGAGCATGTGGTTGTAAACAACATAGTCATATGATTGACATATGTTGGTATTTCATTTTAACTTGGATTTCAGTTTAAAAATGATGTTCTGTGCATGCTTTGTTCTGTTAGTTATGACACAACATTCCTTGGTGTAGCCACAACTCTAATTCCATTTTCAGCTCGCATTACGACTCCAAGTTTCTTCCTGACCACATGATTTGGTTCAAGTTTAAAGCTGTATCTACAAATACATAAACTCAAATACATTTTGGGAAATTTTTCATGGCCAGTTAAATTTTGTGAAAATTATCATTTCAAAATATTTGCATATATAATTCTATTTCCATGCTAGAGATGAAAGTCAGTGTTAATGTCATTGACTTACATGAATATTAAAGTAAAATATTTGTGAAAAATTTATTTCATGTCCTGTTACTTGAAAA
This sequence comes from Anadara kagoshimensis, assembly GCA_021292105.1. Lineage (NCBI taxonomy): Eukaryota > Metazoa > Mollusca > Bivalvia > Arcoida > Arcidae > Anadara > Anadara kagoshimensis. The sequence goes on from CM037870.1 coordinate 64,969,685, forward strand.
ATTTATGGGAAATAAAATAAATGCAAAAATTTACCGATTTCCAGTAGCTCATCTGTAAATTTTGACATTCAAAATAACAACTAAGCTAAATTCTCCTTCAAAATCTTTTACATTTACAGTAACCTATTTTTCAACTTTATGATTAAAACATCTACTTACCTGTGAAGTAATCTGGCTAAGATAACTTTTTGTTCATTCATAGCAAAATGTTGTCCAATGCAATTTCTGAAAAACATGTAACAATTATGACAAAATAAATTAACATGCTATCTAACAACTACGAAATGGTTATTTCCTTAGCTGCGCAATCCAAAAGGGGAATAATCTTGACTGGGGTGTAAAACATTATTAAATTCAATTCGTTCAACCTTTTATTATAACTTATTTTCACTGTATGTTGATGTACATATGAAAACAAATTTCATAAACAAATGTTATTAATGGCAGGTTACTATTCATTGACTGGACAACAAAAAACTATAAAATCCAAATGCATGGGGTAGAGCTATGGTGTTTTACTTCTTCTTCTTTTCTCTGTATTAGCTTCCACTTCAGGAACACCTAGAATGTATCCTGCCTGTTAGGTCACTTTTCCATAAAAGCCAACACTTTAAAACGTGTATGTTTTACATTTATGTTGCGATTAATATTATTTCACTTCTACCGAGTTCTGGGATGGTGGAGAAAATTGGCAATACCACAAAATTCATCAAGTGACTTGATAAATGTTTTGACTCTTGGATCTGTTAAAAAAGGATTTAAATTAAGGCAGAGGCACTCCAAACCTTATGTCAAATTGCTACAATGATATGCTGTGTACGAGACATAATGTCTTGGTCCACTTTTATCGTGCTTATGAGTTCATACCTTGGTCAACAGGTGCCAGATTCATTATAAAATTGCCTTTTTATATATCATGTGTATTTTTAAAGAATTCTTTATAATGAATCTGGCCCCTGTGCCTTGTTAGAGCTGAAAAGAGAACAGTTACTGCATAAGACTTGAAGACATCATACCTTGGTCCTGCTGAAAAAGGAACAAAGGCATATGAATCTCTTTTTGCAATGTTTTCTGGTAGAAATCTGTCTGGTTGAAACTCCATTGGGTTTTCCCAAACAACAGCATTATGATGAAGATTATACAGCTCAATAGCAACTGGTGTACCAGCTGGGACCCTCATTCCTTCCACAGTAATCTCTCTTGTTGTTATTCTCTGAATGAAAAATACTGGAGAGTGAAGTCGCATTCCTTCTTTGATACATAAGGTTAAATATTCCAACTTCTGAAGATCTGAACTAAAATAGGATGAACATAAATAGTTTATATACATAATTTTATATGATTTACTACATTTTTCTAATCGTGTGCTGACTCATGACTTAAGATTGATGATCATAAAATTAATTCTAGATTCTTTCATGATTATTAAAACAGTATAGAGTTTAAGCCTATTTTAATTTACAGGTTTTATACCTTTTATGTGTTGATCAATCAAAAGTCAAGAATGGGGAATAATTAATGTATTTATTTTGACTTAATATCTGTTTTCCTTTGTCAAATTTGGTGGTCAATTCGTCTACAGCAGACACTTTTGAATCCAAAGGCAGGTCTCAATATAAGAAAATTTGTTACTTTTCTTGACAAAGGTCAGTGGTTTTGTCTGAATGTTCCATCTCTGATTTCATAGCTTTGATCATGTTGATTAAAGTGATAGAATCTTGACTGAGGCGTTTTTTTCTAAAGTGATCTAAAGCCCATGCCTCTCACCATATATATTGGAAGCTTACTCAATACTCTTAATCCTAGTGTGAGAAAGTTTATCAGTTCACTTAATGGCATCTGCTGGTTTTGTGTAGGTACTCTATTTTCCTCTAGCATTCCTGGCTGAGCTGATGAACATGATAAAATTGAAAGAATCTCAACTGGCAGATAAAAATATGCATCTCTCATATAATAATGACTCTAACCTTTCTATATAATCACTGTCTCTATTTTTCATCAATTCATCAATCTCCTCTTGTACTCTCTGCTGATATTTTGGATGTTCAGCTAAGGAATATAATGTCCAACACATAGAACTTGTTGTAGTATCATGACCTGAAAAAACATATACAGTACAACCTCTATTTATCACCACTTGTTCAGTGTATCAGGTGGTCCACACTTCTAAACAAATGTGTGGGACATTTTGGAAAAAATGTTTACGTTGCAACTCCCCCCCCCCCCCCCCCCCCCAAGTTGTTTTTTTTAATAGAAAAAGGTGAACCAATATGATTGCATATCTTATGGAATTAATTCTTTTAACACAAATGTAGGTATCATGTGGAACAGCAGCTTACTCCATTTTAGCAATATAAGAGAGTTTGGCACTAAAATGAAGGAAGCTTATACAAAAGAACATAGAAGAAATATATTTTTGTGATCTCTTAATACTGTGGCTATAAGTGACATGACAACCTTATCAAGTGCCATTACATGATGATTTACTCCTTTAAAAACATAGTCCATATTAAATTAAAATAGAGTAAAATGAAGTGGATAAATGATATTTACACCAAGTAAAGTATATTTAACTTCTACATATAGCTATTGAGATGGTAAGTTCTGAGACGGTTAAGAAAACCAAAGTACCTGGTAGGTGGTGTGGGGTGGGGTTAGATTAAGTTTTTCTATTTCCATCCATAAAGAAATACCACAACATTTAAAATTAATGAAACTTTTTACTAATGATTTATTTTCACCCAAATATTAATGTAATACTTTTAAGGAGAGTGAAGTTATTATGTTTTACACCCCAGTCAAGATTCTTTCACTTGATATTTAATGAGGTCAGTTCTGGGTTTGAGGAAACTGGAGTGTCCAGAGAAAACCAACAAAATTTGGCAAGCAAATGGAATTTGTTTTCTTACACTAGGTTTTATCTTGAATGGGATTAAAATCTAGCCACAGAGAGGGGTACTGTTATATCTAAAGGTATGCTTTAGACCACTTGGCCACTAAGGACCCTTGACTTTACTTGTGTGGCATGGAACAACTGCAAATGCTTCAGACCACTCGGCCACTAAGGACCCTTGACTTTACTTGTGTGGCATGGAACAACTGCAAATGCTTCAGACCACTTGGCCACTAAGGACCCTTGACTTTACTTGTGTGGCATGGAACAACTGCAAATGCTTCAGACCACTTGGCCACTAAGGACCCTTGACTTTAGTTGTGTGGCATGGAACAACTGCAAATGCTTCAGACCACTTGGCCACTAAGGACCCTTGACTTTACTTGTGTGGCATGGAACAACTGCAAATGCTTCAGACCACTTGGCCACTAAGGACCCTTGACTTTACTTGTGTGGCATGGAACAACTGCAAATGCTTCAGACCACTTGACCAATAAGGACCATTGACTTTACTTGTGTGGCATGGAACAACTGCAAATGCTTCAGACCACTTGGCCACTAAGGACCCTTGACTTTACTTGTGTGGCATGGAACAACTGCAAATGCTTCAGACCACTTGGCCACTAAGGACCCTTGACTTTACTTGTGTGGCATGGAACAACTGCAAATGCTTCAGACCACTTGGCCACTAAGGACCCTTGACTTTAGTTGTGTGGCATGGAACAACTGCAAATGCTTCAGACCACTTGGCCACTAAGGACCCTTGACTTTACTTGTGTGGCATGGAACAACTGCAAATGCTTCAGACCACTTGGCCACTAAGGACCCTTGACTTTAGCTGTGTGGCATGGAACAACTGCAAATGCTTTAGACCACTTTCTCTCAAAGAAATTTTATTTTAAATACAACTAAATTTTAACCCCACAAATATGAATGATTCTAAAGTAAAAATAAGTGTATTTAACCAATGAACTGTCTAGAAATGGCATTTATAGTGCTATAACTTTCATTGCCATGATTGCTGAGCAAAGCAAATTGACAAATGCCCACTTAGAGTGTTATGATTACTTTGCTTTGCATGGTTATGGGAATTATAGTTCAATGATTATAACTACATTTTGCATTTTCTGAAAATTTTAACTTGCTTTTTTAATCTTGAAATAAATGTAAAATGCTGTTGTGCACAACATGCATTTCCAATTGCTGGAATAGCCAATCAATGATATCACATGTATAGGTATCAGCAAGAAATGATTGACGTCACATTATCAATGGTGATTATATTTCTATGATTAAATGTTATCTAATAAGTTTAATACAATAAAACATCACAAAATATTAATATCAAAAATAAATTTCAGACCTTCAAACAAGAATGTATCTACTTCATTTCGAATTTCCAGTTGTGTTAGACCAGTTCCATTATCATCTTTAGCTGTTAGTAAAATGTCCAGGAAATCCAAATATCGTGATTTTTTATTTCCTAAAGTCTTGTTGGGTAAACCTTCTTTTTCCTGAAAATAAGACAAAAGTATGTTTACCATATTGGAATGGAGTGGAGTGGAGTAATGGTGTTTTATCAACTTTGGACAAGCGTCTGACATTATGATGTCCAGAACCCTCTTTCAATACATATTGAGACCACTGATTTAATTACATGCATATAGAGCTCCTGACCTATGCAGGTTCCTAAAATGATGGCATATTTGCATTCAGAAAGTTGATTTAATTATGCTGCTTTGGACAAGCATCTGACATTCAGAAATCTCGTTCAACACATATTGAAACCAATGATTAAAATATACTGAACTCCTGACTTTGGACATGAAGTATGGACATCCAGGAGTTTATTTCAAAACATTTTATAGGGTCCTACCTATTCCATTCCGATTTCAACAGATTGTCCAGCAGCACACTTAAAACTTAAATTATAGTGGATTCTTTTATAATCACATTACTAAACAAAAAAGACATCTCCATTTTGATTAAGACTGTAAATACCCACTCAGTTTTCAGTAATGACTTATAATGTGTCAATTTTGTCTTTCTGAGCCAAAGTAAAAAGACAATAATTTGATGTAATTTTGTTTACAATTTACCAAAGTTTGTGTTCTTTTTTTCGATCATATCTACATATACAAAATGAACAAAGTAACAATGACCTTAAATGTCTTTTTATTTTGTTTCAGTTAAAATACTGTAAATCAGGAAATATTTACATTATTTTGTTTCCACATAAATTCTTAAAAGTGAAAATACGCAAAAATAAAGTTTTCATGATGACTTTATTTTGATGCAATTCACTTACAGTTGCCGTAACCATTATCTGACCATGCTGACATCACCAAAAAAAATTGCATATACACGGAAATTGAAGGACGCAAAAATTTCTTGATTTACAGTAATGTAAATATTTACCAAGGTCTGTTTTCTTTTCTCAATTATATCTTCAGATACAGAATGAACAAAGTCACAATGACGTTTAAATGTCTTTCCTTTCTGAGTCCAATAAAAGATGAAATCAGGGTATAAGTATGGTTTCCTGACAAAATATAAAAGATAAAATCAGGGTATAAGTATGGTTTCCTGACAAAATATAAAAGATAAAATCAAGGTATAAGTATGGTTTCCTGACAAAATATAAAAGATAAAATCAGGGTATAAGTATGGTTTTCCTGACAAAATATAAAAGATAAAATCAGGGTATAAGTATGTTTCCTTACAAAATAACAAACACATAAAATCACAAGTAAGTTCAGCAAATATGGTTCCAAGCTAGTAGGTACTTTTCTGCATACAATTTGCATTTATATTCAAGAGGCCATAACTCCCAGGAAAAAGAGAAAACCATTTCTGTTTAATGGTTTAATATTGCATCTTCCATCAATGTTGTAATAAACAGTTGTCAAGGTAGAAATCATTTATAGGAAAAATCAGTATGTGATCATATGCTGTATATTACTGACAGTTGGCAGTGAATGACTCTTCATATAACTCTAGCTCATGAAAGGTACTTTATATAACCTAATTATGGGGTAACTGCATTGCCATTTGAAGAGTTCTGACCGTAAAACATGGTTTCTACAATAACAAATTGAGGTCTTTACTGTCAACAACAGTTAATGTACCTGTGTGTAGGAATTTATCAGATAATCTAAAGCTAGATAGTGTTCAACATCTTAACAATGACCATATAACAGAGGTTCTACTGGTGTCAGAGTCCAATCAAAATTGTTTACAAAATGTTTGTTATGAGAATTAGATATTTATTGACTTACAATGTTCTGTCAACCCAAATGTCACTTAATTCATGAACTGCTTGTACATACGGGTGCTGGTCTCTGAAAATACAACAATGATTCATGTAATGACACTTGGCAATATAACTTGGATGACACTTGGTAATATATCTTGGATGAAACTTGGCAATATAACTTGGATGACACTTGCTAATATATCTTGAATGACATTAGGTAACATATCTTGAATATTAGATAACACTTAGTAATATATTTTGGATGATGATGCAATGTTTCATCACAGTTGTAAGAATTTTAGATAAATTTGACAAACTTTAAAAGCATGGAAACTGAATTTCTATTAATAGTATATGAGACCTTGCAACCTTTTGCAATGTCTCTTCACAGGGAATAAGTTGACCTAGTTTAAGATTGATTAAACAAATGAAGCGTCAACCAAATTGTTAACAGACTTCCAGGCAGAATTATAACTTATATTAACACCTCCTGTCAAATTTGACGGGCATATATGAAACAATTAAGGAAGGCAAAAACTCAAATATTTTGAAAATGTTTATATTTTTCCACATGTTCTATTGTAAATATTTCCATCCTAAATCAGGGACAGAAAAAGCCATGTATTTTGATGAATATCAGTCACATATCTATAAATCATGGACAGAAAAAACTTACGCAATTCCTTTTGATGATGAATATACATCAGTCATGTATCTAAAAATTTAAACTTTTTGTAACCATGTAAAAAATAGTAATAAATGTTCACAATTTCCCAAGTCTGAGTCTAAAGAAATTCTTGTGGTCAAACAAAAGTTAATAACTTCTTATAAATAACAAAAACAAAGTACTATAATTAAACACCTTCTTCTAATAACCTCTCATAACAACCAACTTTATATTATGACTGCCTATAAGGTAAAACCTGCTATAGGGACTAAGGCTATATAAAGACCATGTATTTATTATGCAAAACCTTTTATAGGGTAGTCAGCTATATGAAGACCATGTGTTTATTATGCAAAACCTTTTATAGGGTAGTCAGCTATATGAAGACCATGTGTTTATTATGCAAAACCTTTTATAGGGTAGTCAGCTATATGAAGACCATGTGTTTATTATGCAAAACCTTTCATAGGGACTACGACTACATAAAGACCATGTGTTTATTAGGCAAAACCTGCTATAGGGACTAAGGCTATATAAGACCATGTGTTAATTCAGCAAAACCTGCTATAGGGACTACAGCTCTATAAGACCATGTGCTAATTCAGCAAAACCTGCTATAGGGACTAAGGCTATATAAACACCATGTGTTAATTCAGCAAAACCTGCTATAGGGACTAAGGCTATATAAAGACCATGTGTTAATTCAGCAAAACCTGCTATAGGGACTACAGCTCTATAAGACCATGTGCTAATTCAGCAAAACCTGCTATAGGGACTAAGGCTATATAAACACCATGTGTTAATTCAGCAAAACCTGCTATAGGGACTAAGGCTATATAAGACCATGTGTTAATTCAGCAAAACCTGCTATAGGGACTACAGCTCTATAAGACCATGTGCTAATTCAGCAAAACCTGCTATAGGGACTAAGGCTATATAAACACCATGTGTTAATTCAGCAAAACCTGCTATAGGGACTAAGGCTATATAAAGACCATGTGTTTATTCAGCAAAACCTGCTATAGAGACAACGGCTATATAAACATGATAAACACCATGTGTTAATTCAGCAAAACCTGCTATAGGGACCACAGCTATATAAGACCATGTGTTAATTCAGCAAAACCTGCTATAAGGACTACAGCTATATAAAGACCATGTGTTAATTCAGCACAACCTGCTATAGGGACTAAGGCTATATAAGACCATGTGTTAATTCATCAAAACCTGATATAGGGACTAAGGCTATATAAAGACCATGTGTTAATTCAGCACAACCTGCTATAGGGACTAAGGCTATATAAGACAATGTGTTAATTCAGCAAAACCTGATATAGGGACTAAGGCTATATAAAGACCATGTGTTAATTCAGCAAAACCTGCTATAGGGACCACAGCTATATAAGACCATGTGTTAATTCAGCACAACCTGCTATAGGGACTAAGGATATATAAGACCATGTGTTAATTCAGCAAAACCTGATATAGGGACTAAGGCTATATAAAGACCATGTGTTAATTCAGCACAACCTGCTATAGGGACTAAGGCTATATAAAGACCATGTGTTAATTCAGCAAAACCTGCTATAGGGACCACAGCTATATAAGACCATGTGTTAATTCAGCACAACCTGCTATAGGGACCACAACTATATAAAGACCATGTGTTAATTCAGCAAAACCTGCTATAGGGACTAAGGCTATATAAAGACCATGTGTTAATTCAGCACAACCTGCTATAGGGACTACAGCTATATAAGACCATGTGTTAATTCAGCAAAACCTGCTATAGGGACTAAGGCTATATAAAGACCGTGTGTTTATTAGGCAAAACCTGCTATAGGGACCACAGCTCTATAAGACCATGTGCTAATTCAGCAAAACCTGCTATAGGGACTAAGGCTATATAAACACCATGTGTTAATTCAGCACAACCTGCTATAGGGGCTAAGGCTATATAAGACCATGTGTTAATTCAGCAAAACCTGATATAGGGACTAAGGCTATATAAAGACCATGTGTTAATTCAGCACAACCTGCTATAGGGACTAAGGCTATATAAAGACCATGTGTTAATTCAGCACAACCTGCTATAGGGACTAAGGCTATATAAAGACCATGTGTTAATTCAGCAAAACCTGCTATAGGGACTAAGGCTATATAAAGACCATGTGTTAATTCAGCAAAACCTGCTATAGGGACTAAGGCTATATAAAGACCATGTGTTAATTCAGCACAACCTGCTATAGGGACTAAGGCTATATAAAGACCATGTGTTAATTCAGCAAAACCTGCTATAGGGACCACAGCTATATAAGACCATGTGTTAATTCAGCACAACCTGCTATAGAGACTAAGGCTATATAAGACCATGTGTTAATTCAGCAAAACCTGCTATAGGGACTACAGCTATATAAAGACCATGTGTTAATTCAGCACAACCTGCTATAGGGACTAAGGCTATATAAAGACCATGTGTTAATTCAGCAAAACCTGATATAGGGACTAAGGCTATATAAGACCATGTGTTAATTCAGCAAAACCTGCTATAGGGACTACAGCTATATAAAGACCATGTGTTAATTCAGCACAACCTGCTATAGGGACTAAGGCTATATAAAGACCATGTGTTAATTCAGCAAAATCTGATATAGGGACCACAGCTATATAAGACCATGTGTTAATTCAGCAAAACCTGCTATAGGGACTACAGCTATATAAAGACCATGTGTTAATTCAGCACAACCTGCTATAGGGACTAAGGCTATATAAGACCATGTGTTAATTCAGCAAAACCTGATATAGGGACTAAGGCTATATAAAGACCATGTGTTAATTCAGCAAAACCTGATATAGGGACTAAGGCTATATAAGACCATGTGTTAATTCAGCAAAACCTGCTATAGGGACTACAGCTATATAAAGACCATGTGTTAATTCAGCACAACCTGCTATAGGGACTAAGGCTATATAAGACCATGTGTTAATTCAGCAAAACCTGATATAGGGACTAAGGCTATATGAAGACCATGTGTTAATTCAGCAAAACCTGCTATAGGGACTAAGGCTATATAAAGACCATGTGTTAATTCAGCACAACCTGCTATAGGGACTAAGGCTATATAAAGACCATGTGTTTATTAGGCAAAACCTGCTATAGGGACCACAGCTATATAAGACCATGTGTTAATTCAGCACAACCTGCTATAGGGACTAAGGCTATATAAAGACCATGTGTTTATTAGGCAAAACCTGCTATAGGGACTACAGCTCTATAAGACCATGTGCTAATTCAGCAAAACCTGCTATAGGGACTAAGGCTATATAAACACCATGTGTTAATTCAGCACAACCTGCTATAGAGACTAAGGCTATATAAATGACCATGTGTTTATTCAGCAAAACCTGGTATAGGGACCACAGCTATATAAGACCATGTGTTAATTCAGCAAAACCTGCTATAGGGACTACAGCTATATAAAGACCATGTGTTAATTCAGCACAACCTGCTATAGGGACTAAGGCTATATAAAGACCATGTGTTTATTAAGCAAAACCTGCTATAGGGACCACAGCTATATAAGACTATGTGTTTATTCAGCAAAACCTGCTATAGGGACCACAGCTATATAAGACCATGTGTTTATTCAGCACAACCTGCTATAGAGACTAAGGCTATATAAAGACCATGTGTTAATTCAGCAAAACCTGCTATAGGGACCACAGCTATATAAAGACCATGTGTTTATTCAGCAAAACCTGCTATAGAGACCACGGCTATTTAAAGACCATGTGTTTATTCAGCAAAACCTGCTATAAGGACCACAGCTATATAAAGACCATGTGTTTATTCAGCAAAACCTGCTATAGAGACCACGGCTATTTAAAGACCATGTGTTAATTCAGCAAAACCTGCTATAGGGACCACAGCTATATAAAGACCATGTGTTTATTCAGCAAAACCTGCTATAGAGACCACGGCTATATAAAGACCATGTGTTAATTCAGCAAAACCTGCTTTAGGGACGACAGCTATATAAAGACCATGTGTTTATTCAGCAAAACCTGCTATAGGGACCACAGCTATATAAAGACCATGTGTTTATTCAGCAAAACCTGCTATCGAGACCACGGCTATTTAAAGACCGTGTGTTTATTCAGCAAAACCTGATATAGGGACTAAGGCTATATAAAGACCATGTGTTTATTCAGCAAAACCGGCTATAGTGACCACCTCTATATAAAGATCACCTGTCTATACAGCAAAACCTGCTATAGTGATCACCACTATTAGGGCCCTCAGGGGGTTTTGTGGCAGTTGTTGTAGTATTGTTGAAAAGTTTTATGTCACCGAGTTTAAGGTTTTCTGGATATATTTGGCATCCTATAGTTCTATGTTCCTTTCTTTCTCGGTTTTGATTTCACATGTGGCGTAGGGTACTTCAGAGCCTTTCTGGGAAGCCTGGCCTTGCTTCTCTGATGGGGTTCAGTGTTTGACCTAATTTGCCTGTTTCAGGGTTTTTGCTTTGCTTTTGGATTGTAATTTTGACATTGACTGGCATGTTTGTTTAATTGTTTCCATAAAAACAACAATGTTAGATTTAATCTGCTCATTTTTATTGTTGTTTTTTGTAATTTCAGTGGTCAAATCTTCCTGATTTTTCCCAAGGAGAAACTATCTATATCTGGTAGTAATTTTAGACAAACAAAATAACTGATTACTTACCCCAAAACTTGACAATTGCTTTCATATGAGAAAGCACATTTCAATATAATATCCAACGACAGTAATCCAATGTGTGAAAACAGTTCGAAACTTTGGTGGCCATTTTTAGACATTTCTTCAATTTTAACCTAGAAAACAGAGTACAAATATTAGTGACTTATTCTAACACTGGTTGTATAAATAACTGAGACCTTACGATAGTATAGTCTATAACCACACCACTGGACATCAACTTCAGTGCATGTCTAATGTTTGGAGGTTATTAATCAGCAGCCTAAATATGCATTACAGTTAAACCTGTATATAGAGGCCATTATAGGCAAGTAGTCCTTAATTCAGGTTCAAATAACACGAATGAAGAGGAATTGGGATAAAATCTTACTGGCTTTTAATAGCAGGTTATCCCATTATATATAGAGGTGGCATTTAAGGCAAGCTCCACTGTTTATTTTATTTTATTTTTTTTTTTTTTTGTCTTGTTTGATTGTTTGTGTATATCAAGTACAGTAATAAAAAATGCTCCTCAGTTTTTTCAATATTAAATGGAATATACTTTAACTTTGCTAAGGATAGTAGGAACATAGCAATATTTTCTAGAAACTTTACTTTTTTTTAAAAGATGAGCCAGAGTTAGCCAACTGACAGTCTATGTTTTAATTTTTGGAGCAATGGTGCTTGGAGCCCTTCTAGAAACCCTCTTCTTTTCCTACCATGACATTCCATATTACATAATTACCATCAATACATCAACTGCTTCATTGTAAACTTTCACATAAGGTTGTAGAATATCAAAATGGAATGCTGGAGTCAGTAAACGTCTATTTCTAGCCCATTTTTCACCGTTAGCCATTAGCAGTCCCTCTCCTAGCCATGCCATACCCATACCATAAATAGAGGTCTGTGAGGTAGGTTTGGGTTCTAGAATATGAATTACAGTGATTCAAAATGATGTATTGTAATGGAAGGTCCAAGACATTTTGCCTTTACTTATGCAAGTCCCACTTAAAGCCAATATCAACATTGAAAGGTCCATGTGCAATGATTAAAACAAATTTGATCTTTATGTAGGTATAGATGAAATATTTTAATCAATCAGAAAAACTGGACTTGTGCAAAATTTAATTATATCTGTATAAACAGAGTTTACTGTACACACATGTATATAACCTTAACATAATCAAAATAACTTTATATTTCATTTACCCATTCACAATAAAACAGTTCAAAATGATTAAATTTCATACAGTAAAATGTAATGATGTTTAACTCTAACAAATTGAAATTTTATGATACAAACAGTATTAAACAACTTATACCTGCACCAGGGTGCTTTGGAAGGGACCTTAAAACTAATGCAACATAACATGCTAAAGAACCTTCCCTTGCACAATGCCCAGAGCACACTGCAAAAGTAAAAATTTCTGCAACTTCACCTATAACTGGTTATGTTTTGATGTAAATGAAATATTCTTAATTGAGACATAAACACCCCTATTCAATCAATGAACACTTTTTTACCTATCCATTCAATTAAATTAATAGGTGAAAAAAATGTTATATGAACTAAATTACTAATATACTTTAATGTATATTAAATTCAGTTTTATTTGTTTTCAGATTGAATTTTGACAATAATTAATTTCTACTTATTTTAATGTATTTAGTCATTACTTTAATGAGTTTTTTTTAATTGTGAAAATCAGTTTGGTGTTTGTGAAAAAACCCATAAGATACCTGTAGTCTTCAGTATAACTTTGATAGAGTCTGGATGATGGAAAACAAGAACTGGACGGAATCTCATCACCCAGAACCTGTTTATCAGTGGATACAGGCTACATTTTAACCTCTGGTATGCCAATCCTTCTTCAGTAGGCCCTGGATACTAAAATAAATCATAAGAATATTAGCCTCCTTCAAAGCCTTCATTAATGACAGAAACAACAACAACAAAAAACCCCAAAAAGTTCTGTTTTCCTACTCTACCTACAAACTGAGTGACTCAGTGTTGGTAATTAATTTTTTTGACAGGGGTGTAAAATACCATTGCTCCAGTCCATTTTTGTGCTTCAAAATGCGAGCTGGAAATGTAATACTGGTACATGTATTTTCCAACATATTGAGCATAAATCACCAATAATTAATGACACCGTGGCACTTCCATTCTGGGACTTCCACATATCACCATGCTATTTAGAGGACCTAAACTTTATTTTTTCTATGTTTTTCTTGAAAAGCATCTGCCAATTAATCACCTCTTTATAACTCCATAATTTGACATAACAAATGAGTTGAGGTTTTATATATTTTCTGCATTGAACAGTGTTTGAAATAACGGCCAGTCTGACAGTCCAAAACTGGTATTTAATGGATAAACAGGTTACTATTTCAAGTCTCTTATATACATTAGTACTACTAATTTAGTAGTCATTACAACAATAGAAAATGATAAAAATATGAAGCATGAAATGGTCTAAATTTTGACTTTTCAAACATTGCATTGCATGATATCTGAGGTGTGTTCAAGTATGTGTGCACAACTTTTGCATTTTTGCCAAATACAGTCATTAGTCCCTAGATAAAATGGATTGGATCGGACTGACATTTAATTACCAAATTGACACCCAATCAGTCCTTGTTTTAAGTTTTATTAGTTTAAACTGTATTTATTTGATAAATTAAATATAATACATATAACATTATAAATAATTAATTAATAGGATTCTGGAATTAGAGAATATCTCTAATATTAACCACTCTCCTATAAGTTTTATTAAGTTTTATTAATTGTATTTGTATTATATATGATGTAAATAATGTATACAATTCATGAAAATAATATGTTGAAATGTATAGTTTGCTTATTTTTTCCAAATTATTAAAATTGATTTGGTAATGATACACTGGCCTGATCCAATATTTTAGGCCAAAATTTCACAATCATTCATGCAGTAAAATTTTCTAAACAGAAATTTGACAATCTTACCTGTGAAATACAAATAAAATGTTTAGTCAAAACAAAATTTATGATTTATAAGCTTGCAGTTATCTTCAAAAATGACACCTTGAATTTCTGATTATGTGCAAACAATTAACAGAATTATTTAGATTTAAAAATTGCCTGCTTTAAGTGAAGAGAAATCTTAGTTAAAGAATGATTTTCAAACTGGGGCCAGTTAGAGTGTAGTGTTGAGCTGACACATAAACCCACCTTATGTATGTGCCCCCAGAACCAGTGTTTGTCTTTGTCTCCTGGAAATGAGTCGTACAATTTTTCCCATTCTCTATATCTCCTGTAACTTGAGATCAGTTTGTAGATCACAACAACAAAAATAACTAATGAAACTGTATTGTATACAGAAACAGTTGAGGCTACATCATATAGTTGAGTCGTTACCATTTTATCCTTGAAAAATTCTGAAAAAGATAGTTAATACTTTGAATATTCTACCAGATTCTGTCATGCATAGCAAGTCTTTAAACACTTTCAAAAACAATATAAATAAAGATTTAAAGTATTGCTAAATTGTTTCTGATGAGGGATGAATCGTCGCAACTTTCATATTTTGGAGGTGAACTGTTTTTTTAATTGAGTGGGGGCGATTCTTGTTTGGGGCCAATAATCTGGGGTTGAACCGAATTTGGGAATCTCCAAATATTCATTATCATCAAAAGTTAAGAAAAAGCGTGTGTCATTCCTTGATCATTCGGTAAAAAAATCAAGAAATAAAAATCAAATTATTTTAACACTTGAATGAGTTATTAGTTTTAAAAAAATATCTTTTTAAATTGTTTAAAATTTATTTCTGAAAGAAACTGCCCCCTCCAGAAGACACTTGTCCCAATCTGTCACACAAGCCCCTTTGACTACGAGTCATAATGTAAACAAACGAAAATCATAAGGCTGGACTTTAACCCTGTGGTAAAACAAGCAATGCTGAATCTGACGGTCTTTTTCTAAGAATGGATTATTCTATAATGTATATATAATGCTCACAAAAAAACGTTGTCAATGCTGAGTATGTGATAAAATGATAATAAATATCAAGCATTCATTGAATCGTTCTATGTTTTGCAGCTTAAACTTGCTTAGGAAGTTGTCAAACTAAACTAAAACACAAACCGCAGCCGCACAACCCTGTCCGGATTTCCCCATCGTTTCGCTTTAATCAGTTAATAACTTTTTTTTATGGTATTTGAATTCAATATGGCAAATGGGTAAATACATATACTAAGTATATCCACCCTGGCTTGTATTGGCGTGTCCACAAGATGAATCCATAAAAATAAAATTCCTAAAAATTGATTTTTTTTGTCAATTTCCACGATTTTTCACTGTTACATGTAAAATTAGTTAGTTTTCTTAAAAATAATTAGAAAAGAGACTATGATTTCGTTTTTTTTTATAGACAAACATTTTATTTTCAACACTGAGAAAATTTAAATTACTATGAAGCTATACATGGCAGTTAAAATTAGATAAAGATAAAGTTAAAATTTTACCATGCTGTTCAACTTGTGTTTTCTTGCCGAATGTTATAAGACAAACAATATTTAGTTGAAAATTATTGCCGTGAGAAACTACAACTAATTTTGAATTTATCGGTGAAATTTAAAAAAAAGTGCTCAAGAAATAAACGCGAGGGAATATTTTACAAATATATGGTTTTATATGAAATAAAGAAATAAAGAAGGACGGTTTTACAAAGTGATCGAATACTTTTTGCGCTTAAAGTTCGCTTTTATTTGTGTTGGAGCACAGAGGCCTGCAACAGTTTTTTTAATTCGTTCAAATGCATAAGTATTTTGGTTTTTAATAATTTGACAGTATTTATTTTTTTTTTTAAAAATCCAGATACAGATCCCCATGTACCAGCATTGGGTCAAGCCATGCAAATACATTGTACTGTAGTAAAATGAAATCCACCCAATAGTTGTGGAGAAATTAAAAAAAAAAAAAAAAAAAGGCCATACAGACATTATTTATTACAATCTGTTTTCTGTATTATGAACGGGATTGCTCTAGAGGTGCTTTACGGAACATTTAAAAAAAATTAGATTGTTCAAAGTAAAGCGAAGTAAAGTTGTTCCGTGTCTCAGTCAAAGGTGTGGTCACTTTTTTCGAGGCGGTGAGATGGTGGAAGAAACCGAAGTTCCCAGAGAAAACCACCGACATTTGGCAGTCGAAATACTAAACTTTCTTACACTAGGATCTTTCACGAGTTGGATTCGATCCTAGGCGTTGAGAGGCACATTGATCTGTAAACACGTGTTTTGAACCACTCGGTCACCGTGTCCCCAGAGGGTTAATTAGAAATGCAACAAGACTAGTAACTGTTCATGTCATGTCGTGCATTGATGCTATCTAATATTAATCTGACCACTAAGGTAACCCAGTTGTAGAGTGCAGTATGTGGGAGGTGGTGGGTTCAAACCCCAAACGGGGTCTGACCAAGACATGCAAATACAAATGTAGGTAGCAACTGTTCTTAGAAATGGAAGTCTGGGAATCCTTTGGAAGAGACCTTAAAAATGTGACATGTTAAAAAACTCCTTTCTCATCGAGTTGCCCTACGCGTACTGCAAAGATAACAAATTCTGTCGCACTGCGAAGATAACAAATTCTGTCGCACTGCAAAGATAACAAATTCTGTCGCTTTATCCATAGTCGTGAATCTTCATGTCTCGATATAAGTAAAACATTTTTGACTTGGACGTAAAATATCAATCAATCAATCAATCAAAGTGTAGACTTAAGAACTAATTAATTATATCTCTCGGCGGCTTTCGGCCACTAGATACACATACCTCGACCTCTGGTCAGCCGAGCATAAATTCCCCTTTCGGTTAGATCAATGTTAACCTTTGGACAGGTCTATACTATAGAAAGAAACTTCAGTTGCGCAATGTGGCAAAAAACACCAGTCAATGAGAATAAATTTATTCTTGTTCACAAGACACATAAACCTTCTTCAGCATAAATAGAGAAAAGTGCAGTTGCACAATGTGGTAAATGCCACTAATCACCTTGTGCACAAGATATATAAAACTTCACATGCTTTAATAAGATACTGCAGTTGCGCAATGTGGTAAATGCCACCCATTCGATGAACTCGAGACTATAAAGTTATCCTTGAAGGATTATTCATCACATTATATTCGATCACTATATAACAACAAGCGTTTAGAAAGAAACCTCTGGAAATTGCCATTTTAAACAATTTCTAAGTCCAGGCCCCGGTTTCACAATCATTCCTTAACTAAGATTTTCCTTAACTTATATGAAGCAATGTTGCAAATCTCTTTTGGAACTACAACTTAATATTTTTGTCACAACTAAATGCAGATGTCATGAGCTGGATGGAATCTTTAAAATGACACCTTAAATTAAATTCCCCAATGTCTTAACAATTAATAAAATTATGAAGTTTTTAAATGCTACATTTAAGTTAAGGAAAATCTTAGTGGCTTGTTCCCACTACAGTTACTTTGTACAACGAAACAGGCTGCTTTCAAATAAATTGTTGACTCGGGGATATTGCAAGCCAAGGCTTATCAAGGCCCTCAAATAGTTTTGTGGTATCACAGTATTGTTGATAAGTTTGATGTCTCTGCCCTGGATACATTTGACGTCTCATAGTTCCATGTTCTTTTCACACAATTTTGATTACACACGTGGCGGGTGTAGCTAGCTAAACAGGAGGTGCTTACCCTTCCGGAGCACCCGACCTCACTTTCCTGG
Source organism: Anadara kagoshimensis (assembly GCA_021292105.1). Lineage (NCBI taxonomy): Eukaryota > Metazoa > Mollusca > Bivalvia > Arcoida > Arcidae > Anadara > Anadara kagoshimensis. The sequence continues at coordinate 64,987,966 of CM037870.1, forward strand.
TGGAAGTTCACGTGTCTAACCTAATATAACTTGTCAGTTATAAAGTTTTTGCCTTGCTTCTGGATTGTGATTCGGACATGGATTAGTATGTTTGTTTTTGATTATACCCAAAAAAGTCGAACCTGCCTTAAAGCCACCTCTATATAAGGATTAACTGTTTTTAAAAGACAGTAAAACTTTTCCAAAATTGTTCTTTATTCATGTTACATGTATTTAACGATTCTCTATATAAGGGCCACCTGACCATAAAGACCACTTTTACTAATTACTTTGGTTGGCCTTTATAGACAGGTTTGACTGTATATATGATAGTGATTATTATTATTACTATTAAAAACTACTTAATATTGTTTTCTGAACATGAACAAAGGAATCGAAACTAGTGCACTGATTGACAATGTTTTCGGGTATGGAGTTTGATCTTAATTCCATTTTCCGCTCGCATTACACCAGCAAGTTTTCGTTTTACTGTGTGGTCTTTATCCAGTTCAATTCTATACCTGAAATGAAAACGTTTAAGTTTAAATAAATAAATAAATAAATAAATAAATAAATAAATAAATAAATAAATAAATAAATAATCGACAAATAGTACAGGTCTGTCGGAAGCTTATCACTGAGTTAACGAGGAGGCGGAGCTCGAATGTCGACTGACATAGATCTATATGGATAGCTTGTGACCGAAAAACTGCCAAGGGATAGATAGTAGCTGTCTAAAAGCTGTCGAGATATATAGCTGATGATGGGTCGAGTTGAGCTGACACTTCGGTACTAATTAGTTCTGGGCTGTAAATAATTTGGGCTACAACATTCAAGATTGCACCCACCTAGGAGGATTAGATGGATATTTTAATATTACCGTCGTGGTTATGACCATATTGAGATAGACTTGTGTGATCTGCCTGGCACTAGCACCACATGACAAGAATTAAAAATGCGTCGAATCAAGCCTAAGACTCACTAAAGGTATCACTGTCGTGTTATGGATTACATTTAGTAAACACCCTACAACTTCCTAACTTATTGTCTTAATATATTAGGGTCTCTGTAGCCCAATGGTCCGAAGTTCGTTCTCTAAATGTAGAACATAACTAGCAGTAGTGAAGATCCTGTGAAAATTTTGTTAAGGTCGATTGTATTTTCAGGGATTCTACATCCCTAGACTTGCCGCCACAAGTAAAAGCGTACAGTTCCTTTGTTCACTTTTTCCAGTCTGATCAAAGTTTTGACTTTTTCTATCCATAGATTATTTTGGTATTATCGATATTTCCTTTTTTTCAATTAATAAATATTTAATTTTTATTAATCATTGTTTTATTTAGTATTTACCTCCTCAATATTCTGGCAATGACAACTCTTTCTTCATTCATTGCAAAGTGCTGACCGATGCAATTCCTGAAAATATTAATGTTAACAAAATTTATTTTGCTGACGATAAATCGCATTTCAGTTACCGTGTGATTGCTCGAAAGCTTGAAATGGAACAAATCTGTAACTGAAAAAACGGACAACGCAAAAAATAAATTATTAATTAAAGTATTTCTCGCTACGTAGGTTCGGGTAACACTCTAGCATATCCTTTTGTGAGAAAGGTTATCAATTCACTTGCAGAAAGCCGCTTTAATATAAGATCTAGAGGAAGAATCTTGACTTTAACGGAAAACGTAATTAAAAGCCATAAAAGCTTGTGTGTTGTTGTTGTTGTTTTGTACTAGAGCGCACAGATACTTCATTGCTAATTTGTAAAATGTTTTTGTGTTTTGTTCATCAGCAATTTGATTAACAGGTTTCACAATCATTTATTCTCCAAAAATTTCCTGAAATAAAACTGGCAAATTTTGAATCTTTTATGGAACTACAAATAAACATGTTTAAAAAAGGAAAAGCATATACTAGTACATGTATTATAGGTTTGTAGTTATCTTCAAAATGACACCTTCGATTCTTGAATATCTTGATTGAGCGTCTTAAGTATTTATACTTTAAGTTTTGAGCAAATGTTTAAAAAAGGTCTTATTTCTAAAATCGACATAATTTTGGTAGACACAACTTCCAATGATACTATCTCGACTTGTCAAGATATTAAGGCGACTTCTCGTCGACCAAACTCATGTCGATGTCAGAAATAAGCCAACATAATACTGCTAACAACCTATAAATCGGAAATTTCAACTCGTTTTACAACAGTTACTACCGTACCTTGGTCCTGCCGAAAAAGGCACAAAGGCGAAAGAATCCTTTGTTTTCATGTTTTCTGCGCAGAACCTATCTGGATCATACTTCATTGGTTCATTCCAAACCTGTGGATTGTGATGAAGATTATAGATATGGATTGTAAATGAGGTTCCAGCCGGAAATGTGACGTCATCTATCTGTAATGCTTTTGTGGTTTTCCTCTGCACGAACGGAACGGGACAATGGAGTCGTAATCCTTCTTTGATGCAACGTGTTAAATATTCCATTTTAGACAAATCTTCCCTGTTGTAAATAAAATTAAAGCATCTAACAATGATATATTATTAACAATGATTTTGTGTTTAAGTTCAAATTTAAATAAAAGTACAGATTTGTCGAAAGACTAACATTGACCTAACAAAAAAGGAGTCGAAGCTCTATTGTGGAGATAGATAGTGACAGAAAAGCTGTAGAACTATAGATAACAGCTGGTCCGTGTAACAATTAACAATTAAAATCAAGTTCTAAAATCTTTTAAAAGTTTACATATTTGAAATTTTAAATAAAAACCTAAAATATCAAATACATTATGTATCTACAATCATTTTGAGTTTTTAAAGTTAAAATTTCAAATATCCAAAATTTTAAATTTTGTGTAATTTTTATTTGTTGATTGTTACACGGACTGTAACGTTGTTGAGATATAGGTAACAAGGAGTGTGAAAACCTATCGAGATAGCCAACGAAGAAACGAGATAAGCTGTCAACTAGTCGCCAATTCCGTGGCTTAGCATTATAATTGTCGACAAGTCAGTTCTGTTACGTTACATATTGCAAAAGATCCCGCGTTGTGACATTAAATGTATCTGCAAAATAAAGATTGTTCTGTAATAACAAATCCTACGTACAGTACAGGGATGTCAACAGTTTTACACTAGGCCAAGGGATTAGTGACTAATGGACAGGTCATCTCCACCCTGTTTGGTTATAGATCTATATTTCGATAGGTTTTTGGCCATGGATTATCCATATCTCGGAAAGTCGGCAACCAACTTTTCATTAGCTCAGTTTATCACATACCCATTGAATCTTACTATAGCGATACATTATATTTTCTTGCCATGTGATACAAAGGTCAGTATTGCACATGTGCTTATACATTATTATGTTTTCCTGAGGGACATGTGCTAGTATAGTATTGTCTTGGAGACTATACTTCCCAAGACAATACTAAAGTAGCACTGATCCCGAAGGAAAACTTAATAATGTATTCAGTACATCACATGACACTTAGTGTATAGTGCATTCTACCCATTGATCAATGACCTTTAAATTTACACAGACAGACATTTAGGCATAAGGCAATTTCAATTGTGTAGTGTACAATCTGGTCAAAAATGATTTTGTCTGGGTCCTCGTCGCTGAATCTTGACGTCATGTTTGTTTACAAAATTGCGTTGTCGTTCCCAAGGTGGATCGTGCAAAAAGTATAGTGCCCACCTGGAAAAACAATTATAGTACCTTGCTGTCAATGGTACTATACTCGTTGCTATGGGCAGACAGAAACTATACAAAATAGAGTACATGTACATATCCAATCAATTTCCTACAATTTATCATGTGATGTACTAAAACGTTATATTAAGTTACGTACCAAGTAATGTATTCTGGATGCCTGTCACCAATTATACTATCAATTTCTGCTTGCACACGGTCTTGTATTTCTGGGTGCTTTGCTAGGGAATACAATATCCATGATAACGCACTAGATGTTGTATCATGACCTGCAATTTAGAGAATTTCAGTGTTACAGCAAAATAGTGATTGATTAAATGGAGGTTTTGTGTTTCAGTCAAGAATATTCACTTATATATCGAAGTGGCAAAAATGTTTACCTTTGCAATGTTTATGGAGGATTCTTTAACATGTCACGCCTGCCGCGACACGGGGCATCAGTTTTAAGGTCTCTTCGGAAGGACCACGTGACTTTCATTTCTAAAAGCCAAAGTGTTTGGCGAAAGTGCTATATAACGTCAACTGGCGAGCGAATTTATAGCATCCATCGCGTGTTTACCTCCTATTAATATGCATGTTTATATTTATTTCGCGAATTGCACAGAATGATGTGGAAAACGGCCATTCATAATAATGGGTTTTGTCAATGCAAAATGTGATGAAATCACCTTAACGTTTACACGGACTGTTTTGGAAAAGTTTACGTCGCGCATTCCCAAAATAAAGTCGTATTCAAACTTATGCGATTCCATATCCAGTTCAAAAGTTCACAAGTTATGGGTTATCACGCATAAATGTTATGACACCGAACCTAATTGATACACTTTAACAATATTTAATTAAGTACATGTATAAACTTTATCTTACCTTCAAATAGAAACGTATCCGCTTCATTCCTGATTTCTAGTGGCGTGAGACCGACACCTGTTTCATCTTTCGCTGATAGTAGTATATCAAGAAAATCCAGATATTTCCGCGAATTTACCTCACTTGACAACTGAAATATACAACCTAGCAACAATAAAGTCAAACACGAACATACCGTACTATGTCTAAGGAAACGTGGAAACTGGCAAATTGAATTAAGCTCTTTGACTTTCACCAGAGAGGTTATAATTAAATAACAGCTAAAATATCCAATATAAAGTAGAAATACTAAATGTTGTATTTCGGTTATACAAAGATATCAATGATTACAAAGACCTTACATTTTGTTTAAAGGAATTAATTAGTTTTTTAATGAATGATAATTACACAAATGAAAACAGGTTATTTACTTCTGGGTATTTTATTGAAATATTTAATTAGCGTGTCACTTTTAAATCTGCAATGAACGCAAACTTAAACCTGTTTAAATATAAGCTTGAACAAGGCTATTCCAGAGAATTTACTTACCAGTTTTTGTTTCCTTCTGTCTATTATTTCCTCAGTAACAGAGTGCACATAGGTACAATGTTTTCTAAATGTTTTGCCTTTATCCGTCATATTGTAAATGAAATCAAAATGAAACCATGGCGATCTTAAAAGTGAATAAATACCAACTATAATAGACAATTCTCCAGTGAATATAACAAGCAAACGGCAGTGTGTGTGTGTGTGTGTGTGTGTGATATTTTATTTTATCCTTACTAAAACCCAACCTTTCACATCACCTTTCGCATCACAGCGCCTCTTGCAACCAATTGCAATATACTAGTGTGAGAAAGTGTGTAACTTCTCAATTCATCCGGTTTCTACCTCCATGCCAAAACTGACCGCCCTGATACCGGTGAAAAAAACTTGAAAGAGGCATAAACTAACATTACTCCGCCCAAAAAGAAATTATAATGATTTTTGAGCTTATTGAAAACTAACTTTTATAATGATATGTACTAGATAATGTATTTGTATGGAATAGCACGAACGTTAATGTGCAAAAGGAACAAGAAAAGTGTTGACCAACGAACGTTCAAGGGACTAACAAAACATAACTTATTACTTACCTAACTCTCACAAGCCAAAGGTCTGCTAGCTCATTTACAGCTTGTGCGTTAGATGCTGTACACAGAATTACTTACCTTACTCTATCTAGCCATAGCTCTGCTAGTTCGTTTACAGCCTGTACGTATGGATGCGAGTCCCTAAGAAGTATACACAGAATTCAAAAGTTCGTAAATGTTATAATAAACCTATGTATTTCTTAGGACTATATGTACAGGATTTCAGAATTAATTATACATTTTATAGGGTTTTCTGATGAATGTTATGATGTATCAATAAAAGTTAGTTATTATACCCTCCGAAAATTAGTTTGTCCGTCCGTCTGTCTATGTAAAATCATGTTCAGGCCATATCTCATAATTGTTTTGCAATTGCCATAAAATTTCACATAGATAATTTTCATGGTCCAAAGTGTGTCATTCCGTCAGTCTGTCCGTGTAAAACCGTGCCCGGGTCATATCTCATGATTGCTTTTATAAATACGACTGTAATAAAACTTCACATGAATAATCTTCTTGGTCCAAGGTGTGTCATGACCTTGCTACAAGGTCATATTGGAAAGACCAAGGTCGTATGAGTTTGCAGATGTTGGGAGGGGAATTTGGCTCTCAAGAAACAGTTCTAATTTGAGTTAAAATTAAACAGTTTAAAATACTTGCCCGTTAGACTGTATGTTGTTTTCGTATGAAAACGCGCATTTTAATATAATATCTAATGTGCACAAACTGATATGACTGAATAATTCAAAACTTGAGCCAGAATCTGCACAATGCTTCATTTTATCCTGAAAAAATATACACAGCAATAAGACCGAATTATTTGCCTATACGTTGGTACATGAATGCTATTATTTCATATTCGGCTTGCATAACAAAATATAAGAATTGTCATCAACAGCAGAACACAAGGCCGTTACGGTACAGACCTGTCGAAAGTTTAACATTAAGTTAGAAAATTCAACTTTCATAATTGTTTCTAATTACGAGAAGTGTGACATATTGTTAATAATGTTATTTGTTGTGATTTTCAGTTTTAAATATTTATTATATTACTCAAAATTGGTCAAATATAAAGATATGTTGTCTAAATTATCGTACAAAAGATTATAATGAAGCAACTGAACCTTGAGTGGAGATATCTGTCGGTATTACTGTATAACAGCAATTTCTTTATAACGACAAAATCACTTAGTGACAAACGTGGTTTTTATAAATAGGGTTGGCTGTATATTAATTTTTTGTTTAATCTGAGTTTTCACTCTAAAAAAATTAATTAGTTAAAAATATAGTTTCTTAGTTTCATTCATTAATACTTTGTAAATGCACTAATTATATAACTGGTATATACTCAATCAAAAACAAACATACTAATTCATGTCCGAATCACAACCCAGAAGCAAAGTAAAAACTTTGGAACTGAGAACTTATAATTAGGTTAGAAACGTGAACTTCCACCTAGAGTTGTGAGGCCAGGTGCTCAAGATTTCCCAATTTTCCATTTAAAAAAAAACTCTTTTCTTTGTACTAAAGAATAGAGGCGTACATATATTATTTATTTTTGTTGTTTCGTAACAAATGTATTTTCTACAAAACATTGTAACTAAATTCAACTTACAAGAAGTATATCAGTCGCCTCATTATAAATTTTAACATAAGGTTTTAGAATATCAAAGTGAAACGCTGGTGTTAGTAGTCTTCTAGCCCTGGACCACCTTTCGCCATCACTGATCAACAATCCTTCACCAAGCCATGGGATAGCATACTCGTAACCTCCTCCAAATCCCCGAGGTTTTGGTTCTGGAAAAAGGACATATTATGTAAAAGGAAACAAAGTGCAAAATGTCACAGTTTATGTCTGTAAACGAGATTTCTTCCCTCGGAATACAGAGTTTTGGGCCCTAAGAACTATAGAGAGGCCCCTGGACATCTCGACCGTAGATAGGGGTTTGGTACCTTCAAACTGTGGAGGGTTGCAGACAGATTTTGGATCCCAAGGCCTACAGACAAAAAATATTTAGAAGAAATGTTATTCCTTAAGCTTAATATAGAGAAAACTTATGTTGTGTACGTAGTCGGAAATTCCTTACAACAATTGGAAAAATTACAGAACAGATCTGTCGAAAGTTTAATACTAGAATAACAAAAAGTAGTCGAACCTCAGCTTCCGGGTGACCGAGATTTGGACAGCTAGTGGCAGAAATGCTTCCGAGAGATAGATACCAGCTGTTGAAAAATTGGACTGAAGTTGAACGCCAAGAAATGCAAGGCAATCAAATCCAACAACAAGAGCGAAGCAAGCCTGAAGGTAGAAGGGAGCGAAGTAGAACAAGTGGAGAGTTTCACATATCTTGGGGCAAACGTGACCATAGACGGCGAAGGCAGCATTGATATCAAAAAGAGACTAGGGTTAGCCTGTGCAGCCTTCAAGAGACTATACAACGTGTGGCAGCCAGGAGACATAAGCAAGAAGACAAAGACATCTCTCTTCAAGAGCTTAGTACTATCAGTTCTCCTCTATGGTTGTGAGACATGGAAGTTGACCAGAAGTGAGGAACAAAAACTGGACGCCTTCCAAACCAAATGCCTCAGAAAAATATACAAAATTAGATGGCAGCAACACATCACCAACAAAGCAGTCCTTGAAATGGCAGAAGTGGATAAGATCAGTGATGAAGTAAGGAGGAAGAGATGGAATTGGATTGGCCATGTACTGAGGCAAGGAAAGACAGACGACTGCGTTGTTGCCCTTGGGTGGACTCCTGAGGGAAGAAGGAAAAAAAGGTCGCCCTAAAACGCGGCGGATGGTAGCAACAGAACGGAACGATGCAGGCTGGAACATCTGGAATGTGGCACGTCAAGTAGCCTTAGACAGACCAACATGGAGGAATGACGTCAAAGCCTTGTGTGCCTCCTGGCAACGCACAGGGAAATTTTCTGCACCTTCGCCTATAGCCGGCGACGTCTCGATATAAGTGAAATATTATTGATTGGGACGTTAAACACCATTACTCAACTCAACTCAATGAATTCACCGGTGGAAGTGTTCGTATTTAACTGTCATGTTTTTATTTGTTTTTGGGGGATTGTGATTTAGATATAAAATGGTGTGTTTGTTTTTTATTTATCATCCACATCCTATTATTTGTAAGTAGTACAATGTAGCTTCCCTACCTGTTGATTTTAGAAGCAGTTTGACAGTGTCTGGGTGATGCACAAATATAACGGGAAGAAATGAACCATGCCAACTTCTATAAAATCTTGGAAATTCACAGGTTTTCTCGAACTGATGTTGAAGTCTTTTTTCGCTATCATCTGGAACCTTTAGAAAATATATCAATATATATTAGAATTAACAACATCATATCAATAAATAAATAATTCTTTGTTTATTTTTTGCTTTATTTTATTAGAAACCTTTAGAATATTAAAACTTATAATAACGCATTTTAATTTTTGCACTGCGGCACGATTACACTAGGATACCTTCTATGTAACCATGACTGACAGTGTGTATTATGCATATGCTTTGTACTCGCCCACACTCAAGGCGACTATTAGGCGCTAGAGAGTTCCGACTTGACGAGCACCACCACCAAAACCGAAGATACATGGTACGTTATGACTGAACGGTCTAAAACGTTTGCATATCAATACGTTACTGAACATCTAAGTTCGAGTATCTTTCGGACAGATCCTAGTGTGAGAAAGTGTGCTAGTTCGCTTGCTGAAAATCGATGTTTCTTGGGGAACTCCGATTTCTTCCACCAACCCCTGAACTGTATTCATATATTACTACTGGATTTCTAATGAAAAGTCAAGCGCACAGGTCAATGTTGTGTGCCTATATCAGGTGTACAAACGGTATATACTTGTAAATTTCATTATTTTGAATTTTTCAATACCTTATGCAGATCTCCTAGTAACCAATGGAAGTCTTTAGATCCTGGACAATCATGGAATATTTTACGCCATTTCAGGTTAGAGCGTATTGTTAGAGCAATTTTATAAATAACAAAGAGAAGCATGCATAATCCTGTTACATTTAGTATGATATGCCAGTCACCGAAGTTAAACGCCATGTTGATTTACCCTGTAAAAAGATTAAAAGCTCATTGAGAAAAATTCTGAATAATGTAAATCAATCTGAATTAGAAATTTGAAGTTATAAAGATATACTTGAACCATTTCTTTTAATTAACGGACAGCACGATAATGGCTAATTATAGTCCGATTGCATGAATTGCGGGAAACGGTATAAGATGAACTATGTATTATGAGAAATTAACGAGGGCTGATTGACATGTGAGATTTGTGTTAAAGGAGGTTAGCATAAAAACAAACATAGTAATCTATGTGCGAATCACAACCCAGAAGCAAAGTAAAATTTTTGTAACTGACAAGTAAGGTTAAACACGTGAACTTCCACAAGGGAAGTGAGGCCGGGTTCTGCGGAAGGGTATTCACCTCCTGTTTAGCTAGCTACACCCACCACGCGTGTAATCAAATGTGAGAGAAAGGAACATGGAACTATGGGACTTCAAATATATCCAGGACAATCAATGCTCTTCTTGGCCTCCTTTAGTAATTACCTCACTATTTTAAGTCGTGCACCCGAAGACTGGTGTCATTTTTTATATCGATGATTTAGTACTTTAAGTAAACAATGAAAGTGACTTTTCGAAATGTACAAAATCAGTGAAAGAGCAGTGATTAAACATTTGCATAAGAAACGTTTAGAAATCAAAACTAGAAGCGGTTTAAACAGACTGAGCAAGATAAGATATAATAAAATAAGGAAAACAAACATACCAATCCATGTCCAAAACTAAGGATTTCCATACTTGAATGATAACAACATTAAGGAAAGATGTCCCTTTAAATGGGTGACGGAATTGAAACCTTTTAAGATGACTCGCCCTGAAAGGCCGGTCACTGTTGCAATCCCAGAAATGGCAAATAAGTCCATAATATTTGTATGACTGATAGGTAAGTTACAGAAAAAATATATAGTGACTACAGTGTGCATTTCACAGGAAAGAGAATATTCCATTCTGACGGAGAATCTTGCAATGATAAAAATTTTGACCGTTGGTTACCATGATTTCTGACAGTTAATTAGAAGCACACTATTCGTACTTTGTCGTCTGATAACCTGCATGTAAACCTTTTAATTAGAGGTATTTTCTAAAGACATTTGTTACTATGTATGAAACATGATATGGGTTCATCATTTTATCTAGGAATCAAAACAATGGTCTAAACAATGAAAACACCCATGTTTACCTCCGCCAAAGAAGGTAAAGGTAAGGTTTTGTGAGATACAAACACTATTCTGATGGAGAAAAAAATTCTAAAATGGACAGTCAATGGCACATGCACAATGCATCACCCTTGAGGTTTTACGGGAAAATATTAAACTCAAGCTCCTCGGAAAATTTAGTAAAGGTGTGTTGTTCCACCAGTACAATGTCCCTGATCACAAGAGTTTATCAGTGTCAATGCTGCCATTAAGAATTGTGACTTTAAATTGATTGGACACCCGCCTCATTAGCCTGACCTCTCTCCATCACTGTTTCCGATACCCACATTCATTCAGACGACGACGAATACATTCAGTGGATGTGTTTTTGAACAGTCAAGAAAACAAAGACTTCTTTTTAAAGTGGTATTGAAACCATTAAACATCGCCAAGAAAAATGTAATGATACTGAAGGCTATATATATTTTGAAAAAATTAAAAATTCCGCCAGAATTTCAATGCTCGCACATGAGGTTCACAATATATCGATCAGCCCTCGTATCTAGACTCGTATCTGAGGGGTTACATGCTCATGTTTGGGGTTGAAGATGATAACGATAACATCAAAGCATATAGACACACAACGTTTACCTGTACACTTAACCTCTTAATTTAATATTTGTTTGAGACCAGTGGGTTTTTATTTCATTGGGAGCATGTATTGTTTATGTATTAACTGCGAAACCTTGTACTACCCATGGCTCCTATATGAATATTCTTAATGAAAATTCAAGCGGACATATCAATGTGGTTTGCATATACAGGTAACAACCAGTAACACTCTATTTTGTATACTCCTTTTAGATGACATGTTGGAAAGTAAATTTGCTTGCTGTTGGCCTTTACTGGTTCAACCGGTGTCAGTATAATGTGACTAGGGGAGTGGTAAGCTTGTCTGTGGCGCACTGACTCTGTGAGCTAGCACTTTAAAGTCTCCCTGAGTGCGCGCTAGTACAAGACAGACCATACAGCACACTCGCACTTAACAGGCATACGCTAAATTGGTCATAGATTAATCCATTGAGATTAATAAAATGTTCTCGTCGAGAATAGCTGAAAAATTGCTTATGTGACGTTAAGCATCATTTAACCAACCAACCTTTTAGATGAGACTTCCGGGTTCGTCTGGGTTATCATTATAATTTGGTGTTATCAGATGCACACATGATGGTTTTAAATTGTATATCTGTTACATAGGCGTAGGAAGGTTTTTAATATTGGGGGCCAAACCGAAGCTATGTCCATGTCGTGCAGCAGGTACGACCTCGTGCCTATGGCACGAGGCGGGGAGAGGGGTGCTAAACCCCTCGCATAGGTGGGGGTCCGGGGGCCTCCCCCGGAAAATTTTCAAAACTAAGTCCTCTTTAGACGCATTTTCAATGTATTGTGCATCGTTTTGATAGGTAAAAATACTGTGATATCAAGGCAAGATTATATAAAATAACCGTATGACACAAGTTCCATAATCAATCTCTCTCATTGGTGATGATCCAGAATTTTAGAAAGGGGCGTATAATGTGAAAGCCGAAGGCTCGAACCTTCTAGGGGGGTTCGGGGCATGCTCCCCGGAAAATTTGAAAAAGTGGCGCAAAACCCTGCATTCTGGTGCAATCTGAGCTGAACAATATGTATTATATGCGACAAAAGGGAGAGGGGTATGCCCCCCGCTGAATCCGCCACTGGATATGGGGGTACCCCGGGAAATTTTGACGCTTTTTTACAAGTATAATGATGAAATTGATAATTGATTGGTTACCAGATGGACATTTCCTGTTAAAGCTCTGGTTTTTTGTTTTTTTTTTTCTATTTTTTAGCATGATACAAAATTTCACACAATATATTGCGGGGGCCTGGCCCCCCCCTTCTCTGACATTGGGGGGGGGGGGGGGGGGGGGGCCGGCCCCCGCTGGCCCCCCCTGCTCCTACGCCTATGTGTTATCGTGATTGTATAAACTCATTATGCAAGATCTACACGTGATGGTTTATCTGCAAACAACATTGACCTGTCCGACTTTTGATTTAAATAATCATTATGGCCGCGTACTTGTATAGATCTAGAAAACGCCCGTGTTTATGTACATGTGTATAATGGGTACACACTATTTTCAAAGAAGAAGTTTTCTCCTGTACAAACTGTAAATCCTAACACTACTCATGTAATGCATGGATCAGACTATATGAATATCCACAATGAAAGGTCAAACGAACAGGTCAATGCTGTTTCACAATAAAGATTATTTGTGATTTACTATTAGTGCAGACCTGTCGAAGGTTTAAAACAGACCTAACAAAAGAAGTTAAAGCTCTGTTGTCAATCATGGATAACTTAAAATCTTCTTAGAAACAGAATACAACTGCTAAAAAGCTATGCAGATATAGAACTCTAACGAGGGGTCCACATGAGCTGCCAATCCGGCACTATTTTGTTAGCTTGGTGTTAAACTTTCGGCAGACCTCCACTTTAGCTAACGAGGGGTCCACATGAGCTGTCAATCCGGCACTATTTTGTTAGCTTGGTGTTAAACTTTCGGCAGACCTCCACTTTAGCTAACGAGGGGTCCACATGAGCTGCCAATCCGGCACTATTTCGTTAGCTTGGTGTTAAACTTTCGGCAGACCTCCACTTTAGCTAACGAGGGGTCCTGTCACATTTGATATGTGAATTTTATTGTATTATATTTGTACATATATTTTTAAAGGTCAGTATTACATAGTGCCCTTTACATGTCCTCTCATATACCCTTTATATACCCTTTACATAGCCTCTCATATACTTTATATAACTACCATATACCCTGTCTTAATACTAGTTCAATGTTACATCTTCACATGTGCTTGTGCGTTCATGTGTGAAAATCTCATGCTCTCACAGAAGTATATCTGGTCATGTTTTTTAACTCTGGACAGTTTCTCCAGAGACAGCAGGGTGTGTACATCTACTGATTTTTGCCTTGATGTTATTCATTTAAGCAGTCACATTTTCAACATAAGCTTAGCTGCTTTGAGTAGGTAGTTGTGGTGTTCCCTCTGGGGTTTTTGTTGTGGGCGAAGATATAAAAATGGTGGATATTTATAGTAGCATAGTATCAGTGGAGTGGTGGACATTCATAGTAGTATAGTATCAGTGGAGTAGTGCTATAATGTCGAGTAGTGCAGTTATAGTCTCAAAGTAGTATAGTAATATAGACTGGAGTAGTTTAGTACTGTAGTATATATAGACTATAGTAAAGATATATAAGTATTAAATAGACTAGTAGTTGTCAGTCTTGAAGAGTACAGTTTTTATAGACCTTTAGTAGAAGTAAAAGTTCTTGTGAAGGAAATATAAATTATATTTATATTTATGTGGTTGTAAATATTGTAATAAATTTTGTATATATGTAAAAGCTCTTTATTTATTGCTTAAACTTAAGTATAAAATTCATGCAGGCAATAGCTGCTCGGATCATTCTGTGACAGGTCCACATGAGCTGTCAATCCGGCACTATTTTGTTAGCTTGGTGTTAAACTTTCGGCAGACCTCCACTTTAGCTAACGAGGGTCCACATGAGCTGTCAATCCGGCACTATTTTGTTAGCTTGGTGTTAAACTTTCGGCAGACCTCCACTTTAGCTAACGAGGGTTCCACATGAGCTGTCAATCCGGCACTATTTTGTTAGCTTGGTGTTAAACTTTCGGCAGACCTCCACTTTAGCTAACGAGGGGTCCACATGAGCTGTCAATCCGGCACTATTTTGTTAGCTTGGTGTTAAACTTTCGGCAGACCTCCACTTTAGCTAACGAGGGGTCTAGATGAGCTGTCAATCCGGCACTATTCGTTAGCTTCGAGTTAAACTTTCGGCAGACGTCCACTTTAGCTAACGAGGGGTCCACATGAGCTGTCAATCCGGCACTAATTCGTTAGCTTGGTGTTAAACTTTCGGCAGACCTCCACTTTAGCTAACGAGGGGTCCACGTGAGCTGCCAATCCGGCACTAATTCGTTAGCTTGGTGTTAAACTTTCGGCAGACCTCCACTTTAGCTAACGAGGGGTCCACATGAGCTGCCAATCCGGCACTAATTCGTTAGCTTGGTGTTAAACTTTCGGCAGACCTCCACTTTAGCTAACGAGGGGTCCACATGAGCTGCCAATCCGGCACTAATTCGTTAGCTTGGTGTTAAACTTTCGGCAGACCTCCACTTTAGCTAACGAGGGGTCCACATGAGCTGTCAATCCGGCACTAATTCGTTAGCTTGGTGTTAAACCTTCGGCAGACCTCCACTTTAGCTAACGAGGGGTCCACATGAGCTGCCAATCCGGCACTATTTCGTTAGCTTGGTGTTAAACTTTCGGCAGACCTCCACTTTAGCTAACGAGGGGTCCACATGAGCTGCCAATCCGGCACTATTTCGTTAGCTTGGTGTTAAACTTTCGGCAGACCTCCACTTTAGCTAACGAGGGGTCCACATGAGCTGCCAATCCGGCACTAATTCGTTAGCTTGGTGTTAAACTTTCGGCAGACCTCCACTTTAGCTAACGAGGGGTCCACATGAGCTGCCAATCCGGCACTAATTCGTTAGCTTGGTGTTAAACTTTCGGCAGACCTCCACTTTAGCTAACGAGGGGTCCACATGAGCTGTCAATCCGGCACTATTTCGTTAGTTTGGTGTTAAACTTTCGGCAGACCTCCACTTTAGCTAACGAGGGGTCCACATGAGCTGCCAATCCGGCACTAATTCGTTAGCTTGGTGTTAAACTTTCGGCAGACCTCCACTTTAGCTAACGAGGGGTCTAGATGAGCTGTCAATCCGGCACTATTTCGTTAGCTTAGTGTTAAACTTTTGACAAACCTCCACTTTAGCTAACGAGGGGTCCACATGAGCTGTCAATCCGGCACTAATTCGTTAGCTTGGTGTTAAACTTTCGGCAGACCTCCACTTTAGCTAACGAGGGGTCCACATGGGCTGCCAATCCGGCACTAATTCGTTAGCTTGGTGTTAAACTTTCGGCAGACCTCCACTTTAGCTAACGAGGGGTCCACATGAGCTGTCAATCCGGCACTAATTCGTTAGCTTGGTGTTAAACTTTCGGCAGACCTCCACTTTAGCTAACGAGGGGTCCAGATGAGCTGTCAATCCGGAACTAATTGGTTGGCTTGGTGTTAAACTTTCGGCAGACCTCCACTTTAGCTAACGAGGGGTCCACATGAGCTGCCAATCCGGCACTAATTCGTTAGCTTGGTGTTAAACTTTCGGCAGACCTCCACTTTAGCTAACGAGGGGTCCACATGAGCTGCCAATCCGGCACTATTTCGTTAGTTTGGTGTTAAACTTTCGGCAGACCTCCACTTTAGCTAACGAGGGGTCCACATGAGCTGCCAATCCGGCACTAATTCGTTAGCTTGGTGTTAAACTTTCGGCAGACCTCCACTTTAGCTAACGAGGGGTCTAGATGAGCTGTCAATCCGGCACTATTTCGTTAGCTTAGTGTTAAACTTTTGACAGACCTCCACTTTTGCTAACGAGGGGTCCACATGAGCTGTCAATCCGGCACTATTTCGTTAGCTTGGTGTTAAACTTTCGGCAGACCTCCACTTTAGCTAACGAGGGGTCCACATGAGCTGCCAATCCGGCACTAATTCGTTAGCTTGGTGTTAAACTTTCGGCAGACCTCCACTTTAGCTAACGAGGGGTCCACATGAGCTGTCAATCCGGCACTAATTCGTTAGCTTGGTGTTAAACTTTCGGCAGACCTCCACTTTAGCTAACGAGGGGTCCACAAGAGCTGTCAATCCGGCACTAATTCGTTAGCTTGGTGTTAAACTTTTGGCAGACCTCCACTTTAGCTAACGAGGGGTCCAGATGAGCCGTCAATCCGGCACTAATTGGTTGGCTTGGTGTTAAACTTTCGACAGACCTCCACTTTAGCTAACGAGGGTCCACATGAGCTGTCAATCCGGCACTATTCGTTAGCTTGGTGTTAAACTTTCGGCAGACCTCCACTTTAGCTAACGAGGGGTCCACATGAGCTGTCAATCCGGCACTAATTGTTAGGCTTGGTGTTAAACTTTCGGCAGACCTCCACTTTAGCTAACGAGGGTTCTACATGAGCTGCAATCCGGCACTATTTCGTTAGCTTGGTGTTAAACTTTCGGCAGACCTCCACTTTAGCTAACGAGGGGTCTAGATGAGCTGCAATCCGGCACTATTTCGTTAGCTTGGTGTTAAACTTTCGGCAGACCTCCACTTTAGCTAACGAGGGGTCCACATGAGCTGCCAATCCGGCACTATTTCGTTAGCTTGGTGTTAAACTTTCGGCAGACCTCCACTTTAGCTAACGAGGGGTCTAGATGAGCTGCCAATCCGGCACTATTCGTTAGCTTGGTGTTAAACTTTCGACAGACCTCCACTTTAGCTAACGAGGGGTCTAGATGAGCTGTCAATCCGGCACTATTTCGTTAGCTTGGTGTTAAACTTTCGGCAGACCTCCACTTTAGCTAACGAGGGGTCCACATGAGCTGCCAATCCGGCACTATTTCGTTAGCTTGGTGTTAAACTTTCGGCAGACCTCCACTTTAGCTAACGAGGGGTCCACATGAGCTGCCAATCCGGCACTATTTCGTTAGCTTGGTGTTAAACTTTCGGCAGACCTCCACTTTAGCTAACGAGGGGTCTAGATGAGCTGTCAATCCGGCACTATTTCGTTAGCTTGGTGTTAAACTTTCGGCAGACCTCCACTTTAGCTAACGAGGGGTCTAGATGAGCTGCCAATCCGGCACTATTTCGTTAGCTTGGTGTTAAACTTTTGACAGGCCGCCACTTTAGCTAACGAGGGGTCCAGATGAGCTGTCAATCCAGCACTAATTCGTTAGCTTGTTGTTAAACTTTCGGCAGACCTCCACTTTAGCTAACGAGGGGTCCAGATGAGCTGTCAATCCGGCACTAATTCGTTAGCTTGGTGTTAAACTTTTGACAGACCTCCACTTTAGCTAACGAGGGGTCCACATGAGCTGCCAATCCGGCACTAATTCGTTAGCTTGGTGTTAAACTTTTGACAGGCCTGTGATGAATGTTTGTATTACGAAATAGTATAACTATTTCTTTTAGCGCTTACCTTTGTACTTTGAAGAAACAAGTATATGTTGTCTGTTCAGGGGCGCATCACATAGGTCGGGACTTTCCGGACTCGGTTATCAAATCGTGTATATAAGGGAATATAAAATTACGCAATGTTTGCTGAAGATCATCTGACTACGTGTAAATGACATAGATAACAAATTAAATACAGTAGTAGTATGTGGTCGTTATAACCGCTTAAGAGTTTGTATTTATCATGGGGTTACCCTGTCCATCTGTCCAAATATCATATCCTTTCCATAACATCTATCTCTAGGGATGCATTTTGATCAAACTTGGGAGAAATGTATACCACTTATATCAAGATAAGTTTGTATATCAAAGGTCAAGGTCACAGGATCAAGTGTAATGATTGACCCTCGTGTTGTCGGGATGGGGTTTATTGTTCTTTAGTGTTCGCGTCTTTGACTGTTACCATATCAATTGTACATTTTTCTGTTTCAAATTCTTAGATTCCAGTTTTAAAAATATTAATACATTCACACTGATTTAATTTTAAATAACTTAATTTAAACATTGCATTAGTTTTTGATAAAATAAATGTGCTATAAATAAAATTAAAACAGTATTAAAAACATTATACATTTTAAGATCCTTATCACTTTAATTGGCAGAGAAATATGAAAAATGTACAAAAGTTGAAGTATATTTCCAATGCAATTATTTGGAAATTTTGCAGGAACAATACTAAAAACCAAACCCTACATATTTGGTATTCACATATACCATACTTCCCCTTTAGGTCAGTTTCAAACACCGCATGTATAATAAAAACATGTGTAAATTGCCGAAATTTGTGTTTTTTCCCTCAGATGAACCTCTTACATATATCTTGCTGCTAGTATGCTAGAAAACCTGGCATTACAAGCAAAACAAAGTAACATAACCACCAAAACGCTATAAAAAGACGATTTCGAAATTTGCATTTTTTCACAAAAGATAAAAAGAACAATTACCGTAATTTTTCTTTTTTCCAAAAATATAAATATTTGCATACTGTTCATTCGAAATGTATTGTTTTTTTTCTTTGTTTTTATCAAACATTTTTGTGATACTCATAATTGGTTTAGATATATTGTGGTATCCCAGTATTGTCATTGTTTGGGTTTCTCACCAGGTAAATAGGGTTAATAAAACATCCTGGTTGTAGTATCTCTAAACAATTTTTCCAAAGGTTATCAAACCAATGAATTATCTATTATTATTATTATTCAAATAATTTTAAATGATATAATTGTTACTAGTAACATTGATTTTAACATTTGCCACATAAACATACAGCTATGGCTTTGATTTGGAGCGAAGTGGCACAACAGTCGTCAAACTATTACAAACTGAATAATGTTAAACCGATGTGGTGGATTGTTGCTGTTTGTAGTTCCATACTTTCAATATTTGCTGGATTTATTATTATATATACATATAGTGTTATACCTACAATACAGAACAGTACACGAAAACTGTTGGTGTATTTAACATTAGCTGATATTGCTAGTGCATACGGACACCTTGTGGGCGCCGTACGGACGGCTTTCTACTATTATAACGATTATAAATCGCGGAATGATGATTTGTGTGTAGCCCAAAGTTTTGTCACCACAATGTCCAGTCTGTGTTCGTTCTCATGGACCTCGCTGATAGCGCTTCACTTATTTCTTCTTGTTATGTGTAATGACACAGATATTTTCCAGACATCTAAGAAGATCAAGTTATTATTTCATTTTCTTGGATGGTGTTTACCAGGTAAATATAGCTTGCAAGTTTTGGTCCCAGTTTCACAACAATCATTAATTATGATTTTCCTTAACATATATCTGTCAAAATTAGTATTCCAGAATTTAAGCTGTTAATTTTAAGATCACTTCTAGCTTAATACACAATTGTCAAAGGCATGATTCGTAGTTCAAAGAAAGATGATCAAAATTTGCTAAATTTAAGTTAAAAGAAATTTTAGTAAAACTGTGACCTGTATCTCAATAACAGATTTTACGGATAAATTCCAACATATATGTTTTCGTACCAATCAAAGTGTAAATGTATAAGTCGATAGGCAAATGATATTTTTAAATAAATGTCTAGATATATATCAATAAAAATATCAAAATTAAATAATTGAAGGAAAAGTCACTACCTCTCATATACGGATCGAGCGTGTACTCGGGAACTGAGGTGTTAATAACAATTCGACAGTTGATCTTCGCGTCTTGAACTTCTTGTAAAAATTATAAAATGAAGGGAAAACATTTATACATTTGATATTTTTGACGTCCCATTTCCCTTTCGTTGTAAATTTTGATTACACACGTGAGGGTGTATACGTAGTTAGCCAATTATGAGGAGGTGACTGTCCTTTCGAATCGAAGCACCTGATCGCGCTAACCTGATGGATCATCACGTCTTTAACTTGATATTCCAGTTTTCAAATCTTTACTTTGCTTTAGGATTGTGAATTAAATATTTACAATATGACTGTACATGTCTTCGATGAAACATTCAGAAGCAATTGTATTTCAATTCCCGTTGAAAGACAATAGGGGTCATGACCTTTGATACGTAGTAGTTCCAGAAAGCACATGTCATACCACGTGGATTTGTTTACAAACAGTATATTTCTACTTTTAATAATTGCAATTTTAATCTTAACATGAAGATATAATATTTGTTGTAAAATTATATGACTATAAATAAAAAATTAGCATGAAATACTTTGGATTATATTTTTCTTTGACAGCTGTTGGAAATCGGAGGCGGAGTCAAACTGTCAATCAGCAACAGTTTTGAACATCGGATCAACAAATATATTGGTACAAAATACTTATTTAAACAACAACAAAAAAAAAAAAAATAAATAAATAAATAAACAAAAATTGTAAATATAAGAAATGACATTTCTGATCATGATGGTATTCCAAGGGGTAATGAAAGATAGTGTGGTGCGTTCCAAATTCAAAATGAATTTGGCACGTGACACACTATCTTTCATTACCTCTTGAAATACCATGATCAGAATGTCATTTCTTAAATATTAACCGAAATGGATTGTTGGTTAGGAATATACATTGCAATGACAAAATGTATAGACAAACATAACTGACCTGTCTGCTCGACCTTTCATCTCAATACATGTATTTACCTGCTTCTCCTGTTGGCGTGTTCCCCGAACGCCTACTCGATTAAACTTGTGACAAACGGTGAAGATATATATATATAGCACCTGAGGTGTTAAGACGGTGATAGTGTGCTCTCGTGAATATGAATATGGTAGTCTTTATAGTGAGTGAACGTGGACAAAAAGTGTTATGTAATAAGGAACAGTTATATTGACACAAATGAATGCTAATACGGAATCTGAAAAGCCGCCTAAAAAGAAGAAAAAAGGCAACAAATCTACACCTACACAGACAGGTAGGACAGATAATAACAATATGGCGGACAAAAATGTGGATACGGGCGCGAATGCTGACTTTCACAACAAACAACCACTTACACAGTACAGTGCACAAAATGTACCAATGCTTCCTTATAATGCAAATACCACAATGCAACAACAATACCAGATGGTTTCTACACCAATAAGCCCAGTTAATAATGCTAATGCTAATGGTATGTCGTTCATCAACTATCCATCCCCCCCGCCACAACATTTTGCACAGTACGGCGTTATGAACACTCCATTACCAATAAATAACAGTGACAATAACCCTCCTCCTTGGGCAATTGATCTTATAAACAAAATTGATAAGATGAACAAACGTTTAGACAAAATAGATGAATTAGAAAATGTGATGAGAACAAGGAACATACAACTACGAGGTGTAACAAACGACGTGAAAGAAATCAGTGGCAGAGTGAATGAGTTAGAAAAGAGTCAGCAGTATATTAGCGATAGTTTTGAAGAAGTGAAACGGGTACAGAACAGGCTCTCAACTCATCAAGAGGCATAAACCAAGGGTTTGAAGATATTGGTAGGGACATTGCACACATATCTGATCTCAGTCAAAAGTTAGCTGCTGAAAATGAATCTCTGAGGGAGGGGCTTCTTGACCTGCAGTCAAGGTCTATGCGGGACAATTTACTTTTTTTCAACATAAATGAAAGTGATACTGAAGACTGCAAAAAACTGATTCTTGAGTTATGTGAGAAGGACTTAGAAATAGCAAATGCTACAACAGAAATAGAAATCGATAGGGCTCATAGAATAGGTACAAAGAACTATAACAAAACAAGACCAATAGTGGTAAAATTTAACAGATTTGAACAAAGGGAAAATGTTAGAAGAAATAGCTACAAACTTTCACAAACAATGCTAAAGTATCAATAGGGGAACAATATCCAAAGGAAATACAGGAACGAAGAAAATCACTAATACCAACAATGAAGGAAGCTAAACGACACGGTAACAAAACTAAATTAGTAAAGGATAAGTTGTACATTAATGGGCACCTGTACACGGAAGGAGAGACAATTCGACCATCTACATATTACACATCACAACAACGAAGAGGAGGAAACAACAGAATACAAGGAACTAGACGAACATCACAAAGAGAGGAAATGGAACACACAGGAGATGCATAGGAGGTACTGGAGGATGAACACATCGATGGATTAAAGTTTCTAGCCTGGAACATAAATGGAGGTTTCGAAAATAAATTAAAAGACCAAAATTTTGTTAAGTATTTAACAACTTATGACATTGTTTTCTGTCCGAGTGCTGGTTGATAAAGAGTTTAAATTTCAGATAAATGGTTTTAAGTGTGAAGCCTACCCGTGGCATCGTTCAAAACACATACAGGGAGGCGGTGTTGTTATATTAATAAAAGAAAATCTTACATCGCGTGTGTCAGTTCATGAAGTTATTCTTGATTCTATCGTCATACTGAAAATTGAAAATTGTTCAGTACATGATGCCGAAGATGTGTTTATAATGTGTTCTTATATACCGCCTGAAAAATCTAATTTCTACAAATTATATGATTGTGATCTTATATTCGAATTGGAAAAATCAATCGAGAAATATTCTTCGCTTGGCAAAATATTAATAGCTGGTGATTTAAACTGCAGAACTTCGAACAAAGAAGACTATATTGTCAACGACTCTATCGCCGAAGAACTACAAAACCACGTGCTTTGTTTATTTAGTTATGCAAATGATGTCAATATCCCTACCCGGAAATCTTCTGACTCTATCTCTAATCAATATGGTCATAGATTACTCGATTTATGCAAGTCAACAGGAATGCGAATCCTAAATGGAAGATTGGGATATTCCGGTGAGTTTACTTACAATGGACCTAATGGGTGCAGTGTTGTGGACTATTTACTAACGTCTGTGGACATGTTTTCATTTATCAAAACCTTTATAGTGTCTAACTTTAATATTTATTCAGACCACGCCCCTTTACACATTTCCTTTAACACCCAATCAAATAACACAGCCGATGGGGACCATGACGACGACCCAGATGTAAATTTCACCCGTTATAAATGGAATGACGAATGTAAACAAATGTGTAGGGAGGTCGTAGCGAACAAAATTAATTACCTGAATTCGCTTATAGATTGTAATGTAACGGCACAAATCGACGTGGACAACTGTATTGAAAAACTCACGGAGGAGCTGCATAACATATTTTCTCCATTCTGTACTCAGCAAAATAAAAATACCAAATCTTCACTCCAATCGACACCAAAACAGGATTTGGATAAACCTTGGTTTACACCACATGCAAGCACTTATACGGTCAATATTTAAAAGCGCTTAGAGACTTCAATAAAAACAAAACGGGTGAAACGCATACTGAATTACATGAAGCAAAGAATAAATATAAAAAGTTGGAAATAAAACTTAAACGGGAATATCTACAACACAATGGGGACATGCTTAGTCTTTTAAAACGCACCAACCCTAAAATATTTTATAAAACATTCTCAACATATCAGCGTCAAGATAACAGTGTACCTCCACAACAATTTTTAGAACATTTTAAAAAACTAACTAGCGGTAATGATGACGACGAACACACGAACCACGATAATATATCGAATGTACAAAAATGTGTATACGACGAACTTGATGCTGAAATACAAACTTCAGAATTAGCAGCAGCAATTTCCAAATTGAAGAGAGACAAAATGCATGGAATTGACGGACTCTTAAATGAATATTTTATTGAATATAAAGATATTTTTATACCATTATTAACTAAACTATTTAACAAAATATTCAAGTCTGGCTATTTCCCTACCCAGTGGGCTATTACTTTAATAAAACCTATATATAAGAAAGGTGACCCAACAATACCTAGTAATTATCGTGGCATTAGTTTGTTGAGCCATCTTGGTAAACTTTTTACTTCAGTGTTAAATACTAGATTGTTACTATGGTCTGATAAATACAATGTGATAACTGATGCTCAGTTCGGATTCAGGCCTGGTTTCAGCACAGCTGATGCTATTTTTGCACTACAGTCTGTAATTAGTAAATCATTATATGCTAAACATAAATTATATTGCTGCTTTGTTGATTTCAAGTCAGCATTTGACACTGTACCTAGAACATATTTATGGTCAAAGTTACTAAGACTTGGTGTTAAAGGAAACATGTTCAGTGTTTTAAAGTCTATGTACACAAATGTTAAATCCTGTGTCTTAGTTAATAATCATTGTTCTGATTTTTTCAGTAATTTACACGGTGTGATACAGGGTGAAGTTTTATCGCCCTTCCTATTTTCTCTATACGTGAATGACTTTGAAAACCATTTTATTAATAATAATAATATAGAACCCTTTGAGTTACAAAATATTGTTTTATTTTTATTGATGTATGCAGATGATATGGTTATTTTTTCTGAATCTGCAGAAGGGTTACAAAATATGTTAAACTCATTATCAGAATATTCTGAAAAATGGGGTCTTACAGTTAATACTGATAAAACAAAAATTGTTGTTTTCCGTAATGGAGGTAAAATTCATGATACATGGGTATATAATAATGTTTTGTTAGATGTTGTTGATCAGTTTAATTATCTTGGTTTGTTATTGAATTATAATGGTAAATTTAATGTGACACAGAAGAAGCTAGCAGAACAGGGTCGAAAATCATTGTATTTTCTTCGACAAAAAACAAAAAATCTATACTTAAATCATGATACTATGCTGTCTTTGTTTGATACATATGTCTCTAGTGTGTTATGTTATGCTTGTGAAATATGGGGTGGTAACAAAGCAACTGCTATTGAAAAGGTTCAGTTAGACTTTTGTAAACGTCTACTTGGGGTTAAAAATACAACTATGAATAATATTATATATTGTGAATTGGGCAGAGTACCATTGTATCTCACAAGAAAAATCCGCATGTTTAAGTACTGGTTAAAACTTGTTCAAACTAATAATTGTATCTTACAAAATTCTTATTCATATTTACTACATTTATGTACTGTTGCTCCTTCTTTTAAAAACAATTGGGTTCTGTATATAAAAACTGAGCTTTGTAAACTTGGTTTGCATAAAGTCTGGCTGTTACAAACCAGTTTAGACTATAAACATACTTATATTCTAATTAAACAACGTGTACTTGATCAGTTTAAACAAGATATTTTTTCACAAATACAGGCGTCAAGCAAATGTTATATTTATAAGTACTTGGTTGACAATTTTTGCATTCAAACATATTTGTGTAAACCAATACCAGCTCAATATAAAGTATATTTGTCTAAAATTCGTCTCTCATCGCATCAACTAGCTATAGAAACCGGAAGATTTAAAAAAGTAGAAAAACATAATCGTTTTTGTTTTAATTGTTCAAATCACATAGAGGATGAGTTTCATTTTGTTTTACAATGTCCTCTTTATACTTGTCTTAGAGTAAAATACATTAAAGAATATTACTGGAAAAAACCAAGCACATACAAACTAATACAATTACTGAGTGTTCAAAATGTTAAAGAATTATGTAATTTGGGAAAATTTTTGAAAACAGCTCTTTTTATACGCTCTAAATATGTACAGTAACTTATATATATTACTTGGTTCATTCTCCATTATTATTATTATATTTACTACTACTTCACCATATTACATGTATTTGTCACTGTCTTATCACCACATACTGTATACATATATGTTATACCAATGAATGTATTTTCAAGGTAATAATAAAGATTACTGCGCACTAGGTCATTTGTTTATAGTGAGCACAAGTACATGTTGATATCGCCATTCTATATTTAAGGAGTAAACACCTGTATTGTGTATGTGTTTACTGCGAATGTAAAGACTACCGGTACATATATAATTGGTAGATCGCCAGATATGAACATTTCTAATAAAGTTCTGTGGGACAGTTAAATGCTGTTTGACTATCTATTTTTTAGGGATTATAACCACAATCACACTTGGTATGGGCAAGCTTGGTGAAGACAATTCAACACTAAGTGGTGGGTGGTGTAAGATATCTGGAATCGATAAAAACGACAAAGCCCTTTGGACGACTGTTTTCGCTGGAAAAGGCTGGGAGATATTTACCTACGTATTTACGACTACTCTTTACATACTTCTTAAAGTATTTACTCTAAGAAAGGTTTGTTCTTTTGAAACTTTCTTTTAAACATTAATAACTAAAAGACATCTTGCTGCAAGGTGGTTTGCAGCCACGTGCACATATAATTTTTGAAATTTTTACTTTTACAAAAATCATTTTAAGCCTTTTAAATTCCTTTACTGTTTATTCCTTTATAAGAGACAACAAGCTTATCAACTATACTGTGATGAGTCCTTGATAAGCAAGCAGGGCTTGCAATATCCCTGAGTCAACAATTTATTTGCAAACAGCCTGCAGTGGGAACAAGCTCTACCATAGCGTATTAATTGGGAAACAAATACACCATAAGCAGGAGAAGCGGGTATATTGCTGCATAGAAAAGGAAAGTTGACAATAGAAAAATTGAAGTCATCACGTTTGTCATAAAGTTTCAAATGCAGCCTTTCGTGGGCGTCATAATTCAGGTATTAGTCTAAATATGAAGCAAAACTCGGAGAATCAGTCGTGTCTTTTATTTCAAGGTGGCTAGGATAGATGGCATTCACATAGCCTTCAAATTTAGGATTGTTAAGAGACATATCTGTATGTTAAATTGAATGATTTGGCGACAGTCAACAGATTCAACAAGGTTCTGCATAAATTCTGCTTCATAAGAATAAAGAAATAAATCAGCAAGCAATGGTGCACAGTTTGTGCCCATTTGTATACCGATTGTTTGTTGAAAAACTATATTACCAAACGCAACAAATATTTTATCTATCAAAAACTCCAACATTTTGTTGATGGTATCTTCAGTTTATTTTCGTTTGGAATCCGTATGATGCTTGACAAAATAACCAGAATCCCTTTTCAGCACCAGATATTTGTATCTTTGCTTACCGTTTTTGTAAAAGAATGACAAGTGAATAATTTCTTTAAGACGCTCTTTCAATTTAGAATGAGGGATAGTGGTGTATAGTGTAGAAAAATTAAATGTTTTTATACTTTTTACATAAGATAAAGTATTAGAAGCAAGATGTTCAAGTAATTCTTTAGAATTTTGGAGAATCTACATTTGGTTGATTCCAGATGTAGAATATACTTTCTTTGAATAAGACTGAAAACCATCTTTGACGATTGTCAAAATTTGTGTTAGAGTTACCGATAATGATTTAGTAATATATTTTGATGAGCCTTCTATATATCTTTCCTTGTATGGATTTTTTATGGAGTTTAGGAATCCAAAACAAGTAAGGAAGATCAAGATCTTCCTTTTTAATATTGATACCGAAAGACTCGAGAACTCCTCTTTGGTTGGAAAGAACTTCATCTTTGGTAAAATTAGTTCTAGTATATGCAGGGTTATTTGATATACTATCTAAACCAAGCTCCTTAAT
The DNA here is from genome assembly GCA_021292105.1 of Anadara kagoshimensis. Lineage (NCBI taxonomy): Eukaryota > Metazoa > Mollusca > Bivalvia > Arcoida > Arcidae > Anadara > Anadara kagoshimensis. The sequence goes on from CM037870.1 coordinate 65,015,968, forward strand.
AAGAAATTCAAGGTAGAATCTCTTACAAACGAGAATAATGTTGTTGGAAGCCTTATCAGCTGGGACAACAACATATTTGTCGTGTATGTCTGTTAGAATTGCCTTAAATTCTGAATCCTCGAGTACTGAAGAAGGTTTAGTACTCATAGACTCTTTAAGTTTGGCAATCCTAGTTTCAACGAAAGATTTCACAACCTGTATCCAGTCGGTTAAGGTATCAAGCTCCACATCTTCTAATTTAACAAGCATGAAAATGATAAAGGAACATGTAAACTATGTAACATTCAATATTATGGATTACGCATTATCTGAATCACCCAGGCATTTCTTAGAAATATTTCAGATTTAAATTTTCTATTTGTACTGATATAACTAAATCAAAATATAGATAACTACAAGAGATGATATAGCTTTTAATGGTGTCATTACAAGAATATCGTACACAATTGTTTTCCATTTTCAAGAAAGCCTGTTTCGAACAGACCGTAGCTGTTAACAAATGGTTAAGTAATGGACCTTACAACAAGGGAAGGCGGTAATGTGTAGCCGAATCTGGTGAATTTGGCAACAACCAACTTAATCAAAAACAAACATACTTATCCATTTCCGAATCACAATCCAGAAGCGAAGTAAAAACTCTGGAACTGACAAGTTAGGTTAGACACGTGAACTTCCACCAGGGAAGTGAGGCCGGGTGCTCCGGAAGGGTAAGCACCTCCTGTTTAGCTAGCTACACCCGTCACGTGTGTAATCAAAATGGTGTGAAAGGAACATGGAACTATGAGACGTCAAATATATCCAGGACAATCCTGGACACAGAGACATCAAACTTGTCAACAATACTGTGATGACGGCCATAAAACTTTTTGAGGGCCTTGACAAGCCTAGGCTTGCAATATCCCTGAGTCAACAATTTATTTTTATTATATCATGTTCTTAACAAAGAACATGATATAATAAAAAAGAACATGTTAAAAGGCTAACTTGGTGACATCAAATGCAACTAAAACATAAACTAACATAGGATAAGACGGCTGAAGAAGAGAAGAGTGAGAAAACAAAAATATATTTTGCCTCAGTCCCAACTTTACATAGACACTGGAGTAAAATCTTTTGTGGTGTCATTTTTATGAACTTCTCCATGTGATAATCAACAGTGATTAGGACAAATTCACCAAACATAAAATTACTTTTAAGTGCTGTATATGTCATATTATGTTAAAAAGTGTATGTAGGAATTTTTATAACTTTTTCTCCTTTCCACATCAACCGACATCATTTACATTTAGGAAGTTCTAGTTCAATGTTTAACTTTATTTTCATACTTTGCTGTTGTTGTGGTTTGGACATGGACTGGTATTTTTTGTTTAATTTTCATTTATTTGTACTTCCTTATTGTCTTTGTTTTCAGAGGAAGAGAGAACCTGACTTTAATTGGAGCAGAATCACCAGACACCTTAGAAAAGAAGATGAAAACTTTTGTTTTACTTTTGTGATTTTGTATATAGCTCGACTCTGGGGAACAATAAGGTTCTTTCTGTTTGTTTTCGATGTTAATGGTGAAAATAATACTGTAGATACTATTTTGATTTATCTCCATAGTTATGGGGACAGTGCACAAGCCTTTTGGAACTGTATTCTATACTGTTTGTGTGACAAAACAGTACGATGTTTTGTATTCCCTTGTTGCACCACTCATGAGCATAGTGGTAGAAATGGAACTATAAAAACGTCTGGTAATAGAAAGAAAAACAGTTGCAGGGAAAGGGCCAGTAGTCTTACTATGTTTTGTAGCACTGAAAATAGTGCACTAATTGGAAAGGTAAGAGCAACGGTGTAATCACAGAACAGAAACAATTTGAAATAATAATTGTATTTGTTTCAACATCCTAAGTAATGCCTATGTAATTATAGAAGTAGGGACATTAGTATTTTATTAGAAGGGTTTGAATAGTTCTTATATAATCATATTTAAGTATATGTAAAATATAAAACATCTAGAAGTTACATTTCTCTTTGGGTTTACTTTCCGAATTACTGCATAAAATTAACATATGGTTTTTATTTGTAAAATATATATTATAGTTATTAATAACAGAGAATAAAATTTCCTCTGCGACATGACAACATCGGAATATTAATAATCACAAAATAATGTTTCTGAAATGGCAATTAATATCCATAAAAGCTAGTATTATTTTTGATAAATAATAACAATATTTACATCAAACGAATACACAGTTTTACTAAAAACTTATTTATTAAAATGCACATGTAAAGAAACTGACAACATGATTGCTTCTTCCTTAGACAGTTAATCCTCTAATTTATGAATTTAATTGACAGAAGACTTGGTCAGATATTCAATTGTCAGTTGACTTATCAGTTCAATAGTAAACTTGTTTGCTAAATTATTTATGAAATTACAACTCGGATTTATGATTTTGTTATTGTTACTATGTATACTGCATGCATATTAATTTTTTTGTTATTATATATGAAACTATTTATTTCATTTGCATATTTTTTGGTCATACATGTAAGTGTAAGTTTAAACATTTATTGTCAAGTCCAGTTGTTTTAAATGTCCATGGAATCTAAAATATCTGGTAGTAATGGACTGCATCCGAGGATTTGCCTCTTAGGCAATGGATACACCAGGGGTCTTTGACGCCATTTTAGGAATGGGGCTAGGACATTGGAACTGGGAAAATAAGCGGAGTTTTGACTCTTTTTGGGGAAAATTCAACAAGAGGCAAAAGTATTACAGTCAGTCTTTTACTGGTCATTAAATAAAATTAAATGCAAATTAGAGTTTTATATGTCTATCTTTCATGCCTCTTAATCTATTTAAAGCATGTTCTAGCTGTGCCTGTGAGTAATGAAGGTTTAGAATTCAATTTGGAAAACATATCATTGTAATGTAAACACAGCATATTAATACATTTGTAATATTATCTTTATCTATTTGGAAAAATGCTTTATTGCATTGGGAATGGAACTCAATTTTGGCCCCAAATGTGGTTCAGTGAGACCCATGTACACTAAGAGGAATTTTGTCATTGCTCATCCGTTGAACCTGGGCTTCATTCTATACCTCAATACAATAAAATGCTTTGAAATTTGGAATATGGCATAAGCGCACTCATTTTTCTGGAGAAAAGGGAATTAAAGTTTTTTTTATTTACAACTTTTGAAACATACTATTTAACATTGGTCAACAAATGCACTATATGTAACAGGATTTTTAAATAATATGTTGTTAAAATTACATTAAAACTATTGTCAATTTTTATAAACTAAAAAATTCCTAATTCCGCATCCACCTAGGAGTTGGGATAATTCTGAAACCAATTCAAATTCCTTTCAATTTCAATAAGAATACACGTTATTTTACGATAATATTACTATGTTACATGTATCAGAAATAAACATCAAATTCTTTAACAGAATCTTAAAATGTCCTACACTTCAACAAGCAAACAACAGTTGTTGTAAAAGCAAAATATATTTCATAGAAATAAATATAATTATACATGTTAATGAATTATAAATGTTAAATATTTTGAATGGTTGCACATGTAATAATTATCAATCGGGTGTTATATTAAGTTGATATGAACGATTTGTTTATTGCTAAGAGCTTGTTTGTTTCTGTTTTTTGAAAAATATGTTATTTTAGGTTTTATTTAGCTTTTGTTTTCTTTATTTAATATATTCTATTTTACCCGGATTTATTTTATAAATAATTGTTTGACTTGGGGACATTGCATGCATATGGCTATCGCGGCTCTCATAAAGTATTACCACCACCTTCAACATGCCGTTGTTAAGTATGATGACTATGTATCAAACATTATCCTGGATATATTTGATGTCCCAAAAGTCTTTCTTTCCATTCTCAACTTTGATTTCACAACTGGTATTTGTAACTAGGTAAACGGGAGATTGTTACCTTTCTGGAGCACTCATCCCTTTCCTTTTCTAGAATTTGACTGAAATTGCTGTTTTTTGTGTTTGTTTCAATTCGCTTTTGGGAATTTAGGTGTGTTTGAATTTTTAGACGTTGCCAACTAACTGTCTATCATTATTTTTCCCTAAACAACTTCTAGATAAACATAATCAGATTGTATTGATATAGATCCGCAAGAACAAAAAATGCCAAATGACATTAAAACCTGTATTGATAATATAATCATGGAACTGCTTAACTTCTAATGTATCATAGTACGTGTAATGCTATAGCCAGTTATTCTGTTTGTAGATGTTTTTGAATATTGTTTTATGTTCCAGTCAAGTATGGTTCATTTTATTATTTTAGGCAATAAGGTGAAAATTAATGTCCTATAACTTCTCCCTAGGATTAACTGAAAAGGCAGAATATATGGTATTCAACTTATCGGGTAATAGCAATCATTTAAAACACTTCCTATTTCAACATTTCATATTATATTATGTTATGATTTTAGATGCAGCAATGGTATTATTTATAAAGTTACTGGAATATTTATAACGTGACAATCTGGAGACATTTACCTATATATTTAAGAGAACGACAAAGAAAGTAAACGATGATGAAGGGTTCGACCCACGTAAAATAATCGTGATACAACAATGTACTATGTTCTTTATAGTTTTAGTTTCACACGAGGCGGACATTCCGAGCACCGTAACTGACTTCACCGGCGACAATTTCTATGTTAATCGTATTATTCCAATTTTCAGTTTTTAACATTGCTTTTTGGGTTGTGGTTGGGACATTGATATGACAAATATTTAACTAGTAATCAAAAACGAACATACTAATCCATGTCCTCATTCCAATCCAGAAGCAAAGTAAAAACTTTGGAACTGACAAATTTGGTTAGACACGTGAATTTTCACCAGGAAAGTGAGGCCGGGTGCTCGGGAAAGGTAAACACCTCCTGGTTAGCTAGCTACACGCGCCACGTTTGTAATCAAAATTGTGTGAAAGGAACATGGAACTATTAGACGTCAAATATATCCAGGGCAATCCTGGACACAGAGACATCAAACTTATCAACAATACTGTGATGACGGCCATAAAACTTTTTGAGGGCCTTGATAAGCCTGGGCTTGCAATATCTCTGAGTCAACAATTTATTTTCAAGCAGCCTACTTCGTTGTACAAAGTCCCCGCCCGTAGTGGGAACAAGCTCTATCATAACGTATTAATTGGGAAACAAATACACCATCAGCAGGAGAAGCAGTTATATTGTTGCATAAAAAAGGAAAGTTGACAATAGAAAAATTAAGTCATTTACAACCTGGTTTTAAAAAAGTATCCAGCAATATCTATCTCTTTAGCTCTTAACCCTGATCTACATAACCTACTTCTTTGTTTTTTTTATATAAAACCCGTTTCAATCCTGCCCATTATCATTATTTGTCCAATCATCTTATAATAGATATTTCAAAGTACAATCGTCTCTTTAAATTAATGCTACAGGTTTGCGATTTGGATTTTACACAGTGACCACGAGGGCTGAGAGCTTAGACATCACAATGTCTCTCTATCCAACTTAGTTCGAATACTTAGGGAATCACTTTTGTCGCCAAAGTTCAGTTGTTTTCTCAAGGAACTCCCATTTCACCAAAAATCAGGTTATTTCAGGTGCTTACCCTTCCGGAGCATCCGGCCTCACTTCCCTGGTGGAAGTTCACGTGTCTAACCTAACTTGTCAGTTCCAAAGTTTTTACATGCACTTTGCTTCTAAATTGTGATTCAGACATGGATTAGTATGTTTGTTGTTGATTACATTCTTTCAAAAATGCGGATTTAAACACATTTTCAGTAATTTACAATTCAAGATCTTTTTATTGGTAAATCACGTATTTATGGAGAACTAGCTAATAAAAGCGGTATGATTAGTGAATATTAACTACTGAGCATCTTTTGTACCACGAAATCATAAACGTAGAAGTAGAGCGCACGGCTTACGGAAATCGAGCACACTGCGATCTTCGAAGTAGTGCACTTTTTTTCAATCACTTTTACATTTAAACGCTATTATCCTATTCAATTTTATAAATTTTCAATATTTCGTATTTCAGTATAAAAAGGGAGGATCGTCTATCTGAAATGTGGCTTGACATTTTTGCACCACTAGGGTTATTATTTCTTCCATCAAAATTTCCAATTGACGGATGCATAAATATTAGAAAGAATTACATTACAGATTTGGAAACTTGCCAAATCAAATATTTCGACACGAATTCAAATATCAGATCGTAGATATCGACCTTCTAAGGTTGTTTTTTTTACCCATACTACTTTTAATTTTCTAGTTGAACAAAATGTTGCAATTTAATATATATACTCGTGATAGAAAAGTCAAAATGGAGAAACTTTTTATGCCCCTTGCCCTTGCGTAATTCCCACATGTTGAAACCTTTTTCTTCTGACCTTAATACACAGGATGCACTTATTAAAAAGTGCATTCTCAAAAAGAGTTATCACCGTCATCACAATATTGTTAATACGTACGATGTCTATGTTCCTTTCACTCTTAATTTTGATTATACATGTTTCTAAACAGGAAATGGTTTTCCTTCTGCTGGATCACCCGACCTCACGACTCTAGTGGTATTTTTAACAAGTTTATCATATGTATCATTTTTAATTATGAATTACTTGACAAATGTTGTGCAATAAAGAGAATTGCCGTGTTGTAGATTTGTACAGAAAAGCAGGCTGAGATTCGGCTCTGTTTCACACAGCCTTGAAAACTAAATGAGTTTCTGATACCATAAATGCACAAGATAAAACAGATATTGTTGGCACTGATTGTAAAACTCAATACTTTAAACATGTATTCGATAAATAAAAATAACATGACGGTCCCCCTGATTATACAACTCCTTGCTTTCGTTGTACACCGAATATATGAACAAGATAAAGAAAAAAACACGTATTGGAACCACTGATTATAAAAGTCTGTGGGCATGGTCGGGATATAGTAATCGGATAAAAGACAATCACATGAGGGTATCACTGTCTATAAAAATCCTTATTTTGGACTTGCGCTGAGAAAAGCAACAGGAAACGAGACAACAAAGAAAAAGTTATATATATTTAAATAGCTGATGAATAATTTGTTTTTAGTTTGTTTTAGATAAAATATCCGCCCTTAAGTAAGAGTTCACGAAACATTAGCTATGGATGAAACTTTAAAGTAGAAATATAATATTCCAAAAATAACACAATGAAACAAAACAAATTAGATGACTTTATTTGAAAACAAAAGTTTTAATAATATTATTAAAATGCACTTACAACTTGAAATTCAAACATTTTAATAAATTAGAATAATAATTTTAATATTTTTTTCAATAAATGTAATTTTAACGTTTTTCATTTTATATTTTCTTCATCCAAGACAAAATGTCGTAATCAATAATAAGAACTCGTCTTAGTCTGATATTCTTGTGCCAGTAAACATTGAATTACCATGAATCTGAGCTGCTCTTTCAGGCTGTACCCAGACTCGGTCTCTGTGTTTTAAGTAAACAGCTGCAGTGCATGACACTGAATACCAGGATGTTGACTTTGCTTCATACGCGTAACCAACTCTTTGTCCGTTTTTCATAATATGGATCCAAAGATGGTTTGCTGTTGTAGTTATTGAAAATGAAAACATATATAGTCCGCTATATTGACAATAAAAGATACCGTCAGATACGTTGTATCCACCGCCATAATCCGCTATCTTTAGGTAAAATCGTATTTTATTATTGGCGTTGTAGTTAAATGTTCTACTTTGATGTGAACGATAGGTAAACCCCACACTTTTGTTCTTATCTGTAAAATAAATATAAAACAAATAAAAGCATGCATTTTATATTAAACGGAAGAAAACAATAAAATAAGTTCGAGTAATAAAGAGGAAAAGGGAAGCGTAAACTTTTAATTGGCATGCATTTTTAAAAACGAAATCATCAAAGAGAAATAAACTACGGCAATCATATCTTCTTAGATAATCATATTGAGATCAATGAGTTTATTTTTTAATAAGAGGCCCATGGGCCTGATACGCTCACCTGATAACTAATGGCTAGCTGATAGATTTAAAGAAAACATAAATACTAAACCCCAATGACTTTTTTCTTTACATCATGATAACCGTTGTATCAATACCTACCACATTCTAATATACATGCCTATACAAAACTTTATAGTTTTCAAGATAATAAACCATTTCAGTATTGTTTCACATCTGTAACCTTGACCTTTGAGCCCATGACCTTTTTCTATACATCAAAATGATCGCTGTATCAATACCTACCACATTCTCATATACAAGCCTATACAAAAAGTTTATAGTTTTCGAGATAACTAATCATTTCGGTACTGTTTCATATCTGTGACCTTGACCTTTGAACCCATGACCTTTTATACATCAAAATGATCGTTGTATCAATACCTACAACATTCTCATATACAAGCCTATACAAAAAGTTTATAGTTTTCGAGATAACTAATCATTTCGGTACTGTTTCAAATCTGTGACCTTGACCTTTGAACCCATGACCTTTTTCTATACATCAAAATGATCGTTGTATCAATACCTACAACATTCTCATATACAAGCCTATACAAAAAGTTTACAGTTTTCGAGATAATTAACCATTTCGGTATTGTTTCCCATCTGTGACCTTGACCTTTGAACCCATGTCCTTTTTCTATACATCAAAATGATCGTTGTATCAATACCTACAACATTCTAATATACATGCATATACAAAAAGTTTTTAGTTTTCGAGATAATAATTATAATCAGAGGTAAAAAAAAATAGGTCACGACCTTCACAATTGACCTTGACCTGATTTTGAAGATACTAACAAGAAGATGTCAAAACTGAAAACCCCATGTCATTATCTGGTCAAATAGTCAAGTTATAACAATTTGAAGCTATTTTACGATTTTTTCAAAATTAAACGCAAAAACGCGTAACCCTTTTTTTTGTCCGAATTTCACAAAATAAACAAACTATAGGCTTAAGACCCTAGAGAAGCCAAATATCACATCAGATTTTTTTTCCAATCAGTACTTTCGGAGAAGAAGATTTTTTAAGATGTTTGCACTCCTAGGTCACCTTGACCTAGTTATGGTAGCCATGGCAACGCCACGAACAAATCTGAATTGCACCGTCCCATATATACTTCTCATTAAGTTTCATTGAAATCTGTCTTGTAGTTTCAGAGGAGATGTCGAAAATAGGTGTTAACGACGCACGCACGCACACACACACGCACGCACACACGCACATACACACGCTGCGCTATGCCATAAGCTCACATGACCTTTCGGTCAGGTGAGCTAATAAAAACTCTGATCTAGAGGCATGGTTTAAATCGTAGGAAAAAAATATACACCCACCCTTTTACTATTAGTTTTAATTCAATATTTAAATACTGTGCGATTATTTATCTTCGACGTGTAAGATATTCCCGTTGTGTTAGTGGTCACCTTCACAAACAAAATTACATTTAAACGAAATAGTATATTTCAGACTAACTTAAAGCGATTACATGTAATTGATGACCCCTCGAATTTCTATTTTTTTTTTTAGATGCACGGGATTAGACACGACATTTTTTTTTTCAACATTTACATTACAATATACTTACTCGATGGTATATTTGACGCAACCAGTAGCATCAAATCGTGAATAGCCTTTCTGTTTTTAACTATTTCCTTCCAAGCTCTTTTGATTTTTTGAACCATCTTAGTTCCAAACTTTATCAGACTTAAACTACTATTCTCTTTAGTCTGAAGGTCCACCATTTTAATTTTCATGTTTATAATATCAGATTTTGCTTTTGCCACGGCTTTTTCCATTTTACGATTGTTGAATTCTTTTTTATTTATCTGTCTCTGTAACTCCTGTACCTCACGTATAACTGTATCTAATTCTTTTTTCACTTGGTTTAGCTTCCCGCTTAGTTCGTTCTTTTCTGAACTTTTTTTGACCAACACATCAACAAGACGATCCAACAACCCGTCATATGATCGTTTTCCATGTCTATTTCTTAGATTCTCAATTTCCGTTTTTTCTGAAATTCCAATCGTAATAGCAATACCACATACCGATATTAAACAACAAACAAAACCCAATGTATCCATGATGGAGAGATTGATCAATGCCGATAATTAGCGGTTTATATATGATGGTGAAAGTAATTAAAATGAAATATAGTTCGTCATTAAAACAAATATTAAGATCATTGCGTGACAGAGAACGGTTGACATTTTACTTTTTACCGGATTTAACATAATGTTTTCACTTTTGTAACAGATGGTTACAATGATTAGCTTCTATTAATGATAAACAATTTAAATCATATTCTTCCAAAAATATTGAATCTTAATTGAAAACTAAGTTATAAGTTAAAATAAATAATGCTGAGTTTAATAATACAAAGAGAAATATTCTAATCCATGTCCCAATGACAATCCCAAAATCATAGTAAGAGGTTTGAAAACTGGCAGATGAGATAAAATCTAAACAACTTCTATCAAAGACTTTAGACCAGGTGCCCCGGAAGCGTTAGGTAAACGTTGGCATTTATGAACACGTAACAGTAAAACTATTCCGATAGTGAATACAGAACTATAACCACACCACTGGATATTTATCCTAAAGTCCGTTAAACATCTGGATTGGACTTTTTATTTGTATTCACAGCTGTATTCATAAGTACCACTAGAAATTTATTCCGCTTCTCGTTGAAGGTCGGACAATTTTTCATCTGTTGTCTAAATATGTGATTGTCGTTTTTTATATTGTCTTGTTTGATGTTTACAAAGAAGTATCAAGCTGATGCACAGACACTTGTTTGAGTTAATGAAAGGATATCAAAAAGAATATGCAATTCAATGTTAATGACACTGTCAAGATCGAAAACAAGGAACTTTAAATTACAAGAGATAAAATAACAATTTTCTTAAACATAAAGCATTCGTTCCATATACGCACCGCGATATAAGGAAACTAAAAGTTTTAACAGATTTAGTAAAACACTTGCAACAAAGAAATGAGATCGGATGCGTCGTCCTGTCTATACGATACATTCCCTATCTGTAAAATCAATTTGAGAATGACTGGAACATAGAACTATGGGACGTCAAATATATCTACAGAGCAATGATTCGATAAAGAGATAACTTACATATCAATACTTTTTAATGACATATTTTAAAGGCTTGTACTACTTTTGTATTTCAGTTAAGTGAATTGGGTTATTTATTCTGTTGACAAATGCTATCATCATTACTTGAAACTACACAGAATATTGATGCCAACTACTTAAAATATTTTTTTTTCAAAATTTACCCTAAGCTTTGTTCAAATCACAGTGAAAAACTCTGTAAAATTAGTTAAACGTTTGAACTTCCACCGGGGAAGGGAGGTTGTGTCCTCTTGAAGGCTGAGCACGCCCTGTTAAATTATCTATACCTGCCATGCGTGAGACACATATACACTGTATAGTGATACCTACATATTTCTAAAGAAACTTTTGACAATACTTTTAGAAACCATTGAAGATTAATTCAATGATGAATATCCATTTTTGGTCCAATAAGTAAAATTAAAAAAATCTGTTTCGATTTTATTTTTACAATTTTTCGCATAAATCGGTATTAGATTTTGTCAAGCATCTGAACCGGTAAAAATCAACCAAATTCATTGCCATATTTAAACGGTAAAAGTGACATTTTGTGGGTTAATTTTATGTTATACAAGTGATAAGTTTACACCACGTTTCATGTAAATACGATATAAGTACATGCAGCAGTAACTTGGGATTGCATTGTAGTATGACAGAATCTTTGATATAATTTTATATTGATTTAAAATTGTCGATTTACCGACATCATATTTCATCTTAAAATTAGCAAGAATTAGACACTATTTTTAAAACTTGCATGTTTATTGTGTCACAAATATTTTATTTTGACGTTTAGATTTAATTCTGCCATATTATTGTAATTTATTTTCAAAAAGTGTCATGCCCGAAATAAAAATCTGAAAAAATGCAAAATCCCGATACCCTTAATTCGTGGTCAAAGAAGATAAATTTGGCAGTAATTATCAGTGCTATGATACACATTTATCTTACGTAGTATCACATGAAACGTATTTTGCTTCAAGTACATGTATTATCGATTTTATTCTACCTACATACACTAATGTCTGAGAGTCAGGTCTCAGATATCTTACAGTGTACACGGTAGCCTCCGTTCACATAGGAATAGACAAAATAAGTTAAAATTGTCTTTATTCACGGATAGAAAGTCGTAAGAGGATATGAGAATGTGTAAAACTATTTGCTCTTGCAACATGTACTAGCTTAAAAATAAAATTTAACGTATTTCAAGACTGAGGCAGGTTAAACAATTAAAACTTTCTTATATTTAATGGCGTTTCAAACAGGGTATAAATGTTGCCAAACTGGTAAGTTTTTGAATTTGTATGTAATTAAAATCAATTAATAGCACACGACATGAATATTATATATAGTTCCATAGTTTTAATAGTTTTTTAATCAAATAAAAAAATCTGTAAATTTAAACCATACATAAGTGCAGTATCAAAAGACTTTTAATTAATTGTTTAAATCAGGAAAAACGTCATAGGCTAGATTACATTCAAAAACTTCATTTCAATTTACTTCTTTTTTCAATTGTTTTAGTGTGAAATTACGAGGGGAAATTTCATAGAACAGCGTATTCAGCCAAGCGTAACACACATTTTCTTGACTTATTTAGACAACACAACATGCTGCCATTTTGAACATATCAAATTTATTTGTCACAACATATTTGTGTAATTATCAAAAGCATTCAAAGTTGGTGACCATCAAGCAATGATGGAAAATCAAAATGTTCAGTTTAGGGCAATAATAAAGTTCCTCACAGTAGAGGGATCAAATGCCAAAGAAATTTACCGGCGAATGGACGAGGTGTACGGTGACAGTGGTCCTGCCTATTCCTCAGTGGCAAAATGGTCAGCTGAATTTAAACGTGGGCGCAACTCACTGAAGCATGATCCATGGTCAGGTCGGCCAACTGATGCCATTACAAAGGAAATTGTCACGTCTGTGGAGACCTTCATCATGAATGATCGTCGAATTAGGATTGATGACATAGCTAGGGAGTGTAACATTTCACATGGAAGTGTATACACGGTTATCCACCAGCATCTTGGGATGTCAAAAGTTACCACAAGATGGGTCCCCAGAAACCTTAATGTGCAGGATCGCTTCCAAAAAATCCAGTTAAGTCGGGAGCTTCTTGGCATTTATAATGATAACCCAGAGAGCTTCCATTTACGTTTAGTAACTGGAGATGAAACATGGATTCACCATTGGGACCCAGAAACCAAAAAACAGTCCAGGCAATGGAAGCACCCTGGCTCAACCCACCAAAGAAATTCAAAACCCAACCATCAGCTGGCAAAGTCATGACCACTGTGTTTTGAAATTATAAGGGTGTTCTGTTAATCAATTATAAACAACTTAATAACCCACCCTACAGTCCCGATTTGGCACCCAGTGATTATTTCCTATTTAGAAATTTGAAATCCCATTTACGGGGAATCAGATTTCCTGAGGATGATGGACTTAAGGCTGCCAACGAGGCATGGTTTCAGGACCAAAACGAAGACTTCTATTTCAAAGGTATAGACAGTCTGAAAGAAACGTGGGCTAAGTGCATTGGGGTAAATGGTGACTATATTGAAAAATAATAATAAAATGTATGGTTTGTTGCGGCAATATATACCCTTTCATGAACGTTTTGACCTCCCCTCGTAACATGATATACAACAAAAACTATATAACATCACACCCATTTCATTTATATTTTATATAGTTCGATATAAGACATAATTTTAGCAGCAAATATTTCTTAGCTTTGAAAATAAAAATGTTAGATAATGCAAAATTCATCAGTTGTCAGTGAAATAAATTATTAAAGTATTAAAAATAAATACTTTAATATTAAAGTAACACATGTGGCGGGTGTAGCTAGCTAAACAGGAGGTGCTTACCCTCCCGGAGCACCCGGCATCACTTCCCTGGTGGAAGTTTTTTTTTTTTACATTCATATTTTTATTCAACCTTCCATATATAATTACAATGTGCATAGACAACAATAATTACATGACACATAACCATTTCAATAATTAATTTACATCGTCTATAATATTTTTCAACAAATTCCATTTCTTTATAATATAATTAGTCTTTTTAGGGGTGAACAAAAACAAAGAATATATTTCTATGTTATAGTAATATTGCAAGAGTCGCAATGTGCCTGTGTAGTTGGGCAGTACTTTTCTAAATCTGCACAAATAAATATAATATTTAAAAACTAAAAAACACAGGTTGATACTATCTTTTTGAGCATGATTGATGACTCCAAATAAAAACAATTCTTTTTTCTTTTCAATTTCAACTCCAAATTTTTGTTTGATATCATCAAATAATTGAAACCAAACTGATCTAACGTGTATACATTAAAAAAACAGGTGCATTACAGACTCCTTTGTTTCAAAACAAAATGTACACAGTTCTGTATCAGACAATTTACATTTAAATAGTTTATCGTTTGTAAAAACAATATTATGGTTTATTTTGCAAGGATTGCAACTTCGTATCATCAGTGATTTTGAAAGGGGAGATGTAAATTTTTTTTCCAGTCTTCTTTTTGCAGTGGAAGTTCACTCATCCTCCCTGACTTGTCAGTTCCATAGTTTTAACTCTGGGTTGTGATTCTGACATGGATTAGTATGTTTGTTTTTATTATATGCCATGGTTAAATTGTTACCGACATGTGTCGAATTCGCCTTTGATACACTCATCGAGAAAGATGAAATAAAATATTACGTTTTGTAGTAAAAATAATTGGTAAGATGAATATTTCATTTATTTCTCTGTCTCGAGTGTATGCCACTTTGCCCATTTTAACCCATGTGCACATGAAATCTTGTTATATTAAAACTAGTGTTCATGTTGGGTTGTGTTTCCGGCGATACCAGCCTCGCTTTTCTTTTGAAGTAGACGTATTTGATTAAATTTGTCCGTTTTAAAATTTTCTATGCTTTTAGATTGCAATTTGTTGTTTAAAACAAATGTCTACAGTTTAGCATTAAAATTGCATAGGATGGTATTACTGAAAGTATATGATGGTGTACTTAAAATGAAAATGTTAAATAATGCACTATTCATTTCCAGTTGTCAGTGAAAAAACACACATGGCTGTTGTATCTAAGTTAGCAGGAAGTGCTTACCCCTCCGGAGCATTCCGCCTCTCTTTGCTGATGGAAGTTTTCGTGTTGAACCCAATAATAAGATTACTGGATATTGCCAGTTATTTTTTGTCAAATGTGGTAAAAATAGTGTCCTACACGTTTTTGTTATTTTGTTTCCATGGTCTGTTTCTGAATAGTCGATGAATCGACTTTTGTCTTCAAATGTTGTTTCGTCGGGAAAATGTAACTATCGACAAACTGTTTTGAATGACATAATAGTATTTGATTTAAAAAAAACCAGTCCAAATGTCTTGTATATAACTGGGGTCGTTTTAGTCCAAGGATGCAATGAATCTGTAAAGAAGATATTGAAAACCCTTTTTATCAGATTTTGAGGATACTATAACACAGTGTTACAACAAACAATAGTTTTCTCTTTTCAATGTTATACAAATGTATATTGCTCGGTAGATCGGCGTTTGGGGATTATTCGGTTTGCAATAGGTCTACGCGAATCTGACTAAAATTGCGTTCTGTAATTAACTTCATTTTAATTTAATTTTTTGAATCTATATATAATAATTTCTATAATAAAGGAAATAAAGATTTGGATTTCTGTATGTATGAACACTACATTTGATGTAAAAATTCCTTCTTTACTTCCAAAGTATATGTTATGTAAATCTCTAAATTGAAAAACAAAAGATTTAAGGGTCCACATCAAATGAAATCACATAACAATGACGTTAAGTTATGATTACAGTCTGTCTAAATGTAAACTTTGACAATTAAGTACATGTGTATATCCATATTATTGTATCCTAATAAGTCTATATTGAAACAAAACACTTCCTGGTTGTAGTATCCAGATAACATACATATATATCATCACATGAATTGTACATCGACCTTTATTTTTTTATCGATTTCACAATACTATATTTTAAATCAGCGGACCTGGTTTAGAAAATAAATAACTATATTAACCCTTGGAAACACGTCATTTTACATTTCGCAATATATTAAATATATTTAGAATAAAATTGATTAGATCTTACCTCAATATAATTATATGATTATTACTTCAAACTGTTTAAACCATCCATACATTTAATAGTTATGGGAGAACACTTTTATTGGATTGTCACTATATGCAGTGGCGTAATGTCCATTATTGGTGGACTTTTCATCATTTATACATATAGTGCAATACCTGCCGTTCAGAATAGTACACGACAAATGCTAGTGTGTTTAACAATCGCCGATATTGCTTCAGCCTTTGGAAATATAATTGGTGCTATAAGATTTGCCGTAATAGTTCCGAATGTATCAAATGTATCTAAATCAGATGATTTATGCGTTGCTCAAAGTTTTGTCACTACGATGTCCAGTCTGTGTTCTTTCGTATGGACCTCATTAATAGCGCTTCATCTGTTACTTCTGGTCATATGTAACGGTAATGACATATACCAGATATCGAAAAAGATCAAAATATTGTTCCATTTATTAGGATGGTGTTTACCAGGTAAATAAAATAATTTTACAAAGCACAAAATATATCGCATATTCAATTACATTGAATCATCCAATACACTAAGTTGTATAGAACAATGACCAATCATTCCAACAATACAGCTGCTTCTGCTGCTTATTGTGTATTTGTTTTACAGTTAATTTCCTATTGTAGACATTTTCCCACTGCGGAGATTTCATACAATGAAGTAAACGTCTTACACATAATTAATGACTCAGACATTTTGCAAGGCTTTCAAAAAATTGATTAGCATCATCATCATGTTGTTAAATGTATTATGTCTTCGTATCCAAAATTATCTTTGACGTCTCATAGTCCCATGTTCCTTCAAGTCTCAATTTTGATTTGACTCGTGCAGAATGTAAGTAGCTAGTCTTCACGAGGGAGCAACTTTACTGCCCTTGTGTACATTCAAGTATTAACCTATTTCATGCATGTTCATGTCACAATCCTGTGAAACGTGCGCCTAATTTGTAAATTATTTTGTTGATGTTTTGTTTGGTAAATCCTGTTTATTAAGACGTGCTAACTGTATTCAGCTTTTACAGATACACCACACAAGCTGTTTAATCTACTTCAGCGTTTGTAGAATATTTCACAATCACTAGCTTCCTGTAACTTGTGTTATATATTGTGGTGTTTATTGGTCATGTGAAAAGGTATATTTTACTTTAATAATCAAAATTAAGTATAAAAGTCCAAATCACAATACCAAAGCATAATGTGAAAACTTTGAAATTGACAAATTTAGTTAAACATCCACCAGGGGAAATGAGGCCCGGGGCGCCAGACCTTATATTGAAGTAATTCAAAATATGTTTTTATTTTTTCAACTTTAATCTATGGCGGGGCATAATTTCATTTTGATGATTTTGTCTTTTTTTCTAACTTTTTTTCTGGAATATCATTATAAACCTAATATCTGTAAGTGATAAATAATAAATTCAATTACATAAATTAATATTTAATGTTCGAAGTAATAAGCTTATAGATGACAAATAAAGCCAGTCATAACATAATACTAATGATAAAATATGATAAGCATGCAAACACCACATTGAAGTCACATACAACAATCAACATAAGAAAAGACTAACAAACACCGCATACTTACAACCTAGGCCTCCAGAAGAGCCCTGTGCATCACCATACATGTCCTATTTTATTATTTTGAGTTATTAGATAGCAACTATCCCACTCTTTCGCAATCAAGACGCATATAAAATAAAACTTAGGCTTATTTAACGTTTTAACATTCATTGTAAATGTGAGGAACTTTAAATAAGTGACCCAAATATGTGGGTTTTTTTATGCATTGATGTCACATATTATAATTACACTAAAAAGTACATGTTTTAGCTGCAAAAAACTTTTTTGTATATTTAAACCACGGAGGGATGACTCGCTTTGTATGTGACAGGTCGTGGGATCAAACACCTTCAGGGTTATGTAAAAGCTTGCAAATCAAATAGGTAATAATTGTTCTTTCGATCGTCGGACGCTCGGCATTTAAGAAATAGAAGTCACAAGATCCCTCATTAGAGACCTTAATAATCGATGCCCTCTGTCAATGAAGGCGTGTCATGTAGAAGAACCCTCTCTTCATACTGTGTATATTACCCTGTATGCACTGTAAAGGTCAAAATGTTTGCCAAATCAAATATAGCTTGTGACGTCTCGACATTAGTAAACTGTTCTTGAATGGGACGTAACACCCCATTCTATCAATAAACTAACAGCAAATTTATATATATAAACTGATACAATAATAATTTTACTTATTTCTCCAGGATTGATAACTGTCATCACACTTTGTATGGGTAAATTAGGAGAAGACAATTCAGAACTAAGTGGTGGTTGGTGCTGGATAACTGGAAGTACTAGTGACAAGATATTGTGGTCACTTGTCTCTGGAAAAGGCTGGGAGATATTCACATATGTATTCACCACTAATTTATACATACTTTTGAAAGGATTTACCATTAGAAAGGTATGCACAATTTATATCATAAACTAGTGTAACTAAATTTACAGGTTCTAAAGTTTTTACTTTGCTTTAGGGTTGTAATATGGACATCAATTGGAATGTTCGTATTTAAATATTTCATAGAAGTCGGAAAAATGTCTAAAATGAGCAAGGCAGTACAAGTACACAAAGATATATATTTACTCTACTCTTTTGCATTTTTATGTATACCCATTTAAAAATGATCTACTATATTCATATATCGAATTTAAGCAGAGATATTTGGGGTCCTTATTTTGGAGACTATGTGCATGCCATCTATCCCAATAAGCTTGAAGTAAAGGATGTAACTGATTCCTCGGGTTCTATCTAATAGTTAGACACCAACGAAACGCTAAATTCCAACTGTATGACTTCAATTTTTTCTATTCTCAACATTTCTTTTCTATGCAGCAATATACCTACTTCTCTTGCTTAAAGTGTATTTTTTCACAAAAATGATATGATAGACAGAGCTTGTTCCCAGTACAGGGACTTTATACAACGGAGAAAGCTGCTTACAAATAATTTTTTGACCAAGGGATATTGCAAACCTGGGCTTGTAAGGGATCTCAAAAAGATTTACGGCCATCATCACAGTATTGTTGTCAAGTTTGATTTCGTTGTGACCATGAACATATTTGACGTTCCATGGTTCCACGTTCCTTTCACTCAAATTTTTATTACATACACGGAGGGTGTGGCTAGCTAAACAGGAGGTGCCTACCGTTCCGGAGCGCCAGGTCACACTTCCTTGGTGGAAGTTCAAGTGTTTAACCTGACTTAAACGATGAACAATAATGAACTTCGCAGTTCATTGGATTTGCTAGTTTGAAAATCTGGGTCATCACTTGATGTCCCTGAATAAAAAAGTCAATTCTTGAATGTGACACGTGTTTTATTTCACTAATTGTATACGTATTATGATTTCTTATAACGTCCTATAGTTTCATGTTCTTTTCATTCTGAGTATAATTGCACATGTATGACGGATGTATCTACTTAAAAAGGAGGCGCTTACTTTTCCGGAACAACTGGCGTAGTAGAAGTGTATGTGTTTCACTAAATTGCCATTTTGAAAAGTTTTCACTTTGTATTATATTTTATAGCACCAATTATATTTTATTTTTGTTTCCTTTTCAGCGGAAGAGAGAACCGAATTTTGATTGGAGCAAAATCACCAGAAACCTGAGAAAAGAAGATGAAAATTTTTGTTTGGCATTCATGATTTTGTATATAGCTCGACTCTGGGGAACAATAAGGTTCTTTCTGTTTGCATTCGATGTTAATGGTGAAAATAATACTGTAGACAATATTTTGATTTATCTCCATAGTTATGGAGACAGTGCACAGGCCTTTTGGAACTGTATTCTATACTGTTTGTGTGACAAAACAGTACGATGTTTTGTAATACATTGTGCACTACTCATGAGCATAGTGGTAGTAATGGAGCCATAAAAACACCTGATAGTAGAAAGAAAAACAGTTACAGGGAAAGGGCTTGTAGTCTGACTATGTTTTGTAGCACTGAAAATAGTGCACTAATTGAAAAGATAAGAGCAACGGTGTAATCACAGAACAGAAAGTGTAGATATTGTAATCATTGTCAAAATATGCTACGTCGGGTAATCAGTCATTTCATTAACCGCTGGACAAGTAGATGGAAAATTTCAAGAACAAAATCTACTCGAAATATTAATTACATGATCGGAATCAAAATATTTTTGATATATATGATATCTCTGTATTCAACACTATCCCGGCTATATTTGACTCCCATGTTCCTTCAATTTCAGACCTGACGGGTATAAAAACCACCCAGCCTTACTCCCCTTACCTGGTGGAAGTTCATGTGTTTAAGTAAAATTGTCAGTCTCATTTTTTTTCATGCTTTATTATTGCAATTTTGCTATATTGCTATAGGTGTTTGATGCTTAATAATTTTTTGGTAATTTTATGAAATATTCACTATGACAAATTAATAATTTCGAAATAAAGAGAATTATATTCCGTAAGTCTTCATTACATTCTTTCTAATATTATTGTGTGAGACATTATAAACCTGTTACTGTTCTTTTAATACATTCAATCGTGTTTGTGTTTATACATTTATCTACACTAACGACATTGTTAGTTTTTAGAAACACGTGGAAGTAATTAAAGCGCTAATAAATTCCTGATAAACTTAGGCTGTTCTTCAAAGTTCATGAAATAGAATATGAATCTGCTGTTCTTGCTTATCTAATGCACAGTCCTACAAAACACAACGTTTTTCAACATTGACTTTAGTTTGAATTCGCTTTTGGCAGATTATGACGGGATGAAATTTGTCATTTTTTTTATTTTTTTGTATGAAAGCCGGTGGATTGATGAATGTACATAACGTTCCCTTCATAATTTTAGAACTTGGAGTTTCGATATTGATTAAATTAAACCTTTTCTATTCAAATTTATGTCAGTCTAGTATTTGTTTCTAATTTTATTGTAAAATACAGTAAAGCACAATATTCATTTAGTAGAAAAAGAGATGTTGCAACTGGAAAACATGTACTTGCCATAAGCCAACGCAATCAAATCACAAACTAATGTCAATCAATGATAAAATAGCTAAACAACACTATGCTATGAAAGGCGTATATACGCATTATAAAAACCCCGACTTTGAACGGACACTGGATTCAATGTTGAAGAAGAAGTTGTTTGAATAAAATACAATGATAGGATCCTCATCCATTCGACAACCAGTGTCCTTCTTAAAACCTTTGAGTCAATAACTCATGTATATGTATTTATTTTAAACATTAAAAGTCCATTTATATTCTTTCTTCTGTTTATGTATTATTTTTTTAAAGTTGAATAAAAAACTTCAGAGAAGTACTATGCTTCAATTAAGCTAATTTTGGATCATTGTTTGAAGAAGTGCACCGTTAACGGGTTGTTGTATGCAAGAACCACCTAACTTTACAATGAATAAGCCATTGATTTCTTAAAATGAGATTAAGAACCATCTAATCATATAGACCTTTAGGGTTAATCTGGCATTGATACCCTAAAGGGTTCTCAATCTTGTGTTTAACGTGATAGTATATGACCAGAATGATACTTGTACGTCAGGCTACATAATACAACTAATATATACATATACAAAGTACGAGATAATATTTTATTTGATATGCACTGATATAATAACCAACAACACGACTGTTAAACAGATAACTTATCACTGTCAAGGACGAATTGGTTTGTCATGTCCTTTTAAATATTGTAGTAGACAAATGTGATAAAATAATAAAAAGCAATAAAATAAAAATTCGATTTTATATTATAACTACTTTCAAAGA
This sequence comes from Anadara kagoshimensis, assembly GCA_021292105.1. Taxonomy (NCBI): domain Eukaryota; kingdom Metazoa; phylum Mollusca; class Bivalvia; order Arcoida; family Arcidae; genus Anadara; species Anadara kagoshimensis. The sequence goes on from CM037870.1 coordinate 65,038,127, forward strand.
GTGTATATTAATATCAACTATACTTTTTGACTATGGATTTGAAAATCTTAAATATTTGAAAAAATATTTTTGTAACAGGAAGTTTGATCAGGATTAAAATCTATATCTGAATATCGAGGTATTTGCTCATTCATTTGCATATTATCAATAAACTGGCCAAATAATCTGAACAAACAGTGTCTTTCTTTAATATTTTGTCGGAAAAGAAGGTTTCAAATAATTGATGATGGCGGAATATTCGTGGTGGGTTGTCACTGTTGTTAGTTCTTTACTGTCGATTATTGGCGGTATCATTATAATATACACTTATAGTGTAATATCGGTTATACAAAATAGTACCCGGAAAATGCTGGTATGTTTGACAATTGCGGATATGGCTAATGCTTTTGGAAACATGGTTGGATCAATCCGTTTTGCCGTTTATTACTACCGTACCAATAGTTACAATATCACTTCTGATGAATTGTGTATAGCTCAAAGTTTTGTTGTTACTTTTTCCAGTATAAGTTCATTTGTTTGGACTTCGCTTATAGCTCTCCATCTGTTTCTGCTGGTTGTTGGTGATGGTAGTGATATCTACAGAACATCCAAACTCGCTAAGGTTGTGTTTCACATCGGCGGCTGGTGTTTACCAGGTACATAATACAATAGTATAACATTTAGTTACATGACATTACATGTTTCTTGTTTCTGATTTAATCGCTAGAATCATGTAAACTTTCATTTTTAGATAAATTTATATTATTTATATTTTAAAAATAAAACATTAATACGGCGTTGTACTATCTCATCTTTTATTAATCAGATATAGATAGTTACGACCGCCAATAGAAGTATAATCATACTATCGAAATAGTCTAATACTCAGTGGTTCCAAAATCTTTTTCCTTTTTTGTCTGTTTCTTTCATTATAACTTTATTGTGAACTGTTCGTGGTTGAATTGATATGTAAGAAATACTTAAACATTTTTCTGCTTTTCTAAAGGACTGAAATACAAGCGAACATGTAGCTTTGAGACATTTTCTTAACCAATAAATATTGTTTATTTTGAGTAGAACTGAAAAACTGTCTTTCTTATAAGTTAGGGTTTTTGTTATATTTTAAGGATTGATAACTATTATCGCAGTAAGTATGGGTAAACTTGGTGAAGACAAATCTCAGGTCAGTGGTGGCTGGTGTTGGATATCTGGAGATCTTACATCGAAAGATAAATTATTGTGGATGATATTGGCGGGTAAAGGTTGGGAGATTCTGACATACATCATGACCACCAATCTATACATACTTCTTAAATACTTTACATACAGAAAGGTAAGAAGCTATAAAATCAAAGACAATAAAGTGTCTGAATAGATATTTAGTACATATAGAAATCCATCGTTGTCTTTAAATCAGACCCGTATCATAAGTATCACATCTTTGGAAAAAACATTGATAACTAGCAAATTTTGTTAAAACACTAAACGGTCGACTTGATGCCACAGGGAGGCAAGCATTTCTTGTTAAACTAGCTACATTAACCACATGTATAATCCAAACTAAACGTAACATGGACATATTGGTCGTCAGATATATTAATTGTGAAACAAATACACCATAAGGAGGGGAAACATGTATATTTCTGCATGGAAAGGGAAAGTTGACGATAGAAAAATTGAAATCACCACAATTATCATAGAGCAAAGTTGACAATAGAAAAATTGAAGTCATCACGTTTGTTATACAGTTCCAAATGTAGCCTTCCTTTTGGGCGTCAGAATTGAGTATAGGGCTGAACTTTTATTTCAAGCTAACTTGGATAGATGACATATGCATTGTTTTCGCATTTAAGACATTAAGAGATACATAGCCATCTATGTATCTGTATGTAGAGTTAAATGTGCTAGATCTTTGAAATAAAAAAAACAAAAATAATAGTTGGTCCATCTATAGGACTGATCAACGTAATAGATTTCGAAAGATATAAAAATAACAAAAGAAAACCACATGGGAGAAGAATTGTTATGAACACAAGATGTCAATATTTTATAAATAGTGGTAACTTTATATTCAGTTATCTGCATATATGTTCAAAATGTTTCTAATTTTGATCGTCATTATCTTTTGTTTTTGTCACCCTGTATACTGTCTGTCATGCTTATTAGCTGTACATGTTACCCCTATTTTTATTTACTTTAGAGAAAAAGAGAACCAGATTTTGATTGGAGCAAAATCAGTAGTGGACATCTTCGAAGGGAGGATGAAAATTTCTGTATGGCGTTTCTAATCTTGTATTTGGCCAGAATGTGGGGGACTATTAGATTTTTTATGTCTGTTTCCGAAGAAACATACACACCAGGATTAGTTCAAGCAGACAGTGTTTTGGTGTATTTGCACAGTTACGGTGATAGTGCTCAGGCATTTTGGAACTGTGTTTTGTATTGTTTATTAGACAAAACCGTCAGACATTATTTGTTTACGCGTAATAGAAATGTAATTGTTAATTCTCCGTCCGAAGAACATTTTCTCATTCCTAAGTCGTAAGGGTATGACAGTACGCGAATAGTATGGCTATGGTCAGTTCCATAGCTTATCATGGTCTGCGTGCAAAAAGGGTGCTTAATTTAACAGATTTATAATAAAAAAACTACTTCTGTAACACTAATTGATCAATTTAAACCCATTTGATATCGAAAGTGCCTAGATGACCAGAATTGAACACAGTATGTGGCGAGTCAGTTCGACATCCAAAATAACCGCCGTTATTTTAAAATGACAAAGTAGATAAATCATCATTACATTTTTATACATATTATGTTTGGATGGATTCCGTGAAAATAAGATTCGACATGAGGGCAATTTTCGAAAACATTCTCCTCTGAAACTGTTTAGCCCAAAAAAATTATATTTTATGTCGAAGGTTGCTAGATGACCTTAGTTACATTTTTTTTTCAAATCACTGATGTTCAAATTATGTGATGATGACAAACGACATAATCATCATTTTAATGCAATAGTTGGAAATATCAAATTAAATTTGTTAATGAAATGCTGAATAAACTCAAATATTTTTTTTGCAACGTGTTTATTATTTTGTCGCATACAATCTTGGAAGAAGTCAAAAACAAACATACCAATCTACTTTCAAATCACAATTTAAAACAAAGTAGAAACTTTAAAACTTGCAAAACAAGATAAACACGTACACTTCTACCAGAAAAAGAGGCCGGATTATTAGACACTCCTGTTCAGCTAGCTACATCCACCACGTGTAAAATCGAAATTGAGAATAAAAGAAACATAGAACAAAGGGACTCTAAATACATCAAGCGTAATTTTGGATACAGAGATATCGTATTTATCTAACGATATTGTGATGACGTTCATAAAACTTTGTTGAGGTCCTTCATAAGCCTGGGCTTGCAGGATTCCTGAGTCAACAATTTATTTGTGAGCACCTTGCTTCGTTGTATAAAATTAATATATACCACTCCACATTTACTCTAAGTCTAACTTATTACTAATGTTCCAATACAACCTTAACAACATTAATTGCTCAAAAATCCGTCCAAAGTCCAGATTGTTAAAAACAATGACCTCAATAGTACTATAATTACAATGCTTAACATGTTCTCCGGTGCCCGTCCAAATTAGGAAACATTATCGTTCTACAGCACTTGACAATTACAGCAGTGCCCGTCAATTGGGGAGTACAATGATCCAAACAGTACTACATGTGTATATAATCAAAAACAAACATACTAATCCATGTCCGAATCACAATCCAGAAGCAAAGTAAAAACTTTGGAACTGACAAGTTAGGTGAGAGACGTGAACTTCCACCAGGGAAGTGAGGCCGGGTGCTCCGGAAGGGTAAGCACCTCTTGTTTAGCTAGCTACACTCGCCACGTATGTAATCAAAATTGTGTGAAAGGAACGTGGAACTATGAGACGTCAAATATATCCAGGGCAATCATAGACACATAGACATCAAACTTATCAACAATACTGTGATGACGGCTATAATACTTTTTTGATAAGCCTAAGCTTGCAATATCCCAGAGTCAAACATTTATTTGCAAGCAGCCTACTTCGTTGTACAAAGTCCCCGTAGTGGGAACAAGCTCTACTATAGCGTATTAATTGGGAAACAAATACACCATAAGCAGGAGAAGCAGGTATATTGCTGCATAAAAAAGGAAAGTTGACAATAGAAAATTTCTTCTATTCTCGGGAAGTTTGAAATCGGCTTCCTTAATAGTAATTCAATTACATCACTAGACAGTTACTTCAGTTTCCGTACAAAGTCGGGAATTCAATATTTTGTGATTCCAAAAGAATTCTTTCTACACATCTGTTATCTACGCTAGCTATGCTACTCGACAATGCTATAATCAGTAGATGCAATAGTTTCCAGTATCACAAACTGAACTTTTACTCGTCAAGTCAGAAGTACAGATGTCGAAATAGCAATAAACAGACATTCACTCCAGTTACCATTCATAGCTAGCATTTGCAAAATCAGTAGTCCCATTAATAGTTATGGTTCCAACAGTACTACACCACCGTTTCTGTGCTTTTACTCTAATGTCAGTCCGAATACTAGTATGAGATTTTGTTATTTGTGATCCCAACAGTAACATATCTCCAGCACTAAACAATTACTTTCGTTTTTTTTTCGGGAATTTAATAAACAATGATACCAATACTACTTTAACATAAACATTGAACGGATAAGATATGTACATGTGTCTGATTTGTTCCATTTCGCTTTTTTGCATTCAAAAGGCAAAAAACGCCAAAGGGAAATTCAAAGCAACATAGCGCCAAACAAAAGTAAGATAAAACATTGCTTTGGCGATGCTAAATGAAAATGTCGCTTTGGTACGTAGAGTTTCGCTTTGATGCTTTTTCGTCCGCCAAAAGAAAAAGAATCGAAAAGTTAACGCGACAAAGCGCCAAATTGCTACAAACTTTGCAGCGCTAAATTTTCTCTTTTTCGCGATCAATATTGCGCTTTGGGTTTTTAATGGCGTTTTTGCTTTGTAAAAAGGAACAAATCAGCAACCTATGGCAGTTATCGAGACTACTGATTATAAACGTCTCTACTTACGACAGGAAAACAAGGTGTTCAATGGTGTGAGTATAATACTTTTTGGCCACTGCGTACAAAATACCCGCTTTGGGAACTGGTACAGTGATGTAATTATAATAGTGCAAAGAACCGTATAAAACATAATATTATTTTCAGATTTTGTGAGATAAAATTCAAACATGATTTTAAAACATTGAAATACATATTTACATTTATTGCATCAGCATAAAGTAAATGCTATAACATACATATGACATCGCCATTTTGTAAAAAAAAAAAATCCCTTGTAAACACCTATCCAAAATACATTTTTGTGTATTAAAGGAGTTGTAATGCATGGATTACACTGAACTCGGGATTTTAGTAACGACTCGGCTCATTTAAGTATTAAAGTATTTAAGTATTAAATGAATTACTGATTTGTATCCGTCCCATTGAAAATCTAAAGATATTTTAGTTCTGGCTTTCTATGAAATAGGGTTAATATACAGTAGTTTTATAGATATCTATTTACTGTAGTATGCCTTATGATCAAATTTTTATTCTATTTTTGAATATGTTTGTTCATTGTAATTTGGCAACAGCGATTTCAAATTTATTCCTTAAAATAAAGTAGATTAACTCCATACTCTTACTACTCGTGGAGAAGGGAGGGTATACATTCTTCAGACGGAGAATTAATATTTGTATTTCTGTTACGAGTAAACAAATAATGTCTGACGGTTTTGTCTAATAAACAATACAAAACACAGTTCCAAAATGCCTGAGCACTATCACCGTAACTGTGCAAATACACCAAAACACTGTCTGCATGATTTAATCCTGGTGTGTATGTTTCTTCGGTAACAGACATGAAAAATCTAATAGTTCCCCAAATTCTCACCAAATACAAAACTAGAAACGCCATACAGAAATTTTCGTCCTCCCTTCGAAGATGTCCATTACTGATTTGACCCCAATTAAAATGTGGTTCTACTCTCCTCTGAAATATATTATATAGAATTTACATAATTAGAATAGAAATAGAATCTGCAGCTAATTATCATGTCTGTCAATGTATAGGACAACAAGAAAAAGGCTACATAAACTGTCTGTAGAAAGATCACCAAACATACCGGTCAATGTGTAAATCACGGTTTTAAAGCAAAGCAGTAACTTTGAAACTGACAAATTAGTAACACATTCGAAATTCCACCAGGAAAATGAGACCAAGTGTTTCGAAATGGTAAACACCTCCTGTTTAGCTTGCTACAATCGCCACGTGGGCAATTCCATTTATATAAGCACACAACATTTACCTATTCGCTTGACCTTCCATTAGGAAAATTCATATAAGAGGACCCATCAAATACATTGGTAGTGTAAGAACTCAAACAATAAACAATGCATGTTTCCCGTAATACAGGCGAAATCAACACCTGTATTTCCTATAAATAAATACTCTGGTCCTCAAAAAATATTTAAGATAAAGGTCAAGCAGACAGGACAATGTTGTTTGTCTATATTATTTAATGTGGATATTATTTATCAATTAAGTTCAACAAACAATAACTCAATTTGATATTTAAGAAATAATATAAATATTGATATTGTTGGCGTTTACAATGTTTAACTTAAAAACTCATTTTAAACTATAACCCGCATAGCATGATAAATGTATAAAGCAAATAATACCCAAAACATTACTTGTATTGTATTCAAATAAAAAGATTGCATCAATAATAACGAAAACAAATATGATTTCTATAATTTATAATCAAATTGTCTTTTCCATGCGAAATCATGTCCTTAAATGATGTAAAACGCCCCTCTCCAATAACAACCACCCACTATATTGACCACGTATTGGTATGTGGTTATCATAATAAACTGTTTAACTATGTCGTAGAAAAACAAAATTCAGTATCTGTATTTTCAGCCTTAGCAGAGCTGCTAATTACCGAATATATCATTAGAACTGCCTCTTGAAAGCCAAATACCCAAACCAAGCCTTGATCTTGTGACCTTAAACTGTAACCTCGCACCTGATACATGTATGCCACACATTGTCTACTGTTTGTGTACAGTTTGATCGAAATCCATTCATGTATGTAAAACTTATGGAGCGGATACATTTTTACACAGACAGGCGAATAAACTGACAGATACATTGTATAGATAAAGGCGGACTGACATGATGGTTTCTACGTAACCCCCACTCAAGTTATTATTCTATCATTCGTTTTATATTACTACGTACCTTTCTGTATGTAATGTATTTAAGAAATATGTATAGATTCATCGTCATGATGTACGTCAGAATCTCCCAACCTTTACCCGCCAATATCATCCACAATAATTTATCTTTCGATGTAAGATCACCAGATATCCAACACCAGCCACCACTGACCTGAGATTTGTCTTCACCAAGTTTACCCATACTTACTGCGGTTATAACTATCAATCCTTAAAAAGATCAATTTAACTCATACAAAAGGGCGCGATTTGATTTAGACAAAGTAACCAATATTTGCTAAGCATCTTCGGGATATACATGTACAATTTGTGAGCATATAAGCCATTCGAATAGAAAATAATATTTTAAAAGAAAAACACTTAAGCTTGAAAACGGTCAACTCAATCCAGAACAGGTCAAAATGAAAAGCCATACAAACTCATGGCTATAAACAAACTCAAAGCAATGAAAAACTTTGAAACCGATAAATTTAGTTAAACACGGGAACTTTCACCAGGGAAATGTTGCCCGTGCTCCTTCTGTTGTTTCGCTACCTACACAAATCACGTGTGTAATCAAAATTGAGAATGAAGGAACATGGAACTATGGGACGTCAAATAATTTTTATACAAAGATATAATACTTCAAGTATAAACATTATTGTTGTGTCGTCCATATTTGAACGTTTTGAGGCCCTTAATAAGCCTAGGCTTGAAATTCCCACGTTCATTTTGCCTTTCTTCTTGTTTTAAAAATATTAATTTATTAAAAAAAATGAAAATCAACTTCACTCTTACAAATTACAAGAAGTCATCAATTCGGTAGCTCAGTTGTTAGAGTGCTCGCTTTGTATTTAGAAGGTTGTGGGTTCGAACCCCGAAACTGCGTCTAGCCAAGACTTGAATATAGGTAGTGACTGTTATTTCGCCAAGAACTCGGAATTTAGATATGAAAGCCAAGGGTCCATTGGAAAAGACTTTAAAGTCCAATGTCCCGTTTCACGGCAAGGGTGGCAAGTTTAAGAACCCTCCTTGCACATTGCCCTAAGCGCACTGCAAAGGTCAAATTTCATCTATAGCTTTTGACATCTATATTTAAGTTAAATGTCCTTGACTGGGACGTAAAACTCCATTCCTGTCTAATTATCTTACAGGTATAACAGTTAGCTGCATGTGCTTGTTTTTGCTTTTTAGCCTGTTTCCTTTTTAGCTCATTCTTTTAAGGTCTGTGTTCATTTTGCTTTTTAGTGCTTTGCATGCTCGCTTTTATACCTGTATGCTTTGTATAATTTTTGTTGTAAATGTGTGCTTATGTAATTTATATAAGTCGATTGTAAAAGCTCTAGAGCTTATGGTGTTTGTTAAATTGTATAGACTATAAATAAAGTTCATTGTATTGTATTTGAAAATATGAATTTTACCTGGTAGGCACCAGCCGCTGATATGAAACACAATTTTAGCGATTTTGGATGCTCTGTAGATATCATTGCCGTTATGCTTAACCAGAAGAAACAAGTGAAGAGCTATCAGCAAGGTCCAAATGAAGGAACTCAGACTGGACATTGTGGTGACAAAACTTTGAGCTATACACAATTCATCTGAAGGGAACATGTAACTATTGGTACGGTAGTAATAAACAGCGAAACGTATTGATCCAACCATGTTTCCAAAAGCAGTGGCCATATCCGCAATTGTCAAACATACCAGCATTTCCCGGGTACTATTTTGTATAACCGATATTACGCTATAAGTGTATATTATAATGATCCCGCCAATAATCGACAGTAAAGAACTAACAACAGTGACAACCCACCACGAATATTCCGCCATCATCAATTTCTCAAATCGCCTTGTCCGACTAAATATAAAAAGTAAACATTGCGAAGTTATTTAAAATATTAGGCCACTTTATTATTGTCTGATGATATGCAAATGAACCTTGATACCTAGATATTAAATAGATTTTTATCCTGATCAAACTTCCTGTTACTAAAATATCAATGGACCTTCACCGGTAACTTTGTATTATGCTGTTGTCAATATTGATGTGTCTGACAGTTTTTAACACCTGTAGTACACTAAAAACTTACCTGAACGAACTGCTAATATTCGGTAATTTCCGATACCGCTCGAAACTTTCCGGCGACCCATTGTGTTAAGCTGTATCCATATGTAACATGTAGGTTTGTCATGGGTTTTAAAGTTTGATTTCAAGTCAAAATGATATATTTTGTGAAGTTTGGATACAACAATTCCACAATGAACGATAAACTATTTTTCACAAATTTCAGAACAAATGAAAGCTAGATAAAGTCCTTCGTGCAGCTTTCTCGTTGCTTTGAATGTATTAAGGTTATGTTTTGTATAAATATTACGAGATAAGTCAGGGTAATAGGAGTTGTATAATCATTTAAGGCAATTTAAATGATTATAGATAAATTCAGTCAAATAAAAAAATCATAGATCTCAATCAATTTTAATTTTCAAAATTAATTCAATTCTGTAAGTCAGACAGTTCACCAGTTCATACGGTCAAACAAGTCGAGACGTCACAGTATGTCTTCTTGTTCAAATAACTAATCTAACTTTAATTTATTAGAGCACATCTTTTCAGAATCAATCAAAATGGAAAAAAAAATTAGCGGGTATATAATAAAAACTTATTTGTCATTATATACTCACGTGTCAATATTGATGTTGCAAATTGTAAGGTAAACCCTGTTGATTATAGGTGATATATGTCTCACTTCTAAAGAGGATATACATATGTTACTGATCAGAAATACACAGTCGGAAAAACATATGAAACGAGTACTAATGTAATGATGGATGCATCATTACAAATAAGGCGCCCAAACGGATAAAAGTCAAACCCTGTATTCAGAACTCATGTTAGGAGGACTTTTGTTGCTTTTTCTATGACCATGACAACGACCGCAATTTTGAAAAGTTTAAACCTTTAAATAAGATCTACATACAATAGAAAAACTGCATAGAAACCCAATGAATTTTTGCCATTGTTAAAAATGATGTCTGAAAAAGATTTACAAAATGTTTCACTTATTCATTTACATGGTATTACATTATTGTAAACATGTATTTTGTTAACCCTTTTTAATCAAATACCAGGTTTCCAAACTACATATTTAAATCCCTGCATGCATTATTAGAAATTTAAAACTTGTATAATTTTACAATAATTTTATATATGTATATTCATTGGTCAATTACAAATATTCAAATGTGGTTAATACTATGAAGGTGGAGCAAATTTCTTGAGTGATAGATGATAGCCTGAAATTCAAACAATAGGCAAAGTCGATTGACATCACCTATACCCAATATTACAACCTGTTGTTTTGATGAGCTAATGATGTGTTGATTTTAAATTAATCCAAGCATGTAATGTCATATTGATAACTAAGCGGGTTACTCTATCGAATTGAATAATAAATCATGCCCCAGGGATAACTGACCATTCATTAGTGTTGCTTATAAAAAAATTTAGCTTGAAAGCTTTTGGACATGGATCAGTGATTACTTAAGTATCCGTGGCAATGAACATTCCTGCCTATTGTTTTAATTCTTAATAGCAGCCATCCCATGAAGAAAACTATAGTTTGAGGGCGGGGATCTCAGAGTTAGTACCTAAACCTACCTGTCACCACCCTCCTATTGAATGACCATATGGGTTTACTTAAGTATCAATCTATTCAACTTTTCATAAAGAATAAGAAAATATATATGTTAGGGGTGGGGATCTCAACTGATCAAAAGTTAGTACCCAGCCCCACCTGTCCCCACCCTCCTCTGGAATAACGTCATTTGTATTTCTGCAGTATCATTCTATTCAACTTTAAAAGCCAAACCAGAAAATATATAGTTTCAGGGTGGGGATATCAACCATTTAAAAGTTAGTACCAAGCCCCGCCCGTCCCCACCCTCCATCAAGAATGACCCCATGGTACTTTCTTTAGTATCACTCTATTCAACTTTTCATGTAGAACCAGAAAATATATAGTTTATGGGTTGGGATCTTAACCGTTTAAAAGTTAGCACACTGCCCCACCTATCCCCACCCTCCCTGATACTCCCGGGAAAATCTTGTGATACAGACTTGTACATCTCGAGATACTGATCATGAATATATATGGTTTTATAGTACAAATTATAGTATAAATAGCAAAATTGAGCATTATTGTTTTTAAGACCCCGCCCTCCTGCCCCTCCCCTAATGATTCCATGGGCATTTTACCTCGGCCTCTGGGGAAGGAGATGGAGATCAACCTTCATGTGAAGTTTGGTTAAGATTGGTCCAACGGTCTTCGAGAAATTGGTTGGACAAGTTCATGGCCGGAAGAAGAAGAAGAGGAAGAATAATAACGAGTATTAATGTAATGATGGATGCATCATTACAAATAAGGCGCCCAAACAAATAAAAGTCAAACCCTGTATTCAGAACTCATATTATTAGAAATTAACAGTTTTTTTACTTCAGGGTTTAAATGAAATAAAGATTCAAGAGATGTAACCTTATAGGTAATTTAGAATGTATACTTGGAGCAAGCGTGTCTATGTATGGTCTCTCTCTGAAATTTTATTCTAAAAAATTATTGTCTTGGTGTCAAATGAAAGTAGAAGAAGTACATGAATCCAATTGGTTGAAAGTCAAACAATAGACAAAGTTGACTGACATCACCTATACCCAATATCACAAGCTGTTGTTTTGATGAGGTAATGATGTGTTGATTTTAAATTAATCCAAGCATTTACCCATGTAATGTCATATTGATAACTAAATACAGCCACTCTATCGAATTGAATAATAAATCATGCCCCAGGGATAAATGACCATTAGTTGTGCTTATAAAAAAGATTTAGCTTGAGAGCTTTTGGACATGGATCAGTGATTACTTAAGAATCCTTTACAATGAAAATTCAAGTTTATGGTTTTAATTCTTAAACAAAATGATAGCAGCCATCCCATGAAGAAAACTATAGTTTGAGGGTGGGGATCTCAAAGTTAGTACCTAGACCTACCTGTACCCACCCTCCTATTGAATGACCATATGGGTTTACTTTAGTATCAGTCTATTCAACTTTTCATAAAGAATAAGAAAATATATATGTTAGGGGTGGGGATCTCAAATGATCAAAAGTTAGTACCCAGCCCCGCCTGTCCTCACCCTCCTCTGGAATAAAGTCATTTTTATTTCTGCAGTATCATTCTATTCAACTTTTCATGTAGAACCAGAAAATATATAGTTTATGGGTAGGGATCTCAACCGTTTAAAAGTTAGCACACTGCCCCGCCCATCCCCACCCTCCCTGATACCCCCGGAAAATCTTGCAATACAGACTTGTACATCTCGAGACTCTGATCATGAATATATATGGTTTTATAGTACAACATATAGTATAAATAGCAAAAATGAGCATTATTGTTTTTAAGACCCCGCCCTCCTGCCCCTCCCCTAATGACCCCATGGGCATTTTACCTCGGCCTCCAGGGAAGGAGATGGGGATCAACCTTCATGTGAAGTTTGGTTAAGATTGGACCAACGGTCTTTGAGAAATTGGTTGGACAAGTTCATGGCCGGAAGAAGAAGAAGAGGAAGAATAATAAAAATGATAATAACGAGTACTAATATAATGATGGATGCATCATTACAAATAAGGCGCCCAAACGAATAAAAATCAAACCCTGTATTCAAAACACATATTAGAACTTGTACTTTTGTTGCTTTTTTCCATTTCCATGGCAACGGCTGAAAATTTTAAACCTTTAAATAAGTTCTACACACAATAGAAAAACTGTTGAGAAATTTTAAACTTGTAATATTTTTTTCATTTTAAGATTTAATTTTATATAGAGAAGTAGTACATGAATCCAATTGGTTGAAATTCAAACAATAGGCAAAGTTGATTGACGTCACCTATACCCAATATCACAAACCATTGTTTTGATGAGCTAATGATGTGTTGATTTTAAATTAATCCAGGCATTTACCCATATAATGTCATACTGATAACTAAATGCAGCCACTCTATCGAATTGAATAATCAATCATGCCCCAGGGACAAATGACTTTTAGTGTTGCTTATAAAAAGATTTAGCTTAAAAGCTTTTAGACATGGATCAGTGATTACTTAAGTATCCTTGACAATGAAAATTCATGCTTATTGTTTTAATTCTTAAACAAAATGATAGCATGTAGTTTGAGGGTGGGGATCTCAAAGTTAGTACCTAGACCTACCTGTCCCCAACCTCCTATTGGAATGTCCATATGGGTTTACTTTAGTATCAATCTATTCAACTTTTCATAAAGAATAAGAAAATATATATGTTAAGGGTGGGGATCTCAACTGATCAAAAGTTAGAACCCAGCCCGCCTGTCCCTGCCCTCTTCTGGAAAACGCCATGGGCATTTCTTCAGTATCACTCTATTCAACTTTTAAAACAGAACCTAAAAATATATAGTTTCAGGGTGGGATATCAACCATTTAAAAGTTAGAACCAAGCCCCGCCCGTCCCCACCCTCCATCAGGAATGACCCTATGGGATTTTCTTTAGCATCACTCTATTCAACTTTTTATGTAGAACCAGAAAATATAGTTTATGGGTGGGGATCTCGACCGTTTAAAAGTTAGCACACTGCCCCGCCCATCCCCACCCCTCCCTGATACCGCAGGGAAAATCTACTGATATAGAATTGTGCATCTTGAGATATTGATCATGAATATATATGGTTTTATAGTACAAAATAAAGTATAGATGGCAAAATTGATCATTATTGTTTTTAAGACCCCGCCCTCCTGCCCCTCCCCTAATGACCCCATGGGCATTTTACCTCGGCCTCCAGGGAAGGAGATGGGGATCAACCTTCATGTGAAGTTTGGTTAAGATTGGACCAACGGTCTTTGAGAAATTGGTTGGACAAGTTCATGGCCGGAAGAAGAAGAAGAGGAAGAATAATAACAATAATAATAATACATGTAATAATAACGAGTACTAATGTAATGATGGATGCATCATTACAAATAAGGCACCCAAATGAATAAAAATCAAACCCTGTATTCAGAACACATATTAGGACTTGTACTTTTGTTGCTTTTTTCCATTTCCATGGCAACGGCTGAAAATTTTTAACCTTTAAATATTTAATAAGTTCTACATACAATAGAAAAACTGTTAAGAAATTTTAAACTTGTAATATTCTTTTCATTTTAAGATTTAATTTTACATAGAGAAGTAGTACATCAATCTAATTGGTTGAAATTCAAACAATAGGCAAAGTTGATTGACATCACCTATACCCAATATCACAACCTGTTGTTTTGATGAGCTAATGATGTGTTGATTTTAAATTAATCCAAGCATTTACCCATATAATGTCATATTGATAACTAAATGCAGCTACTCTATCGAATTGAATAATAAATCATGCCCCAGGGATAACTGACCATTAGTGTTGCTTATAAAAAGATTTAGCTTAAAAGCTTTTAGACATGGATCAGTGATTACTTAAGTATCCTTGACAATGAAAATTCATGCTTATTGTTTTAATTCTTAAACAAAATGATAGCAACCAGCCATGAAGAAAACTGTAGTTTGAGGGTGGGGATCTCAAAGTTAGTACCTAGACCTACCTGTCTCCACCCTCCTATTGGAATGCCCTTATGGTTTACTTTATTATCAATCTATTCAACTTTTCATAAAGAATAAGAAAATATATATGTTAGTGTGGGCATCAACTGATCAAAAGTTAGTACCCAGCCCCGCCTGTCCCTGCCCTCCTCTGGAAAACGCCATGGGCATTTCTCAGTATCACTCTATTCAACTTTTAAAACAGAACCGGAAAATATATAGTTTCAGTGTGAGGATATCAACCATTTAAAAGTTAGTACCAAGCCCCGCCCGTCCCCACCCTCCATCAGGAATGACCCCATGGGATTTTCTTTAGTATCACTCTATTCAACTTTTTATGTAGAACCAGAAAATATATAGTTTATGGGTGGGGATCTCAACCGTTTAAAAGTTAGCACACTGCCCCGCCCATCCCCACCCCTCCCTGATACCGCAGGGAAAATCTACTGATACAGACTTGTGCATCTTGAGACACTGATGATGAATATATATGGTTTTATAGTACAAAATATAGTATAAATAGCAAAATTGATCATTATTGTTTTTAAGACCCCGCCCTCCTGCCCCTCCCCTAATGACCCCATGGGCATTTTACCTCGGCCTCTGGGGAAGGAGATGGGGATCAACCTTCATGTGAAGTTTGGTTAAGATTGGACCACGTCTTCGAGAAATTGGTTGGACAAGTTCATGGCCGGAAGAAGAAGAAGAAGAGGAATAATAACGAGTACTAATGTAATGATGGATGCATCATTACAAATAAGGCGCCCAAACGAATAAAAATCAAACCCTGTATTCAAAACACATATTAGGACTTGTACTTTTGTTGCTTTTTTCCATTTCCATGGCAACGGCTGAAAATTTTAAACCTTTAAATAAGTTCTACACACAATAGAAAAACTGTTGAGAAATTTTAAACTTGTAATATTCTTTTCATTTTAAGATTTAATGTTATATAAAGAAGTAGTACATGAATCCAATTGGTTGAAATTCAAACAATAGGCAAAGTTGATTGACATCACCTATACCCATTATCACAAACCATTGTTTTGATGAGCTAATGATGTGTTGATTTTAAATTAATCCAAGCATTTACCCATATAATGTCATACTGATAACTAAATGCAGCTACTCTATCGAATTGAATAATAAACCATGCCCCAGGGATAACTGACCATTAGTGCTGCTTTTAAAAAAGATTAAGCTTGAGAACTTTTAGACATGGATCAGTGATTACTTAAGTATCCTTGACAATGAAAACTCACGCTTATTGTTTTAATTCTTAAACAAAATGATAGCAACCAGCCCATGAAGAAAACTGTAGTTTGAGGGTGGGGATCTCAAAGTTAGTACCTAGACCTACCTGTCTCCACCCTCCTATTGGAATGCCCATATGGGTTTCCTTTAGTATCAATCTATTCAACTTTTCATAAAGAATAAGAAAATATATATGTTAGGGGTGGGGATCTCAACTGATCAAAAGTTAGTACCCAGCCCCGCCTGTCCCTACCCTCCTCTGGAAAAGCCATGGGCATTTCTTCAGTATCACTCTATTCAACTTTTAAAACAGAACCGAAAATATATAGTTTCAGGGTGGGATATCAACCATTTAAAAGTTAGAACCAAGCCCCACCCGTCCCCCCCTCCATCAGGAATGACCCCATGGGATTTTCTTTAGCATCACTCTATTCAACTTTTTATGTAGAACCAGAAAATATATAGTTTATGGGTGGGGATCTCAACCGTTTAAAAGTTAGCACACTGCCCCGCCCATCCCCACCCTCCCTGATACCGCAGGGAAAATCTACTGATGCAGACTTGTGCATCTTGAGATACTGATCATGAATATATATGGTTTTATAGTACAAAATAAAGTATAAATGGCAAAATTGATCATTATTGTTTTTAAGACCCCGCCCTCCTGCCCCTCCCCTAATGACCCCATGGGCATTTTACCTCGGCCTCTGGGGAAGGAGATGGGGATCAACCTTCATGTGAAGTTTGGTTAAGATTGGACCAACGGTCTTCGAGAAATTGGTTGGACAAGTTCATGGCCGGAAGAAGAAGAAGAAGAGGAAGAATAATAATAATAATAATAAGAAACGGTGCAAAAACAATAAGTCGCCAAACTTCGTTTGGGCGCCTTAATAATAATAATAATAAGAAACGGTGCAAAAACAATAAGTCGCCAAACTTTGTTTGGGCGCCTTAATAATAAGAAACGGTGCAAAAACAATAAGTCGCCAAACTTTGTTTGGGCGCCTTAATAATAATAATAATAATAATAACGAGTACTAATGTAATGATGGATGGATCATCAAAATAAGGCGCCAAAACGAATAAAAGTCAAACCCTGTATTCAGAACTCATGTTAGGAGGACTTTTGTTGCTTTTTCTATGACCATGACAACGACCGCCATTTTGAAAATTTTAAACCTTTAAATAAGATTTACATACAATAGAAAAACTGCATAGAAACCCAATGAATTTTTGCCATTGTTAAAAATGATGTCTTAAAATAATTTACAAAATGTATCACTTATTCATTTACATGGTATTACATTATTGTAAACATGTATTTTGCTAACTCTTTTTAACCAGGTTTCCAAACTACATATTTTCATCCCTGCATGCATTATTAGAAATTTAAAACTTTTATAATTTTACAATAATTTTATATATGTATATTCATTGGTCAATTACAAATATTCAAATGTGGTAAATACTATGAAGGTGGAGCAAATTACTCGAGTGATAGATGATAGCCTGAAATTCAAACAATAGGCAAAGTTGATTGACATCACCTATACCCACTATCACAACCTGTTGTTTTGATGAGCTAATGATGTGTTGATTTTAAATTAATCCAAGCATGTAATGTCATATTGATAACTAAATGCAGTTACTCTATCGAATTGAATAATAAATCATGCCCCAGGGATAACTGACCATTATAAGCAGTGAGAGCTTTTGGACATGAATCAGAATTACTTAAGTATCCGTGACAATGAAAATTCATGCTTATTGTTTTAATTCTTAAACAAAATGATAGCAACCATCTTATGAAGAAAACTATAGTTTGAGGCTGGGGATCGCAAAGTTAGTACCTAGACCTACCTGTCCCCACCCTCCTATTGGAATGACAATATGGGTTTACTTTAGTATCAGTCTATTCAACTTTTCATAAAGAATAAGAAAATATATATGTTAGGGGTGGGGATCTCAACTGTTCAAAAGTTAGTACCCAGCCCCGCCTGTCCCCACCCTCCTCTGGAATAACGTCATTGGTATTTCTTTAGTATCACTTTATTCAACTTTTAAAACAGAGCTGCATAATATATAGTTTCAGGGTAGGGATCTCAACCATTTACAAGTTAGTACCAAGCTCTGCCCGTCCCCATCCTCCATCAGGAATGACCACATGGGATTTTCTTAAGTATCACTCTATTCAACTTGTCATGTAGAACCAGAAAATATATAGTTTATGGGTGGGGATCTCAACCGTTTAAAAGTTAGCACACTGCCCCCGCCCACCCTTACCCCTCCCTGATACCCCCGGGAAAATCTTGCGATACACACTTGTACATCTCGAGACACTGATTATGAATATATATGGTTTTATAGTACAAAATAAAGTATAAATGGCAAAATTGATCATTATTGTTTTTAAGACACCGCCCTTCTGCCCTGCCCCTAATGACCCCATGGGCATTTTGGCTCAGCCTCTGGGAAAGGAGATGGGTATCAACCTTCATGTGAAGTTTGGTTAAGATTGGACCAACGGTCTTTGAGAAATTGGTTGGACAAGTTCATGGCCGGAAGAAGAAGAAGAGGAAGAAAAATAATAATAACGAGTACTAATGTAATGATGGATGCATCATTACTAATAAGGCGCCCAAACAAATAAAAATCAAACCATGTATTCAGAACACATATTAGGCAATGGCTGAAAATTTTAAACCTTTAAATAAGTTCTACATACAATAGAAAAACTGTTGAGAAATTTTAAACTTGTAATATTCTTTTCATTTTAAGATGTAATTTTATATATAGAAGTAGTACATGAATCCAATTGGTTGAAATTCAAACAATAGGCAAAGTTGATTGACATCACCTATACCCAATATCACAAACCATTGTTTTGATGAGCTAATGATGTGTTGATTTTAAATTAATCCAAGCATTTACCCATATAATGTCATATTGATAACTAAATGCAGCTACTCTATCGAATTGAATAATAAATCATGCCCCAGGGATAACAGACCATAAGTGATGCTTATAAAAAGATTTAGCTTGAGAGCTTTTAGACATGGATCAGTGATTACTTAAGTATCCTTGACAATGAAAATTCATGCTTATTGTTTTAATTCTTAAACAAAATGATAGCAACCAGCCCATGAAGAAAACTGTAGTTTGAGGGTGGGGATCTCAAAGTTAGTACCTAGACCTACCTGTCTCCACCCTCCTATTGGAATGCCCATATGGGTTTACTTTAGTTACTAAAGTAAACCCATATGGGCATTCCAATAGGAGGGTGGAGACAGGTAGGTCTAGGTTGAATAGATTGATACTAAAGTTTAGTATCAATCTATTCAACTTTTCATAAAGAATAAGAAAATATATATGTTAGGGGTGGGGATCTCAACTGATCAAAAGTTAGTACCCAGCCCCGCCTGTCCCTGCCCTCCTCTGGAAAACGCCATGGGCATTTCTTCAGTATCACTCTATTCAACTTTTAAAACTGAACCGGAAAATATATAGTTTCAGGGTGGGATATCAACCATTTAAAAGTTAGTACCAAGCCCCGCCCATCCCCACCCTCCATCAGGAATGACCCCATTGGATTTTCTTTAGTATCACTCTATTCAACTTTTTATGTAGAACCAGAAAATATATAGTTTATGGGTGGGGATCTCAACCGTTTAAAAGTTAGCACACTGCCCCGCCCATCCCCACCCCTCCCTGATACCGCAGGGAAAATCTACTGATATAGACTTGTGCATCTTGAGATACTGATCATGAATATATAAGGTTTTATAGTACAAAATAAAGTATAGATAGCAAAATTGATCATTATTGTTTTTAAGACCCCGCCCTCCTGCCCCTCCCCTAATGACCCCATGGGCATTTTACCTCGGCCTCTGGGGAAGGAGTTGGGGATCAACCTTCCTGTGAAGTTTGGTTAAGATTGGACCAACGGTCTTTGAGAAAATGGTTGGACAAGTTCATGGCCGGAAGAAGAAGAAGAAGAAGAGGAAGAATAATAAAAATAATAATAATAAGAAGAAGAAACGGTGCAAAAACAATAAGTCGCCAAACTTTGTTTGGGCGCCTTAATAATAAGAAACGGTGCAAAAACAATTAGTCGCCAAACTTTTTTTGGGCGCCTTAATAAGAAACGGTGCAAAAACAATAAGTCGCCAAACTTTGTTTGGGCGCCTTAATAATAATAAGAAGAAACGGTGCAAAAACAATAAGTCGCCAAACTTTGTTTGGGCGCCTTAATAATTATTAAATACTAATAATGCAATACTGCAATATTTTTAAAAAAAATGTTACGGAACAAATTTAAAGATTGTTCCCCATGCTCCATGGTCATAATGAGGGTGTATGAGGGGGTGTAAATCACATTTTAATATTTATTCAGTCGGCGACATTTAATACAATGCCGCTGATTCAGTTAAAAAAAATGAAAGATATATTATTATCATTATTATTTTATTTAACAATTTTTAAAATAGTTTTTTTTTTTTAAATTTAATCATACCGGGTGCCGAATGCTTGGCGAAAGAACAGTCACTATCAACTTCAGTTCAAGTCTTGTGTCAGACCCGGTCGGGGATCGAACCCACGACCTCCCACTTACGGAGCGAGCACTCTACCAACAATTTATCATATTGAATTATTGAAATAACATTTACAACAGATGATTTTGACGCAAGGTTTCCAGATAATGTATCGTGTGTTCCGGTTTTAATTTTTCAATTATCTAGCAAGATACAAGCTCCGAAACAGCGTCCACAGTCATGGAAGAGATAGGAATTTTCAAGCTCCGAACAACGGCCAACATTCGTATCTCTTTTATGACATACGGAGCTAGAAGGTGGGCGCTGTTTCGGAGCTTGGGGGATGGAATGACGTTTTCCGGGCAATGTATTGTGTGTTCCGGTTTTTTTTTTTTCAATTATCTAGCAACTGTTACTTCCGGGATATAACTTTGTACACAAGTGAGTGACATGCAAATGTAAATGATCCCCAAGAATGGTAAAACTAAAAGTTGCTCCCTCTCTTTCTATATCTCTATCTAGTGCAATTACTTTTTTCTATATTTAGTACTTTTTCTCGATAATGACGTATTTGTAAGAATACTAGTCAACTCGTTCCACTTTTGATTACCAACTCGTATATGCTTTAACGTATAATTTTCCTTTATTTCTAACAATACTATTGTATCTAACTTAAAATCTAAATTTCAAGCCTCCCTAAAAAGAAATTAATCTACGTGGCCCTTTTTCAAAAAAAGGTACATGTTTTTATTTGATTTTAAACCTGTTTTTGACCAAACGATTGAAGTGTGCAGGTGTATTATATAGCTAAAGTAGCAGAAACAGATAGACACCAATCTACTGATCGAGGGATATTGATTTTTCTCCCTGTAGAAGGAGATCCCAGACCTGTATATATTGCAGAAAAAATTTCAAGATTCATGATTGTACATTAATCACAGCCTGATGTGACGGAGAGAAAAGTGTGTGACATCTGTTCCACATCATTTATATGTGCCAAATCATTTAGTATATATAGTCATTCTGTTAAGTTTTTTTTTTATTATAGAACATTACAATATTTAATTTAAATTCGAAATTCCCTAATTGATTTAAAGACGATTGAAGAAGTTATACCAGTATATTTAATTGGGACAAAATTTAATATTAATCATTACACCTCAAATTATTTTTATGTCTATATATGCTTTTATCAATTTTTAGGAGTGAAATTATTGCTAACTGACTGAAATTTAAATTAAGAGAATTTTCATGAAGATGCAATGAGTGTTAAAATGATTGCAGAGAAGGCAGGACCTGCCAAAACTCGCTATGTACAAACGCTTGATCCTGATGGAGAAAGGTTAATGAAAACTGTGTTTCTTGGCTACACAGATAGAGCTGTAGCAGGGAGGTATTCCGTCACTTTTGTTTGTTTAATCGTCTACAATTAAGGGGGAAGGGGGTAGTAACAGAGTGGTGAAAAGTTTTTTGGAAAGTCCCTTACCACCTCACCTCACCTATCCTCTTCGTGCCCATTGGCACATAAGGTCCCGATACACCTCCTCCAATTTGGCCGGTCTTTTGCTGCTACTCTTGCCTGTGCCCATGTGGTCCATCCCAGGTGGTCTCTTTCCTGCTCTGTTGCTCTCCTCCATGTTATTTTTGGCCGACCTACTTTCCTTCTGCCCTCCGGATGCCATGTAAGGGCTGTTGTGCATATCCTCTTACTGCTGTTGAATCGGAGGATATGCCCAATCCATTTCCACTTTCTCATCATTATGGTTGCACTGATGTTTTTAGTATTTGTTCTTTCATGTCCCTTGGTGGACATGAATTCATGGCAGGGCATCCTTTGTGAGTTTTTCTCACAGTAATTCTGGTTTCGTAATTGGTCACATGATCACAAGGACTTTTACATTATGTTAAGTATGCAATTTGTATATTGTGATAGTAAATATCTTGTATTTGTTTTTATTTAATTAGGGAAGTAATTGATTAGAAAATAACAATAATTATAAGATCAATGTTATTAGATATACACCAGCTAGAATAAATAAATATAGACACTGTGTACGATCCTCTGCATCAGCAGTTTTAATAACTATCTCTAAATGCACAAGGAAATCAACTTGACTACTTTGCAATTTCAGTCGTGCCCTGTTTGGACTAGACATGAAAAAGGAATATCACACATTAAAAATTCCACAACTTGGAGAATGCAAACCTGTTTGTGTTAGGCAATATCCACCAGAACTTAAAGAACAAGATTTCCAGGCTTTACAAATTCTACATTGTAAATATGAACAGGTGAGCTATACAATAAAGCATGTATAAATGTATTTGAAAATGAAGTTGTTAATACAGTCACCCCTCTTTGTAATGACCAAGTTTGTCACAGAGTGATTTTGTAACTACATGTATAAAGAAAATACTGTTATAAAGAAATACATGTACCAACAGTTAGGGCTGGCAATCGCTGCTGAAATTCAGTATCTATTATCGTTCTTTTCATGCCGATAACTATCGATACATATCGGAAAAATAATCTGTGTGGAGAAAAGTCTTGATACATCATATCTAACTCCCTAAAATCATGCCATATGAAGCATTTTTTGAATGACCATGTGTTTAACAATGTAAACTAGAGGCTTAAAAGACGAGCGTATCTTAATCATGCATACGCTTGGAGTACTTCCCTCTGTAATAAGGTGAACTCAAGCATCTAAAGAATTTTGCATCATTTCAGAGGTGCCCAAGAATTGATGACGTACTTACCTATATGTACAAATGCACATGTTATGAGAATTGGAGCTCGTTTGAATAAATATAAATAAAAACAAGTAAGGCATTGTTTTATATAATCAATCTTTTAATTGTTTTTCTGAAGTTTTGGATTTTCTAGTTACTTATCGATGTTTGAAAAATCAATATCGATTATTGTCGGGAGAAGCCCATCGATCGATATATGGATATACCGATATATCGTGCCATCCCTACCAACAGTTTTCTACCCAAATGTCCTTCATTGTCAAAGGATTTTTTTGTATCTTGGTCCAGTTTTACAATAATTTCTCAACTAAGTTTTAAAACCTATATTTGGCCAAATAAAGTTAAATATTATATGTTATCTTACAATGTCGGTAACTTAAAGATGACATCCAGAATCTTAAAGATGAAATCCAGAATATCTTAAAACTTAACAAAACTATTAGGATTTTATCATTTTTTCCTGATTTTAGTTGTTAAGCAATGAATGATTGTGAAACTGGATCTAGCATGAATATTAGACAATACTGTATATACATGTATTATAAGTAAACTGCAAAAATAAACCATCTTCCTACTAGAATATCAGTTTAAATAGTGAACAAAAGATTAGTGGTCTGATATTGCGGTCCACAAAATATGTGAGACTAAATGTTTCAAAGTTTAATGGGGAATAAGTATCAGTTAAAGGGAGATAATTTCATCAATAATAATTAAATTACCAATAGTTACACCATATGTGAGAAGTCATGGATTTCAACCCAGGTTGGGGTCAGACCACGACTTAAAAATAGGCAGTGGCTGTTCTTTCTCACATCAGTCATTATTTAGAAATAAAAGCCATGGGGTCCTTAAGAAGAGACCATAAAACCAGATGTCCCCACCTCAGCAGGCATGGCATTTTAAAAAACCTTATGTGCACATTGCCTTGAGCATGCTGCAAATGCAAAAATTTCTGACATGTCATCTATAGCTGGTAACATCTGAATATAAGTGAAATATTCTTGACTAGGACATCAATTACCTCATTCATTCATTCATTCATTCATTCATTCATTCATCCCTCCCTCCATCCATCTTTATAAAGATCATCCATCCATATGTATAAGGATCTGGTTTATGACACTAGTTTTCAATAAAACAGCTTGTTATTGTTTGAGAGTGGAGTAGAGTAATAGAGTTTTATTCCCAGGTCTCATATAAAGAACTCAGTCAATCGTCATGACCAAGTTAAAACAGCCCAGTGACGAGTCAAACTTTATTCACACTGACAGCTCAGTGCCAAGTAGATTATTTGTCAGACATCATCTCTGATTCTATTTCTATAATTAATTTGTCAAAATGTAATGCTAAAATAAAAAAAATTAAGATAAAATAAAATGACATCATTTCTATCATGCCTATAGCCAAGTTAAATCTACTTTGTGCAGTCTACAGAACAACCAATGATTCAAATAAAGTGCCAAGTAGTTTGAAAAGTTTTATCTTTGGCCTGATTTTGCCCCATTTAAGATTATTTCACTTACATTGGTGCTGTCAATTCAAGGATGTGGAGGAAACCAGAGTGCCTTGAGAATTACACAGACCTTTAACAAGTGAACTGACAAACTTCCTCACACTAGCAGATCCAGAACTGGATTCTAGCCCAGGATGTGAAAGGTACTACTAGTCGTAAGAATGCTCATTTGACTCAGTCACCGAAGTGGAGATTTTGTATTTGGTTGTTTTTTAGCTCACCTGAGCCGAAAGGCTCAGATGAGCTATTGCTATCTATCACCGTCCGTCGTGCGTCGTGCATAAACTTTACATTTTAATCTTCTCCTCCAAAACTACTGAGCCAAATTTGATGAAACTTGGTGATTATTATGCCTGGGTAACAGGCTTTCAAAATTGTGTTCGGGGTTTGACCACGCCCAACAATATGGCTGCCGTTACTATAAATAGCCAAAAGACAAAAAAATCTTCTTCTCTGAAACCAAAAGGTGCAGGCAAATTTTAATTGGATATTTGGATTCAGGATACCTAGATACACTAAAATTGTGTTTTTCATGAAAATTGGACGAGAAATAGGTTACGCGTTTTTTGCGTAAAATTATGTAATTTTTAAAATGAGACATTTATTGTTATAACTTCATAATGGCTGAAGATAATTGTATGGCGTTTTCACTGTTGATCTTGTCTTGCGATTTTCTTCCGATTGATGTCAAGGTCAAAGGTCAAGGTCATGTCCCAGTTTTTGACCTTTGATAAAAAATGCTATTTTTTAAACATTTCAGGTGATAATGATATAGGACTTTTGGTTAATTGTAGGTATTGACATGACGATCATTTTGATTATTAAAATAACAACGATTGGAATAAAAACTGCAATTAAAATTAGAAAAAGTTCTAATGTTGTTAATCACGATCTTTGATGGTGATCCGAAAAAAGAAGGAACTAACAAAAAGTTCAGTTACTTCACCAATAGACGGAATTTATTTTCATGGAATTTTTCCTAAGTTTCCTATTTTACAACTTAAAAATTATTACAACTTAATAAAATTATTTAAAAAAATATCGTTTTAATAACTTGATGTAGATGCTGTTTTATTTACACATTATTGAGCACATGTTACACTTCTTAGTAATACTATCAAACCGGAAGTTATCAAGTTTTTGTGTTCTATTCAACTCGTGGCTAAAAAAACGACAACAACAAACACTTTTTAAATTATTTTATTCTCGGGATTATCATCTTTCTTTTTGTTTAACACAAGAAGTGTAGACATGTTACTTATTCTGAAATTATTTACAAGTACAATGACAACTGTAGATGTAGACCCCCCCCCCCCCCCCCCCAGCATGCGTCTCGAGTCCCGACATCGGATATTCTTGCTTATCGGTTAATCGCATATATCGGTTAATCGCATAGAATTTTGAATCACGGAGCCTATGCGATTAACCGGGTTCGACTGTATTGATTAAGTTCATGGGTTCAAAGGTCAAGGTCACAGATGTACAAGTTTACCAAAATAGTTAATTATCTGCAAAACTATGAACTTTTTGTATAGGCATGTATATTAGAATATTGTAGGTAATGGCCCAATGGTCATTTTGATATATAATTAAAGGTCATGAGTTCAAAGGTCAAGGTCACAGATGTAAACAAGTACTGAAATGATTATTTATCTCTAAAACTATAGACTTTTTGTATAGGCATGTATATTAGAATATTGTAGGTAATGGCCCAATGGTCATTTTGATATATGAATAAAGGTCATGAGTTCAAAGGTCAAGGTCACAGATGTAAACAAGTACTGAAATGATTATTTATCTCAAAAACTATGAACTTTTTGTACAGGCATGTATATTAGAATATTTTAGGTATTATCCTAACGATCATTTTGATATATGAATGAAGGTCATGGGTTCAAAGGTCAAGGTCACAGATGTGAATGAATGCCTGAATGGTAAATTATCTTGAAAACTTAACTTTTTGTATATGCATGTATATTAAAATATTGTAGGTATTAGCCTAACAACCATTTTGATATATAAATGAAGGTTATGGGTTCAAAGGTCAAGTTCACAGATGTGAACAAGGTCTGAAATGATTATTTATCTCAAAAACTATAAACCTTTTGTATAGGCATGTTTATTAGAATATTTAGGTATTAGGTCATGGGTTCAAAGGTCAAGGTCACAGATGCGAATGAATACCTTAATGGGTAATTATCTTGAAAACTATGAACTTTTTGTATAGGCATGTATATTAGAATATTGTTGGTACTGGCACAGTGGTCATTTTGATTTATGAATGAAGAGCATGGGTTCAAATGTCAAGATCACAGATACAAACAAGTACTTAAATGGTTATTTATCTTAAAAACTATAAACTTTTTGTATAGGGATGTATATTAGAATGTTGGCCGAATAATCATTTTGATATTTGAATGAAGCTCATGGCTTCAAAGGTCACAGGTGAGCGTTAAGGCCCATGGGCCTCTTGTTTAAAAGAATTTCTGTACATAAATGTGATTTTATTGACTTGTATGTCTAGTGACCAAGACTGGTAAGGAAAGGTGAGTTAATCTTACAAGATGCTATATTAGATTTTGCATTTATGCATGCTTTCTGTATTAGTTTTAGTTTTCATACTGCACATGTGGTTATTTTGGTGGTCTGATCAACCTGGATATTCCATGTGATATATAGTATATAGTTCACCTGTTTAGTAGTGAATACATAAATTTGTAGTGGTCTGTGCATGTAGCTCAGCTGCTTGTGCTTTTTGCCCATAGTGTGGGAGGTCCTGGGTTCGATCCCTGGTCCAACCTGCCAAAATTTTCTCCTTTCTGTTTCAGTTTTCTGTTTAAAACTTTGTGGAAAATTTTAGCAATTATTTTAAATTTTAATTTAGTCTAAACTACCCTTATACCAAAATAACCAAAATAATCACATTTGAAGTGTTATGTCCTTAGTCTTAGATATGTAGAATATTAGGTTATAATATTTCTTCTACAAACTTAGTCCCCCCCCCCCCCCCAAAAAAAAAAAAAAAGAAAAAGGTATCTTTTTCGTTTCTTGGTGATGGTAAAATGGTTTGCTATGATTTATTCACTCAGCTTCTTTGTGATGGTGAAATGCTTCTAGTAGCTATGCTTTGTTTGTGCAGCTCCAAATTATTGGTGATGGTTATATAATTCAATTAAGCTATGCTTTATTTGCATCACTTTTTGGTAACAATGAAATGTCTATATGATAAATATTACTTGCAAAGTGATGATGTTTCATTTAATTTTGCATGAGAGTTGTCTTTTTTTTAATGTTACATGAATTTTGTTATATTATTGCCTACTAACAGTGTATCCTATACACCAACAGGGAGTTTGAAAACAATAGGATTCAATCCATACTAACAGCATGTGAGAATGTATTTTATTGCTGCATCCTATAACTGGTTGCTGTGGTACCAGTACATTTTGGAAATTTTCTCAATTTAAACTACATTATAAAAATGCCATCTGCATTTAATGTTGAAATTTCACACATGGCAGGTGTTGCTAGCTAACAGCAGGTGCTTACCCTTTAGGGGCAACTGACCTCTCTTCCCTTGTGTAATTTCACATCTGCAAAAATATACTAGTATTTAAATCACTTTTATACTCCTTTCTTTCAACTATATTAATTATTTTAGTGTAACCTGCTATAAAAGTCATATCTATAAAAAGACCACATGTCTTGTAAGGCCTCTTTTGCCTCCAGTTGACTGTTCTAAGCAAAAGGAATTTCTATAACATATAAAGACAACCAGTCTGTTGGTAAAGTTCATGTTCAATTTTCTCCTCACTTGGAGGTTCACTGCTGTACCAAATGATCAACACTGTGCAACATTTTTGTATGTAATATAATACAGTATATTAAAGTTGCCAATTACCAAAATAACATTGTTTTTATGGGAAAAAAGAACTAAAATGATGCCACATCCAATGGAAATAATTGTTCAGCATAAGCATTAGGGGGTATTATTCAGTACAGCAACAAACCCCATTGTTTTTTCTATTTATGCCTTTTCTTTTGTATGTTGTTATTTCAGTTCTCTGTAATAGTAATAAATACAGTGGTTCCTGCTAATAAATGTCATTTTGTGGCAGATAAAGTCATAGAAATGTGTCTGAAGAGGTATGTTATAAAAATGGAGTGCAATGGAGGGGTAATAGTATTCTACACCTCAGTCAAGATTATTTCACTTGTATCACATGTTGCTCAGTTCAAGGATGATGGAGTTAACCGGACTGCCAAAAAAAAACCCATCAACTTTCAACAAGAAAACTTTCTCACACTAGGATTTTCCCAAGTGGAATTCAAATGTTAACCTAGTGGATCAAAATCACCATGATCCACTAACACAGACTTTTAGATACGCGACCACCCAGCCACCTTGAAAGAAGAATACCTATACAGTAAAACCTTGTTAGAGGTCCCCTCAATAACCCTGCCACCTTGCTTATCACTACACTATATCCAAGTCCAAAAATCCATTTCTTGATCTTTTTACTTTACAAGACTCCTCTAAATTTAAACTGCCAACATTTGAATGAACAAATGATGGCAATGAACTGAGGTTTTACTGTATTTAAATCCTGTATGTAATAATTTTGGTAACCCTTATGTTATTGATAACATGAAAGCATCAAATTAAAATATAACAGTTTTAAAGGGTTTGGCAAAAACTTTGGATGACTTGTAAGGAAATGTTATAAAATTACATTTTTCCCATAAGATTGGAGGATATTAATGGTGTTTTACACCAAAGTCAAGATTATTTTATTTATATCAAGATGGTTAGTTCTGGGACAGTGGAGGGAACCAGAGTACCTCAAGAAAACCACTTCTTCTTTTTTTCTACATTTATTTTTCAATATTCCAACAAAAAATGAATTTTTCAAATTTTTAGTAGTTACAATTATATTATCATAATTATTTGCATAACACTAGTCATTATTATTATTATTATTATTATTCATTGTGTATTGTTATTATTATTCATTGTGTATTATTATTATTAATATTAATATTATTATTATATTGTGTATTATTATTATTATTATTATTATTATTCATTGTGTATTATTATTCATTGTGTATTATTATTATTATTATTAATGTTATTTTTGTTATACTTATTATATATATTATGTACTCCGACTAAGGAGAGGACTTATATAGGCAATGCCTGCTGTCCAATCCTTTTCAGCATTTTTTTTTGAATAAAATATTGTTTAAATTAAAAAAAAAAACCACAGACCTTTGGCAAGCAAACTGGCAAGCTTTTTTCCAAAGTTGAGATCATTGTGATGATTTCACTAAAATCAGAATAAGACAATTATTGTCTTTATATATTGGTGGATATGGGATTATTACGACGTCGACCTGGGTGGTCAAAGTAACATTCACCATGTTCTAACAGTTTAGGTGACTACTATTTTGTCAGGTCCTAATATGTTGTAGTTGCTATTGTTCATATTGTGAAACTTTTTAGCTCACCTGAGCCAAAGGCTCAGATGAGCTATTGCAATCTATCACCGTCCGTCGTCCGTCGTCCGTCGTCCGTCGTGTGTAAACTTTACATTTTAATCTTCTCCTCCAAAACTACTGGGCCATATTTGATGAAACTTAGTGATTATCATGCCTGGGTAGCAGCCTTTCAAAATTGTGTTCGGGGTTTGGCCACGCCCAACAAGATGGCCGCTGTTACTAAAAATAGCAAAAGGACAAAAAAATCTTCTTCTCTGAATCCAAAAGGTGCAGGCAAATTTTGATTGGATATTTGGATTCAGCATACCTGGGAACATTAAAATTGTGTTTTTCATGAAAATTAGACGAAAAATAGTTAAGCGTTTTTTGCGTAAAATTACGTAATTTTTAAAATGAGACATTTATTGTTATAACTTCATAACGGCTGAAGATAATTGTATGGAGTTTTCACTGTTGTTCTTGTCTTGCAATTTTCTTCCAATTGATGTCAAGGTCGAAGGTCAAGGTCATGTCCCAGTTTTTGACCTTTGATAAAAAATGCTATTTTTTTAACATTTCTCGTGAAAATGGCGTAGGATTTTCAGTTATTTGTAGGTATTAACATGACGATCATTTTGATACATAGATCAGGGTCATGGGTTCAAAGGTCAAGGTCACAGATGTCCAAGAATACCAAAATAGTTAATTATCTCAAAAACTATAAACTTTTTGTATAGGCATGTATATTGGAATATTGTAGGTATTGGCCTAACGATAATTTTGATATATAGATAAAGGTCATAGGTTCAAAGGTCAAGGTCATAGACACGAATGAATACTTAAATGGTTAATTATCTCAAAAACTATAAACTTTTTGTATAGGCATGTACATTGGAATATTGTAGGTATTGGTCTAACTATCATTTTGATATATGAATGAAGGTCATAGGTTCAAAGGTCAAGGTCATAGCTGCGAACGAATATTTAAATGGTTAATTATCTCAAAAACTATAAACTTTTTGTATAGGCA
This sequence comes from Anadara kagoshimensis, assembly GCA_021292105.1. NCBI lineage: Eukaryota > Metazoa > Mollusca > Bivalvia > Arcoida > Arcidae > Anadara > Anadara kagoshimensis. The sequence goes on from CM037870.1 coordinate 65,069,625, forward strand.
TGTATATTAGAATATTGTAGGCATTTGCACAACAATCATTTTGATATATAAATGAAGTTCATAGGTTCAAAGGTCAAGGTCATAGATGCAAACTAATACTTAAATGGTTAATTATCTCAGAAACTATAAACTTTTTGTATAGGCATGTATGTTAGAATATTGTAGGTATTGGCCTATCGATCATTTTGATATATGAATGAAGGTCATAGGTTCAAATGAATACTTAAAAGGTTAATTATCTCAAAAACTATAAACTTTTTGTATAGGCATGTATATTGGGATAAGGTATGTATTGGCCTAATGATCATTTTGATATATGAATGAAGGTCATAGGTTCAAAGGTCAAGGTTATAGATGCAAATGAATACTTAAATGGTTAATTATCTCAAAAACTATAAACTTTTTGTATAGGCATGTATATTGGAATAAGGTACGTATTGGCCTAACGATCATTTTGATATATGAATAAAGGTCATAGGTTCAAAGGTCAAGGTCATAGACGCGAACGAATACTTAAATGGTTAATTATCTCAAAAACTATAAACTTTTTGTATAGGCATGTACATTGGAATATTGTAGGCATTTGCACAACAATCATTTTGATATATGAATGAAGGTCATAGGTTTAAAGGTCATGGTCATAGATGCAAACGAATACTTAAATGGTTAATTATCTCAAAAACTATAAACTCTTTGTATAGGCATGTATATTGGAATACTGTAGGTATTGGCCTAATGCACATTTCAATATACAGATGTTTTAGCTGTTTATAAATAATATATTGTAGCTAGACTTTAAATATGTTATATATAGCATACTTATATAATAATTATTATAATTAATTTGCAAAAATACTTGCATATTATTGGCCCTTACTGCTGAAAATTTTGATATTCTCTTTTATTAATGTCATTGACCATTGAACCTCTGCATAAGATATGTACTCTTCTTCAGGTGAGCGTTAAGGCCCATGGGCCTCTTGTTTCATGTTAATTATTTATTATTAGCAAAGTGGAAAGATTGGTAATTCTGTCAACAGTTAGGCTAGATCTACAAATGTCAGAGTTTGAAATCAGACCAATATATGAAAGTTACTTCAATACAAGAAGATGTAAGTACACTAATAGATACACATTTATATATCATCGTCAGTCTTCATTCTAGTGTTTCATGATCAGAAGGGTTTCTTCTGAAAATAACATCAATATTTTTGCGTTCAATGACATGTAATGATAAATATGGCTCTTAAGGTCTCACCAGATTGGTTACTCCTCCCACACTACAGAACAGAACTAGACATATTATAGAGTACTCACTAGAGCCTTAATATTTGATTTCCTTTTACATGATGCTATTTTAATTTTCAAATCTGTTTGTACTTTGCCATCATTGCCATATTTACTTGTTGTTCATTGGCATAAAATGTGAATGGTCATATCTTGCTGCACTTAGCAACAATTGTTTTGAAGTGCATTAAAATGTCAGGGATAAATGGAATTCTGTCGGGGAAATGTCACAAAATAAGGTTCAGAAATATTACTAAATAAGGTTCAGAAATGTCACAAAATAGGGGTTGCTGCTGTGTCATCGCCTGATCAATACCCCTTAACATTTGTACGGGGAATTTTGAAAAATGTATATATCACAAATTCCTGGAATATTGTTGTTTTTACTGGAAGATGTGAACTGATATGATTCCATATCTAATGGAAATAAAAGTTCTGCACAAACATTAGGGGAGTATCACATAGTACAGTGGTGAACGCCATTGTCAAGGAATTTTGAATGGAGTAAAGCATAAGAACCATGAGTATTCATCAGACTAGCCCTGAATGTGCTTACTGTATTTTTGTTTCAGTAACAAAGCACCCAGAACTACCTGGAGACATCAAGATATCAGACCCATTGTTATGTATGTTTATACAGATGATAAAGGTTTGTGCTCACAATAATATAAATTATAGTCAACCTAAAAAAACTTCTTGCATTGCGATCGGTAAACTTCCCAGGTTACATAGAACAATGCACATAAATTTGCATAAATGTACACAGCATTTAGTGGTAAAAGGGAAGTAACTTGTGCATCACAGAATTCTAATCAGGTGATAAGGTACTCAAAACACACAAAATGCAGTTAGAAATTGGAGTTAAAAAGGCAGAAATAGTGCCATTTGAGAAGGGAGACAAAAACATTATACAGAGTTTGACAGGTTACATTACCCTATGCACCCTGTCAGAGATGAATGTACCTTTGCCTATGGTCGAGAATATATTTATATATCATGATGTAGTGTTGGTAAATTTCATATGGAACAAGAGAATCATTTCTTTCTGATCCTTGCATATAATCAATCTATGGACAATATTGTTTGCCTTTGCGTGCCCTATTTACTTTATTTAAAATTACTTTTGCTGTAATGTTTTTAAATGGTTTGGATTTTGTTTTGTGTAGATTGAGGGAATACCATGTAATTGTCTATTAGCACCAGGACAGAAAGCTGGTAATGGACCACCTAACACATATGACGGATCAAAACAGGTAAATGAAGTGAAACCTCTAAATATAACACCCATTGATAACTTTGCCACCTCGCTCATCACCACACTATTTTGCAGTTCTTGTTTGTACATTTTCCGTTGTAAGCCTTCTTCAATTTATCACCAAATCCCTTTATAATAGCAAATTTGACTAAACTAAATGTGGTGATGAAGTAGGTTCTACTATATATATATATATATAGTGATATACATGTAGTTAAGCTTCTTTGTGTGGTGTCGTTTTTGTTTCATGGTGATTTTTAACAGTAAATTTATGGAAAATTCTCATAGAAACTCCAGTAAACTTAATTTAGTGCTGTTCATGTATTTGAGCAGAGTTGTAACTGTAAACGAAAATAACACTGCCCATACATACCTGATTACTAGAGGGGGAGTGGGCTGGGAAAATTTTTATAAAATAAAGGAAAATGTTGTTGCAATGGAGAATATACATGTTGAGCATTGTGATTTTTACATAAGCGATATCATTGTTGATGTACGGAGTAACTCTGTGGAAAAAGAGCTGTCATTCTTATGAATGTTGACAAGGAAGGAAAGTTTACCACATTTCCATTGGAGATATTCATGATATTACTTTTGATTGATTGGTTGAATCGGGTTTCATGTCTTAGTCAAGAATATTTCACTTATATCCAGACATCTCCATCTATATGTGATATGGCAGAATTTTTTCCTTTGCAGTGTGCTCAGGGCAATGCAGGAAGGTTGTTTAAGGTACAATGCCTGCTATGACACAGGTGTTTAGGATTTAAGGTCTCTTCTAAAAGACCCTGTGACTTTCATTTCTAAATGCAGAGTGCTTGGCAAAGGAACAGTCACTACCTATTTTCAAGTCTTAGTCGGACATGACCAGGGTTTGAACCTGCCACATATGAAGTGGTCACTCTACCAACTGAGCCACCGTAGTGGTAAAATAAAGATATAAGGAATGGCTTATTACTATTCTGAAAATCTATTATAAACTACAAAATGGTCCATAGTGATAATTTCCTTCCCAATCACTGATGTAAAACATTCCCACGGTGGCAACATTGTACTCAATGCAGAGGTTTTCTATGATAGATGTGGATACACATAGTGATTTTTCCTGGTTTGTGAAAAACAAACCTTATTCAATTCCAATGGATTTTCTATGAAAATTTTCAAAAAAATAGGTAATCACAAACACAGAGACTTGGACAGTAGTTGTTCCTGTATCATGCTACAGACTTGAACATCAGCATTAGTCTCCAGTCTTAAAGTTTGGTTAAAGTGTTTAAATGGACAAGATGTACATTCTAGCTATGCTGTTTTATTGTTACTAGTCAAACCTGTCTATAAACATGATAAAGACCACCCAAGGGAACCAGTAAAAGAGGCCTTTATGGGCAGGTAGCCTTTATAAATAAGTTCAATTACCATGATGAATGAAGACTTATTTAGATAAAATGCTACTGGCTTTTATAAGCAGGTGGCCCTTATATAGAGGTGTCCTTTAAGGCAGATTGGACAGTAATTATTCAGGTTTCATGTTTCTTTTTGTAAACGAATGTCTGTATTTAACCTTAGAGTGTGTTCACTTTATTTTCATGTTAAATGCTGATACATGTATTTAATGGTTACATGTATGGATTCCGAGTTTGAGGTATAGAAATTCATGTATATTGTACATATTGTGTGTCATTTTAGGCTATAGGAAAATTCCAGGATATATTGTCAAACTGGACACATTTGAAATTTGACAAAGACCTAAGCATGTCTATTGTAAGTAACTTATAAGCATTGCTTGACTCACATTGACTTGTCTTATAATAATTATTGATATTCGATAACCATTTCAAATAAATTCTGCATGTCCTGCTTACAGTGCTTTGACTTTTATTTGAGTTGCTAAGAAGTTGAACCCAGCTGTCAATTTTGTGATGCATACATGCAGACAGGGAGGCAGAAATTAGTTTTCCCGACTTTTTTTTGAATGCCTGCAGATATTAAACTAATATTCAATAAAGCAGATATTTTATTATTATTATTGTTATTATTATTATTATTGTTGCTGTTGTTATTATTTAATCAACAGGTATAGTTTGTATATGTAATGTCAAAGATCTGTATTTATTAATTAGTTTTTATTTTTTATTTATTTATTTGCAATTTATTGTTGATGTGTATGTTATATATATTTTTTAAAGTAATAAAAAAAACAAAACAAAAAAACTAGCATTTGGTATGCACGTCAATCACCGTGAGATACAAATAAAGTTTGAGTTATGTTCCAGTTCATTGACTTTTCATCAAACTATGGCCTATGGACTTTAAATGAAAATGAAAATGTCTTTAAAATAGGCAACGGCTCAAGATGATCCTTGTTTGTCTGTCATTGTGCAGCATGCAGGGTAAACAACTTAACATTTCTATCTTCTTCTCCAGAACCAGTCAGCTGGTGATTGTTAAATATGAAAATGTCATATATAGCATCAGAAGGAAAAGTCTACCAAGTTCACGAAGCTTGTTGACTTTGTCTTATATTCAAGGTTACAGTTATCTAAAGTAAAATCTTAAACCATCTTCTTTGTCATGAACCATAAGTCCAAGAAGCTTGAAACTCCATATCTAAGACCAGGGCATGAAGCTCTACAAAATGTTTGAAGCTGGTTGACCTTGACTTGCATTCAAGGTTACAGAGACCTAAAGTGGTGAAACCCTAAAACAACTTCTTTCCATGAAGCAAAAGTTTTAGAGGATTTAAACTTGATAAATAGTTTCAGAGCATTAAGGTTTGTCAAGTTTGCAAAGCTGATTGAACTGCATCTATCCTCTAGGTCACAGTGACCTGAAGGTGACCGTAAAGGCTCATTGGGCCTCTTATTTTCTATAGCTTGCAGATATTGAACAACTAATATTTGGTATGTGAATCTTCCATCTCAAGTTATAGATCTAATGCAACTTTGTTCCAGTTCACTGATTTTTTATGAAATTATGGAACTTGAACTTAGAAAATTTTAAAATAACAGTTTTCAACACTATGATTTATACTGCATATATAATATGAACTTGCAAATTCATTTCTACCCCCTGGTGCTGATGAATTCTTTTAAAATGTAAAAAATTGTCATAAGTGCATGTTATACAAAACAGATCAGAAGTATTTGCACAAACTCCTGTACTGCACCTTTAAGGTAAATAGCTATTCACTTGCTAAGGTTTGTTGGTTTCCCTTGGCACTCCTGTTTCCCCTACTTTCCAGTTGAAAACATTTTGATTAAACATTGTCATATATATGTTATTGTCATACAGATTTTATTTTCATACACACCTTATGTTTAATTTCAGCTTTACAAAGGCAGTACTTTTGAAGATACAAATATGAGAGAAATGATGTATGTATGAAAGATGATGACCCACAATGGTTCAGCAATATCAAAAGAGGGTTTTTATACGTGTACATAATATTTTACTTTTAAATTGCCAAGCTATTTGAAAAATGGAGTAGGTTGGGGTATTTCATAATAAAATTGGAGAAAAAAGAAACTCTCATTTGTTTTTATTTTTTTCTAATATCAGCATCAGCCTTGTATCTGCTCCAAGTACCTTAAGGGTCATCTAAGTAGGAAAATTCAAGTGAAAACCATTTAGTTAAAAAACGTGAAAGAGGGGTATAATAATGAAATTAACTTCACAAGTGTTATGATTTATAAATAAAGATAAAGAAGGAATGGATAATTTAAGAATTTTTAAAATATTTGTTGCAATTTCTTACTGAAAATTGTGCTACTACTGTATATAATGATATAAACAATATGACCATGTTAGTGACAGTTCTCACAAGAAACTTATCAACAGAATGCAGACTATAAATAGAGAAGACAGACCTTTGTCTGTGTATTATATTATATCTCTTTGGGTTATACCAGGTCACTTGTAAGTTGATTGTCTATTTGTAGTTTAGAATTTAACACAGTATAAAGCAATTATGAAGTTGTATTTTATTTAATATTGAACCCAATTCCATCAAAATTGTGCAAAAATACACGTTCTAGGGTAAAATAGTTTTCACCTCGACAATTTACGGTTGCGGTTTTCTAGGATTAATTTTCCTTTTAAAAATGCGTGTACCAGGCGTGATTGTTCATATTCTAAGGCTACCCACGATCCAAGGTAAGATTATGAAAGCTATGTTTCTATATTACTCGATTATTAATGAGGCATATATGGCTGTATATAGTTTAGCATTGTTTATACCAAACAATATTAACCTCAATTCAAATACAAAACTGTAGCACTTCATATGACTTGTTGTATTTTGGATTATTAGTGGCCTTAGAATATAAATATCACACCTGGTACACGCATTTCAAAAGTATTTCTTAGCCCGAATTCACTTCTTGACAACTGGGCTAAATTTGATGATATTTTGCAATTATATTTTGTTTATGTAAGTACTATCAGATTTACACATTGAAGGGGTTAAACACATCATTAAGGTGAAAAACATACCTTCACAAATCTTATTTGAAAGTGTTATAGCTATAGTTTTAGCAAGTTCGCAAATGTATATATGCAAATCCGCTTTTGTCTGTTGGACCTTGGTGTCAGGTTCACGCTTGCAGATCGCAGCTCTTCTTTTCACCTAAGTTCGAACCACACTCGGATCAGATTTTAGTGTGAGAAAGTTTGTGAGTTCACTTGCTTGCTTGCCGAAGGTCTGTGATTGTCTTTGAGTACTCTCAGCTGGGGTTCCTCCACCACTCAAGAACTGAGAACCTTGATATAAGTGAAATATTCTTCACTAGGGCGTAAACACCGTAACTCGCCTTTTTTTCTTTAGTCTGTCATCTGCTAACTCTTTATTTAAACATCTTCTCGAGAACCAGTGAACTTGGCAGTTCAAACCTTTTCAAACTTGTTATGCTTGTTAATATCACCAACTTTCAAGGTCACAGTGGACTTAAAAACACATGAACATATTCTTGGTGTTTTAGAAAGGGCACTATGTCCTTTATTTTGCCCAATTACCACATTGTTACAGCCTTACCGAGCCACATTTAACATAATATGAATGCAAAAATATTAATGTTATGCTGTTATTGAAAATGGCTCATCTGAAGAATTATCCTACATTGACCACGTTCAAAGGTAAAAACCTGGAAATTTCAACCCCACCCCACCCCCGTGTATGAATCTGTACTAAGAAGGTGAAGCTGATACACCATAACCCACGTCCAAAATCCACACTGACCGGAATAAGTAAAACCTTTGAATATCTTTGTCATCGAAGGAAAGACGAACTTGAAGCCTGTCACACAGAACACGGTTGGGCACACGGTTCCAATACGGTACACTCGGTTATACACGGGTTGACTGGTACAAGTATTGAGCTCCAACCGTGCCTGGGGATGAGTTGGTACGATTTAGACTCGAATGTAGCACGAGTATGTACGAACAAAGCACGGATATACTCGGTCAAGCAAGGTTTGTCACGGTTTGAACACGATTTGCAAACGATTGTTGTATGGTTCCAAGTACGGTCTAGTACGGTCTGTTACGGCCTAGTACGATTAAACACGACTTTTACTCGATTAACTGGACATTTACAGGGTTTACATACGGTCCCACCGACTTTTGTTCGAGTTATGCTCGAATTATCACACATTCGTGTATGTTTTGATGTTCTTTGCTTCTTTATACACAGTTACATTTGCTAGATACTCAGTATCGTGTTTGGAAAGTGTAATAGCACTTTTTGAGCTCAAAGTGGTTTTGATAAGAGTACAGCTTCCTAACTGGTGACTTAATGTTTGGACCAAGGGACAAAGTAGTTATTTCTTCAAAGGGAAAAATGAATAATAAGATGTACCTTTATAAAGGGAGCAAATGTTATTTCAAAGAAAATATCTAAGAAAAATAACCACTGCTCGCTTATAAAGGTGCATCTTATTTTTTCTATGGGAACCTTTAATTTTATTTTTGTAAAGTGATAATAATAAAATATTTAATAAGCAGTGCATTTATGTAAATACGGTCTCGTACGGTCTCACACGGTCTTGTACGATCGCTAATACGATCATACACGGTCTCGTACGGTCTCACACGGTCTTGTACGATCGCTAATACGATCATACACGGACATGGCACCCGTTCCAGTTTTTTAAAAGTTTTAAAAATCATACACGGCTTTCACGGATACACTCGAATGGCCCGAGTGTAAGTCGGATAAGGCCACGGTTGGTTCGGCTGTATGTACGGTCTACACGGGTGGCCAACCGTATAAGCCGTGTGTTCTGTGTGAGACAGGCTTGAAGGCTTGAAACTGCATATTTAGCATAAGAGCATTGTTCTAATTGTTTTCCATAGCTGGTTGACCTCAGCTTCCATTCAAGGTTACATTGAACTGAATTCTTTCCATCGACTGCAGTAATAATTACCGTTAGAACATTAAGTTTTAATAGGTTTGTGAAGCTGGTTGACCTTTACTTCCATTCAAGGTTACGCTGAATTGAAAGAGTAAAACTTCTTATATATGCATATATGTATCAGAAAAGCACATAGCTCTTCGAAGTAGTTTGCGATGCTGTCCCACATTTAAGGTCAGAATTATCTGAAGCAGTAAAACCATCAAACATCTGTTGTCATATAGACAAGAGCCTAGTAGCACAAAGTCGTATCAAACATCTCTTGTCATGTAGACAAGAGCCTAGTAGCACAAAGTCGTATCAAACATCTCTTGTCATGTAGACAAGAGCCTAGTAGCACAAAGTCGTATCAAACATCTCTTGTCATGTAGACAAGAGCCTAGTAGCACAAAGTCGTATCAAACATCTCTTGTCATGTAGACAAGAGCCTAGTAGCACAAAGTCGTATCAAACATCTCTTGTCATGTGGACAAGAGCCTAGTAGCACAAAGTCGTATCAAAATATGGCATTAGCTAGTTCACTTTGACTATCATCGGATGATTTTCCACTTAAGGGGAAGGGTAGATTTGCACGAATTGCTCGATTTCTGGACGGATCACAACCTCTCTCATATCCTAGATTCGAATCGCATTAGTCCTAGTGCTGGAAAATGTCAGTTATGTTGGTCAATGGTTTTCTTCGGACATTCAGATTTTCTTCACCATCCCTGAACTGACGGCCTCGATATAAGTGAAAGAATCTTGACTACGGCGTAAAACACTATTTCTATACCGTATACTTGATTTTTGGACTCTTTGTGAATTGGAGAAATTAGTAGTGTTTACATCCAAAGAGCCCTTGCCACTTCATTCGACACTTTTTCCGCATTATGTAACATGTCTAGATTAGCCATGAATAATTGTTTATAGTATTTACAATTGAGCGCTTACAGGGTGAAACTTAGAACATTCTGTACAATCCAACGTTATAAAATTATAGGAAAAATGAGTCTTTGGACCCAGAAACATCTATGGCTTGTACTTATGTTTATATACACATTAACCTTACTAAGAAATTCCCTTTTCAAACAAAAGTAATGTGAAACTAAGACGAATTAACCGTTTACTTTTAATTTATTTTGGTACATATTTGTATAACATAATCAATAATTACTCAAATGTTTTTAATTTACAGCACTAGACAGTCGTTTCGTGCTGGGACCAACATGGTAAAAATCCGAAATATTTTTAGTATGTTGTAATGAGTAAAATTCAAGGAACAAAATTTATGCTACTTTAACAATACTTAGAATACAACATGTTTGCATAAATTTAATTTAAGACTTCATTCATCGCTGGTGTATACAAATTACTATCTTTCTTGCACTTAAATAGGTTCTTTAATCCAGTCTTAAAACGTCTGCTCATAAAACAATAAAACAAAAATATGATGGGGTAACTAGCATAAATCAGCAAATTTAGAAATAAACTGGCTTTTGCTAAATTGGCTTCCGGCATGGGTGCATTCAAATTCAAAATAGTTACTGTCCATATTATGAGGACAATAGCAAGCGGAAGTTCTACCAGACATACGATACCCACAATGCAAATTATGATCCAAGTGATACGTCTGCTTTCTTTGTATCTATGTCGGCCATTTTCCCGACGCTCACTTCCGCTATCGGATGCCATTTCAGTTCTACGGTGATCAGCTTTTCGCATTTGTTTAAGCATCATTGAATCAAAAACAATAATGGAAAGGCATGGCACGAGTTTCACAATGGTTATATATACCCAGTAATAAATGCATTCATACATGATTTCATTCCCTTGCAGCCATTCTGCATGGGTTGCTCTACAAATGGTTATTGTTTCATTTCGAACAGAATGCTGAACTGAAAATTTAAGATAATCTGTGTCGAAAAATCTACACATATGGATAAAAATTGACATAACATAACATATAATTATTGCTAGAGCACTTTTTCTTCTGGTACAGACACGTCTAGCATAGAACGGATAACAAACACACACATAACGATGAACAGCTAAACATAATGTTATAAATACAGATGCACTATGGGTAACAATTGGTGCGTATTTTGTTAAATAGTCCCAGGGTCGACATAAATGATATGGCACCTCCGGTATGTTATTAATAGCATACAGATACAGAAGAAGCGGCGTGGGAAGAACAACTGTCAGAGTATCGGACAAAGCGATGCCAATCAGTAACATGTTCATAGAAGATAACAAATTTTCCCTGACAAATACAGCAACTATCACACAGTTAGTTGTCAGAACAATTAGTGCAAATGGCGGTAATACCATAACATACCACGGTACTTCTAATTCCGGTTCCTTCCAGGCCCATGGATGGATGACAAACGCGTCATATTCCTCTCCGATAATTTCGTCAATGTAATTGTCTCCATTTTGTGTTCTTTGTATTTCTGTATAAATTTGCTGTTGATGGAACTCAATATTGCTGTAATAAATTGTGTCCACGGATGGTAAGCGTTTTAACACGTGTTTCTTACTGGTGTTATGGGAAAAGTTATGCGATGAAAATGCATTTCCAAAGCAAATCAAAATTATCATTAATGTTTTAAGTGCTTCCATCATAAACTTATGCTGCAAAACGGGAAATGTAAGTGGTAATTTAATTTTAGCGTTTTTGTGGTCTGGCGTTTCAACACAAAATTAATAACAAGCAATTTGATATGCACACAACAAATTGTTCCGCTAACATAAATATTTACCTACTTTTTTCTTAAAAGTAAAATCGCTAAATGTATGCGCTTATATTAAGCTGTTTACAATGACTATGGTGCTGTTTAAAACAATATGGTGCACATTGGTTACTTTAATAGTTCTATATTCGTCATTTCTCTATATTTTAGCATAAACTAAAACATATTTCAGAATTAACCATTTGTCCAGAATGCTTTATTACTTAAATTTGCGTCCACAGTTAAACTTCTATTTAAAATTTTAATTATGCACATACGTGTCCTTGTAGAGTATAACACTGTCCAGTTATCCTCTTGTATAGACTAAATCATCAGAACGCTCCACTTAGAAAAAAGTTGTTCCTCCATGAAAAATAACTTATGCTTCCTATTATAGCCTTTTTGCAACAATTACAGATGAAGCTGGACGTCAATTCCAAAACGGAAAATGGACATTGGTTTTAAAATGAATACTTAATAGTGATCCAAATGGCAAAGTAGTCCAGTATTTGGTTCATTGTTCAGCTTTTCATCTCTTCATTTTATTAACAAGATGAGGAGAATTTAGTTTCAAATTATACGTGTTGTCTCTTACCTGGAGTAACAGATTATTACTTTACATTAAAACAATTTCCGTTATCCAGATGTAAACGATATTACTACGAGTATGTAGTATAGGCAGACAATATTTACCTGTCCACTTGACCTTTGATTTAACTATTTTTGTATTATTTTATGTTTAAGGAACAAAGATGTTAATTTCGTCTACATGATGGGGAAAATTGCATTGTTTATGTATTAACTGCGAATCCGAACACTTTTCCTATATTGGGGGGATCATTCTATATGAATATTCCTGATGAAAGGTCAAACGGACAGGTCAATGTTGTTTGACTATATTATATATAACAAGGACATTACGGGAGAGACAGAGTTAATAATTAATATGATTGAAGTGATTGTTTTTGACTAGGGGCAATGTTATCCTGTTTAGCGTTATGGAGATATTTTGTATTTCAATTTATATCGCCATGGATATTATCATATCTGCTGGTGTAACTTGGTTTGACCATCACTACTCTTATGTTATTACACAATCCGTTTGTTATGGATGAGATATGTCCGATATCAAAGATTGTTGTTTTTTTTATATCATTGGTTGATTGGTTTTTCAAAATTTGTTTTTCGGGGTTATAAAGTAATAAACCCGATTCTAGAACAAGTGAATATACAAGTTTACTTTCAGCCGGGCATGATTAGATTTGTCAAAATTTAATTTGATACAGAATAAATGTCGCTGACACAATGATCAGGTTTATTATTGACCTGAAAGCATGACAAAATGGTAGATTTAATCCACAAAAAAATCCGAAATGGAGTCGGTTTTTGTACGGCGTTTCACGACAGTAAAAGCATACTTTGCTATCGCTTTCTGCCAAGATCAGGCTTCTTTGCTATGAAATTGTAAGATATGAGTACGCATGCAAATAGTGCGCCTGGTAAATAAACATGAAAGAAATACACTGTTTTATCGTGAGATATGTATTCTGAGACGGGTAATACATTTGGTTACATATGCACATTTGGAATAAATTTTTGGAATACATTTCGGAATCTAGTAAAATATTGCAACGGGATGCATCCAAAAATTTCTGCAATCTGGCGAACTGATCTCATGTTTACAATAAAAAGTAGTCCAGGAAGTTTGCGTCCTACGATGCAAAATCATAACTTTTTATCAGTTTGTTTATGAAATAAACAGCAATTGCAGGTGAATTTAATTAATTCTTTATGAAATCTACGGTGATTTGAATTTATTTTGAAGGGTATGATAACGTATTTTGGTGTTGAGGTGTCATATTTTAAAACTGTTTATCGATTAGATTTCACTTTCGTGAAAGGGAGATAAATCGTACAGTGTCGTGTGCAAATGAGCACATATGAATTTTTAAATACTTCACCGATTTGGAAGTAAAATTAACATGAAACGGGAATACTGTGAGTGATAATCAGCAGTTTATTAAAACCCAGACAGCAAATGATCCAGTTACATACATCCGCTAGAATGAACCCCCTCATAGCGACGGTCGGATCTGCAAAACTCTACTGTCTCTCTATCCGAAATGACAAAACGATCGGTTACGACTTTATAAAACTTTATTAAATTTTTATTACTGATTGTCCTTTTCATATATTTATGAAATTATTATTTTCTTCCATTTTACTTCGCAATACATGGTTTGGTACATTGTTTCTTTTTCCAAAAAACATCCGTCGAACTATGCATAGATCGAAACCCCCCCCCCCCCCACCTTTTCCCGGTTTGGGGGGGGGGGGGGTGTTCGGTTATATTCTGTCTTGCCACACCATTTTCCCAACTACGCCGTACAGCAGCACGACACTGCTATGTTTAACTTTTGTTCCTGTACTGGCTATTTTTACTATGACCGTTTTTTCAAATATTCACGGGCATTGCATCACAATAAACCAACGGACATTTTTCAGACATGGCCTCAAATTACTCCCAACAGAATATGATTTACACAACCAGTAAGAATTGTAAATATTATTACTTATCCATTGAAATGTATTGATAAACAAAAAATAATATCCCTACACTCTGTTGAGTTAATATTCTCTCTCTCTCTCTCTCTCTCTCTCTCTCTCTCTCTCTCTCATATCTTTGTTTTGACGGCCGCTATGGTCCGTTTAACATACTCGTTTTTTTCCAAGTTTTACATAGTGTCTAAGCTAACCCATTTTCTCTAAAACTCAAAGGTCAACCTAGTAACGAGGAGCCAAAGCTATAGATTATATTCTAATGACATAACAGATCTGTCTTAATATAAGTTAAACACTGAGCTAACAAAAAGGAGTCGACGTTTGGCTGCCGATTGGTAAAGATATGGATAGCGTATCTGTAACAGGGTGGTACAAATGCCGGCGAGAGATCCGAGCATTTGACAAAAACCTGAGATATAGCCAACGATGGGCCTGAAGATGAGATATCGATTTGACACTCATTCGTTAACTTTGTGCTGGACTTTTGAAAGACATGTATTGTAGGTTTCCAATAAACTGGAAAATAGATATGATTTGACCATAAATGTGGTAAAATCTAGTACCTGATATATTAAATTCATTGGATAAATTATGAAACAACTACATGTAGAATTAGAGTTATTAAAATAGCATTAACCATTGATCGTCAACTTTAATTTACTTCGTAATTTAAAATTAAATACCCAATTATATATACAGCGTTGAACATCTGCCAGCAAGCCGATCATCACCGGTTAACTGAGTGATGGTGACTACATATTTCATAAATTATCCAACTATACATCAATGAGCATTGAATATTGATCATCTAAGTTTAACATCCACATAATTTAAAATTAAATTACCAAATGACACAACATTGACCATTACTCAACACGTTGTATGCCCCCTTTTAGTCATTTCGTTACCGAAACAATGCCCGGCTTTAAATATTTAGTCTTAAATTTCGTATGGTAAGTAAAAGTTTGTGGACGGGCAGTGTTTGTATAATGCACTATAGTATCATAGTAGTTTTATTAATATTAGCCCCATGACAGACAGGTCCCGAACATTGCCGAGTTGTCATAGCTGTGATTTTACCTCGTGATCTTGACCTTTGACCTACGTGCTTACATTTGGTATGCGTCACATATTCTGAACCTCAAATCATAAGTTACCTATAGAATCTGGTAGGTGAAATAGAACTACTAGAGATGAACGTTTTTGTATTTTTTGTCAAAATATTATGGGAGACGAATTTCATTTTTTGTTTCAGTGTAAAAAATTAAAACATATAAGGTCAAAATACATAAAAGAACGTTTCTGGAAAAGTTTAACAGTCAAGATTTAGATACACTTATTAATCTCAGTAAATACATTAAAGAAGGTCTAAAATGTTTTAGTTGAACTTACACTTATTACTGGAAAATATGTACTTCTTTTATTTCTTGCTAGTAACCTTAGATGTAAACGTATATGATATACAGTATTATAAACAATGTGGAACTATGTATTTATATTTAATTTTTGTATGTATGAAACGTATATTTATTGTAAACATTATGATGCAGGCATCGGATTTATATTATATGTAAATATACCTCTTCTACCACCTCCGGTGGTTTAGAGTGAATAAAGTTTGAATTGAATTGAATTCTCATGTCTGTTGACAATGTTTCCGTGAAAACCATGTGGGACAAAATAGGGTTTTTGCAAAATGACCTTAACATTAGAATTTTGATTATGTAAATTTTAATCTTATGTATACAAGACGTATAATCATGCATGGCTATCTGGAACAACCCATAATAATTCAGAAGTCAATTACGATGGGTAGAATCCAGTTTCATTTTTCATCTAAAGAATCGCTTTTGTTTCTTCGTGTTTCAGCACAAAGGGCTTTTAGAACTTTTGGATTGTAGCATTTAGGATCCGACACCATTCGTAAAAAAAGATTTCTGCGCATGCGTGCACGATGTAAATTATTCCTCTGTTGGTCAAATATGATATTGTTGTCAATATCCGGAAATACGTCATCGTCGTCTGCTATCTCCTGGTCGATATTCTCCATCGCTAGTTTCTCTGTTTCAATATTGCTTTCAATGGATGCCCGGGCTGACCACAGCTCGGACGCCTCGGCTGATACAACTCTCCAGGCATACTCAACATCTGCCTCTTCAGCATTCTGGGTACATATAGCAAATCTGATGACATAGTACTCATTTATAAGTGCCGGTACCATATGGAGTTTACCGGACTCGTTAATCATGTGCAACAGCTTCTGTGTTAATGTATTCGGGCCCTGAAACAAAATATTTGGTATTCAGTTAATATGGTAATACTGTCCTCACCTATATATTTATCTATCTATATGTTAATGACATTAATTTAAATTCCGTACATCATCAGGAGGGCCTTGGAGGCTGAGTGTTTAAATCCTGTGTCACGGATCTAAGCGCCTCTCATTGCCTAAGTTCGGATGCCACTCGGGCAGATTCTAGAGTAAGGAAGTTTGTAAGTTTGCTTGCCAAATGTTGGTGATTTCAGATTTTGGCCGTTCTGGTTCATCCCAAAACTGACTGCCTCGACATTTTTTAAAGATTCTTAAATGGGCCGTAAATCACCATTACGCCATTCCTTTCATCAGAAGGGGTTTATTTAGGCCAAGGGAATGGAATATTTATCAATGAACAGTGGAAGTGTGTAAATTATCCAGAAGAGCCAGAGTTCACGGATCACAACGTCTTTTACCGCCTCTTCGAATCCAATCCCACTCTGGTATAATCTAAGTTTGAGAAAGTGTCAGTTATCTTGCAGAATGATATGTGGGTGGTGTTCTCCGTACACTTTGTTTTTCTCAATCTTTCCCCGTTATAAATGAAAGAATTTTTTGTAGCCTTTAAGTCCATTTATCCTTCTCATTTCACTCGTTCCTGCGTACTCCGCTGCGCATGCACCCAATTCAACTCCACTCCTCCCCTCTCCACTCGAAGCAATGACAAATCTAACTACCTTGATACGAAAACAAACCAAGCCCATCGTAACTTTGCCCATGACCTCAAACCGTGCATCATTCTTTACATATGTTTCAAACAATTTTGCAAGGCGAATATGCTGAAATGTAAAAAAGCGTTATATGTACACAAAAGTGTGTTTAGTAACTAATTAATTAGGATGAGGGTGGTTGACGAGTTATTGAAGGCTAGGAGGCGTCTCATGACTATGGGAAGTGAGAGAGGATTTCATTTAGATATCATATACCTAACTGTTTACCAGTCGCCTTTAGTATGCACTAGTACAAAGCGGATCAGAAAGAATTCCATTAACTGAAGCAAGGCATTGTGTTTAAGATTAATCTTTGAAATAAAGAACAAAATCGTCTAGTCTAGTCTAGATAAACTGAAAATTACTGATGTGACGTAAAACTACGATTAACCAATCAAAGAGCAACTACATTGTAATTAAATATTTGGAAAAATGATTGAGAATTACACCATCAAAGTTTCATATTTCGGTTTGTTCATTCACTACAAACACATCTTTGCATACACATATCATGTTGTATTGTGGCAATGGTGTCCGAGTAGTCAAAAGCACGCAGCTCCTTCCAGTCCCAACGATCCAATATTAACCCCACTGGCAACAGATGGTAGTTTGGAAAGTTTGTCAGTTTGCTTGCCGAAGGTCTGTGTTTTCTCCTGGCACTTCGATTTCCTCTGTAATTCTTGATGTGACCCATCTACGCATTTTGTCTTCGTGCATAGTGAATTAGAAAGATGCCCTCAATACCACATTTTCTGCTTGGTAGTTTCAATAGTTTGCATATTATCTGACTTATCTGTACCATTTTTAACTTGTAACATGACTGGCTTGCAAACAATAAAAACCATGCAATTGGCTTGCAAACATAAAAAACATGCTTTCACATGTCATATAGTAATAATAGAGAAATCTTACCTGTCTGATATAAGTTTGGAGACCTTCTACACCATATGTACGAATAACAAACCACAACTTTAGAGACCTAAATCTTCTACTGAGAGGAATACCCCAGTGCTACCAAGAACAAAAACACAGAAAAATATACAACAACACAAACATTAATTTATCATCACAAATCACATAAGTAAATCATCCTGTATAACGAGTAATAAAAGTCCAGACCCTACTTTCACAATTATTTCTCATTTCAGATTTTCTTTAACTTAAATCTAGAAAATGTGAAGGCTAAATAATTTGTTAGTTTTTAAAAAATTCAGGAATTTGACGGAGTAATTTTGAAGATTGGTCAAAGCTTATCACAGCCTTAACGGAGATACATGTATATACTGCAGATATTGCTTCCATAAAACCTCCTAGTACTCCAAATAGCATTTAAATGTACTAACTTGCTAATGGAAAATGAAACA
Organism: Anadara kagoshimensis; assembly: GCA_021292105.1. Lineage (NCBI taxonomy): Eukaryota > Metazoa > Mollusca > Bivalvia > Arcoida > Arcidae > Anadara > Anadara kagoshimensis. The sequence goes on from CM037870.1 coordinate 65,088,235, forward strand.
AAATATACTTAAAATAATATACATTACAGTTATCGAGCTACTGATTTAAAAACGTTATGTTATTATTATCATAATTAACATTATTATTGCAAAAATGTTTTTTATCATTGGTGTCCATAAATTATTCAAAATGTATGAGACCCATTTATGCAATGAGCTATTAAAATGAAACATCGCAACAAAACCTGCAGCTTTCTCACACATACATGTAGTTTTACAATAAAACCCTCTATAGTGAACACCTGTTTATAAAGACCATTTGTCTATCAAGATCATTGTTTTATGGTGATTTCCATATATGCTTTATCCAAATAGAACTTCTTTATAACAATTACCTAACCTTTTAGTTGTCCGTTTTAATGACACCGTCCGTCTACCATAAAGAATCTATCCATTATGATGGATGTTTTGAGGTTCCGTGGTTTATATTTTATCCCGAAAAGAACTATATAAAGACCACCTCTTTTTCTTTTTTTTTTTTTTTTACTAAAGCCAACATTTTAAAGTCCCTTTTTTCATATTTAATTTAAAAAAGAACCCCTGTATTAAAACTTCTTTTCTTTAAAGTTCCTGAGGTTTAGTATGTTTCAACCAAAACATGGCAATATGGACTGATGTTTAAGGTGTTTAAGTTTATATATCAGCCAAAAAACTCTTTATAAAGACCACTTGTTCATTATGTGTTTTAAGGACCCTTTGGTTTATATTTCAACTATATAAGAACTACCTGTCCCTTATGATCACTCACTGTTAAGACAAGTGAAGACACTTTCCCTTTTTAACAAATAGACCCCTCTATATAAAGAGCAGCAGTTCCTTGCATCCCGTTGTTCGTCCTAATATACAGGTTTTATTGTACTAGTATTTGTACATAATTGAAGCTAGTAAACAAGCGTCATATAAATAATCAAAATGAATAAATAAATAATAAATAAATAAATAAATAAATAAATAAATAAATAAATAAAAGTACTAAATAAATCAGGCACCTAAATGAACAATGACGTTCGCCTGTGTACCATCTTAATGTTTGTGCAAAGCATAATTGGACGTTTTCCCGGAAAATGACGTTACTCCGGGAACATGCGATATAAACGTATTCAATATCAATAGAAATTGATTGTTTCAGATTTATAAACGTTTTGTGGAATCACGTGATACACTAACGAACGGAAAAAATAATTTTGTAGAAGTAACTGACAACTAAAACACACTAAAATGTAGACGAACGGACAGGCTAAGAAAACAGTCATGCAGATCTTACCCTAAAGTCTATGGCTTTGTCTAAAAATCAAAACATTCGGATATGATACTACTTGATACCATTATTTACTATACATGTACATTAATCAAAAACGAAAATACCGGGCCATGTTCAAATCACAATTCCTAAAGCAAACTAAAACTTTGAAACTGACAATTTAAGTTAAACGAGTGCTCCTGAAGGTCAAGCTCCTCATTAATAAAAAACAAATATATACCAACCCCTGTCCAAAACTCAAAGCAAAGTAAAAACATTGAAATGCAATTAAAGTTAAACTTCCACCAACAAAAGGCGAGGCCGGGTGCTCTGGAAGAGTACGAACCCCATGTTCACCACGAATGAAATGATTCAATAGGACGTCAAAAATATCTAGGACAAAACGGAAGATTCTGCCTAGATGTGGAGTAGAGTTGAGCTATGACGTTTTACGTCCCAGTCAAAATTCTAGATCTTTCACTTATATGCAGGCGATCAGTTTTAAAAATTTTGAGGAAATCAGAGAAAACCACTAACTTATGGCAAGTGAACTGAGATACTTTCTCGCAATAAGAACTATCCGAGTGGGATTCGGAACTACCATTAGTTAAAGCACTGTACTTGTAATATTGTATTTAGAATATGACACTCTTCTATAATGAGTCGTAGCTTTAAGGTAATGATAACAAAGACTAACCTCCATGTCTGTGTTGTAGGTACAGTGGATCAACCGTCATCGATGTAGTGAGATCGTCTCGGTTACGAACCCTTAAAATGTAAATCAATGGTTTATCATTAAGTGTATTAAAGTATACATAAACCAATGGAACAATTTCAAGTTTTCAATTGAATCTCGGAAAATTTTAACATGCATGCATTCATTTTTTCCTCTTTCATTACAATTTTTACCACTACGATAGTTCAGTTGGTAGAGTGTTCGCTCCTTATGTGGGAGTGTGTTCATGTGTTCGAACCCGGACTGACCAAGACTTGAAAATACGTAGTGACTGTTTCAAGCATACGGCATTTAGAAACTTAGCAATGAGAGTCAAAACGTCCTTGGAAGAAATGCCCCGTGTCATGACAGGCGTGACACGTTAAAGAACCCTCCTTGAACATTGTCATGAGCGCACTGCAAAGGTAAAAATTTCTGCCACTTCATCTACAGTTGATGGCGTTTCGATAAAAGTGAAATACTCTTTGACAGGGACGAAAAAACGCATTACTTCAATCCGTTCCATTCTTCAAATTGTAATCCATCTAATGTATTGTACCTTACTCTGAAGAAATAAGTACCTTAACGTATCCGAGTTCATACAAGAACAACTGGTAAGCATTTTTAATCTTAACTGTCATTGAAAAACTGCGGTATTTAAATAACTACAATTTGTAGAAAATAATTATAACATATTTTTTCAAAAAGGAACTACTAATTATGCAATCAAAAATGAACAAAACAAATGTTTTAAGTATATACTTACCACATAACAGAACAGTCAAAGTTCAATAACATCCATTTATTGGGATTTATGTTTATTGACATCACCATCTGTAAGGTATAAAAATTAGGAGAAAAATATATACTTAATATTATTTTATGCACGTCACACATGTTGTGGAGCGTTACGATAATACAAAGTACAATTATTAGTAGTGGCTAAGTTTGAATTTTTATGAAATAATATAATTCAAAAGTAGCACATGACAATGACAGCAGAGTTCGCAAAGTAAACGTATAAGAAGATGAGCGTTTTATCACTCAGCTGCCCAAAATTTGAAAATAAAATATGGTTGATTTTGCATCTAATGCAGTTGGTACCTTTGTCACAGTATAAATGAACTAGCTGAGACCTTACCTCAAAATCCCTTTAATAATTTGCCGTCATTATAATATGTTAAGCTAGAGTCGATACCTAAAATCCAACCCCTTGTCACGGCATATGTAAAGTTAAACAGATATTAAAACCTGTGCCACAAACCAATCGAGGCCTTTGAAGTCCTTGGCCATGGTACCGGTATATGTAAAGCTATTCGAGACCTAAAATCCCTTTGTCGTGGTATATGTTACACCAGCTGAAATTTTAAAATTCATATGCAATACCGCTAGCTTATACTTAAACATCTCAAGTATATTAGCTATCCTAGACATTAAAACCACTATGCCAAAATTTAAAATCAATCGTTATAGACACTATTACTATTCATGTACTAGTTCTCATTTGTTTAAACTTACCTCTACACCTTTCAGAAGATACTGGAATTCTGGACATATCAGTGCGTTCCCAGCATATGCAGCATCAACATGAAGCCAGACGTTTTCTTTCGAACACACTTCACCAATCTCAGCAATATTATCAAATGAACAGCATGCTGTTGTACCGAGAGTAGCGCAAACCTGTGTAAAATACATAATCATTAAATATGGCAAGTACTCGGGAAAAGGTACTCGTAAATTTGCAAGAGTAACTTGACAAGACTCAAAATATTTTTGCAAATATTTTTGTTTACTACTCACACTCAATAAACCGCTAAAAATTGTGTTCCGCAAAACATTATCAACAAATATACATTTATAAGTTTATAATTTATTTTTTTCCTGAAAATCGAGAATTTTCGCTTTTGTTTTATTTTCGCGTAAATTTTTGAGAGTAACAAGGCGCGAAAATAAAGGATTTGTGAATATTTTGTTTTGATATAATTTATTTGCAATTGCTTTGCAATTCACCACCATCCGACGACTCGTACTTTTTGTACACAAATATCTAGATATGAGGCCGATCATCCTCGCGAAAATTAAATCACACAGAAATTAAATCTAATAAATCAACACCTCTTCCATGCAGTGGGACATAATTTTTCGTATACTTACATAAAATGGTATCAAACCAAGTCGTCTGTCTTCCTAAAATAAGATGAAAGGTATTTGAATGAAACATGATAGTCTACCGACATGACCGAATAAGAATGCAAGACTGGACGCTATACAGGGAGAAAATGAAGTACATGTACTTAACACACAGTGTCTATCGAGTTAGGCAGCTAACCACTATAAACAGCAGTAACCCGATTAATGTTAATCGAGTAAGGTTGAACACGCGTACGGGTAAGCGTATACGGTTTAAATAGTGGGAACCATGCGATAACTTGCAAGAGAATAAAAATAAAAAAAGTATGAAGGTTGGGTGATTTACTCCCAAGAACGTTTTACTAATTCATATCAGTGCATGCACAGTTTCCGTACAACAGCGAGAGATTTATAACTAGTTGTCATAATATATGTATATCTAGTCTTGTTTGGCTGTTTCTATCACCATCTTGTTTCCTGTTCTTAGATGCGTTTGTTATTGCTAAATATATAATTTTCACCGAAAATTTCATTCTTCTGTGTTATATACATGTACCACTACGGTAGCGCAAGTTGGAGTCTTACAAAGACTTGAAGAAAGATAGTGACTGTTCGTTTGCAAAGTTCTCGGTATTTAGGAATGAAAATCACAGGGTTCTTCGATAGAGACATTAAAACCTGTAACGAATCTCGTGTCTCAACAGGGGCGATACGTTAAAGAACACTAGGGATCTCTGCACATTGCCTAGAGCGCACAACAAAGGTCAAAGCCTCTGCTACTTCACCTAAACTCTTGAAGCTTCGATAAGTGAAATTGTTTTGACTTAGATGAGTTGGTAATCAAACATATCAATCTATGTTATAATTCATACCTCAATGGCTCTTTCTAGAGTGTATCCTCTCAGTGAATAATTGTCGTCAACTTCAAGTTGCCTCATCTTAACAAAACCAAGCATACCAGCTTTCTCCACACATGAATGGGCCTGTTGCCAAAACAAAACGGAATGGTGAAGTAAAATTAACTCGGTAGGCAATACATAGTGTTGTCAGATAAACATTGTCATCAAAAGTATATGCTTTGTAAATTTTAAAATTCCTAGAAAGATTTAGTTACGCTTAGTCATTCCAAGAATTCCCTTATTTGTATTCGGTAATTGGTGGCGTAAGTAAAAGTATGATAAAAGTTGTTTTATTAACTACTATTTGTGTGACAAATTACAGAACATATCTAACCTTAGTTCACCATTTGTACACATTTTGTTGTCGAGATCATTCTTGTATGGCCTCATGTTCTTATAAAATAAAATTCTAAATAAAATGTCTTAAAACTACAAGATCAATAATAGACTACTTGTGTCATATAACATTTTTTTTTCATTTAACACATTCAAAAATAGTATATGGCACATGCTTAAACTGTCCAGAAGAAATGTTGATTGTGGTCAGTTAAGTATTGTTAAGTAATATTAATAGGAACAATGACCCCTACATTAAAATGGAGCCTCTGATGCACCAATTTTCCAAAGGGCACGCCTACGGATCATATTACCTATCGCCTTCAATATTCGAGTCCCATTCGGGCAGATCCTAGTTTTCGTTTGTCTAAGGTTGTTATATTTACTACGAACATTCCGGTTTCCTCATATATCCCAGAACTGACAAATTCCATATCAGAAAAAAGGACAGAAAGCACCATTATAGTGTGAGATAAGCTTTCTTCTGTAATCCAAGAACTGACCATCTCATTGGCAGTGAAAACTATTGACAGAGACGGAAATCACATTACCTCACCTCACATTATAACTTACTAGTTTAGAAGAATAAGCAACCAGTTTTGTAAGAAGTACTCCTTCATCAATAAAAGGAAAACTGTTCTTTAATTGTTTTATTGCCACTTCTCTTGCAGCAAGAAGTGTTACAAGGACGCATTCACTAGCTGAACCCTGAAATCAATTATACTGCAATTAATGGATATTTAGACAAATGTGTTCATAATACTTTCAATTACAACCTTTGTATTTTTATAAAATAATGTATTTAAAGATAGCGCGTGTTTTGAATGTAGTGAATGAAAACTTAAAAGATGGTGAATGATAATTCAATTTCTAAACATTAGGTACACATCATTTACTTGAAATGTATTGGATATTCTAGACAAATTTATTCATATTTAATATATTTGTTACAAATCATGCAGTATTCCTGTTCCATGTGGTATTGTGTTTTTTCATGTTGCAAAATTTGAATCAGCTCTGATGTTCGTAGAGTAAATTCTTGTGACAGACACTATTTACTGATGACTTTTTACATACTGTAAAATGGCCCGATACTCAAAGATGATTGATACAAGATATGTATTGTAAAACATCGCCTGATTTCATTTTAGTGTTGTTTTATAAGGGTCTTTCCTGCATTAGTCTGCTTAAGAGAGACCTTCAAACAAAATAGTTTATATTTGTAATATCATTTGCAATAACCATTATCGAGAACAACATCCACCTCCTGCTAGAAATAGGTATCAATTAAACATGTAATCACAGACATACCGGCCCATGTCCAAATCACTATTCCAAAAGTAAAGTAAAACATTTTGAAAACTGGCAACTTAAGCGACGGTTACTCAGGAATGGTAAGCACCCTTACACCCTCCACGTGTGACATCAAAATTGAAAATAAAAGAGAGAACCATGGAATGTCAAATATATTCAGGATATTTAATGGATACTTATGAACAAACTTAATTGGGATTACGAATATACTGAATTAGTACAGTATTGTAATATAATTATAATACCGAGGCGACTGACGTTCCTTACCTGAATAACGCCACCTCCAGTTTCTTCTTCATGCATAAACACTTTTGGTAGACCTATCATCTTGCCTAAAATTAACCTATTATTAGTTAATACGGCTAATAGTATATTATACAAAAATTGAAATAATGTTTAGAAAGTATGCAGTATTTGTATAAAGGATATATAGTAAAGCCTTGATTCATTGCTACCATTTGTTAGTCAAATGTTGACATTATAAAGACGTTTGACGACAATTCGAGGCTCACAAAGACAAACATAGAACAATTGGTTTTTAGACTTAAAAACCACGTGGTGATTAGCTAGATTGCAAAACCTTTATCCAGTAGCATTTGATTGAGGTTTGCTGTATATGTAATCATGTTGACTTTGTACATAAAATTACATGTACCGATCTTTTACAGAAGATTTCCACTACCTTCAACTACGTATATGCTTGTGTCTATAATATTAGTTCAGGAATAGATACCGAAGCTGCAAAGACAGAAATGCATGTCCTGTTAATAAACAAGTGTCTCATGGGAACTTTAAAATCTTGAAGAGATTGTAGCTTACCTAGCCAATCCAATACAACAGTTTCTAATTCTGTACACGCAGGACTGGCAGCCTGATTTATAAACACAAAAATATAACACATACATGTAATTAAATATAATTATATATGTAAATGTATATAACATGATCACTTTGTAAACTAGAATCATTCTGTTTCCACAATGGCCAAGTCGGTCCGTTATATCAACGTACAGTATATGAATTTTTGATATAGAAGATTAAAATACAAAATATACCGGTATTTGAGGCGAATTTAACACAGAATGCTGTGAGCTGGTGGTTAAGAAGTCACACTTACGGATCACAAAGATTCTGATTACTTAGGTTCGAATTCCATTCTGATAGACCCTAGCTAGTACAATAGTGCAAAAAATGTGTCTGTTCGGCTGTCGAAGAGCGTTTTTCTGTGGACTTTCTGGTTTCGCCATCCCAGAACTGACCTCCTCGATATTAAACAGAATACATACTTATTTTTTATTTTACATTGTGTAATTTAGGTGAATTTTCAATGTTATTTTTTTATATGTATGTATGTATGTATGTATGTAGTATGTATGTATGTATGTATGTATGTATCCCTGTAAAAATATTTCAAAAGTTTTCAATTAAAGTATTTGATCACCGTGATGTCGGATTTTATTCTAATTTGTAAATTGATTCACATATTGTTGAGTTCTTTCATTCGTTATGACAGTAATTAAGTCTGGTCAGCCATAAGGAAAATGACATGTATTGGGTTAAAACATGGAGTTTATATACACAAAGTGGCTTGTAGATTTGCTTAGGAGCCGTTTATTGGAATTTTAGCATTATAAATCATTGTAAGCATAGTTAAAGGAGACTGATTGGCAGTTTATGATTACATTATGTTAGGCTATGTATAATTCATGCATGTTAGAATTGTCATATTGTCATATACCATTTTTTGAATGTATTTTATGATTAAATTCAAAAAATGGTATATGACAGAATGTTTATGGTAGCAGTCATTTTGTTCATATTCCACCAGAGTTGTATAATGTGCAATCAAAAGTTATATATTTGGTAGAAGTATTGAAGTAGATGGGTCTTGAAAGCGAAACTGACAGAAAGTAAAAGTACACTAACCACCAGAGAATATAATTATAGAAAATCTTATATACATATATTTAATTCTATTTCGGATATTGTATCACTTACCCAATACAAGAGGAGCCGGGTAGTTAAGTGTTATTAAGCTTTCAAACCCAAGACGTATCACCTTTGTGTGTTCGATCAGGACGATCTTGAGTTATATGCCGTAGGTTGTTACTCATAGGTTTAGTACTTTCAGTATATATATATACTGGACTTATTGGTCTGTGGTGTTAATCAATACTATTACGGGCAAGTGCACTAGCACTCAGGTCGTCATAAGAAACGGATCAGAAAAACCTGCGCGAACTCAAACACCAAATGTACTATCATTTGAATAAATCTTTGATTTAAAAGAAAAAAATCACGAATAGCTGATAAATATTGATGTGATGTAAATATTAATCTGACGTAAAACAACATTCACTCAACAAACTTACCCATGAAAACCCAACACATCCTATAGCGTCGGATAACATGTCTCCAAGTATTGAAGGATAGGAATTTCCTGCCGGAAAATATGCATGAAAATGGGAGTGCTGCCAATGAGTGATCTGTGGCGATAAAATATACATTATTCATATGTTCCATACTTGTACGCCCACGTGTTTTAAGCAAAATAGACGTTTCTTTATTAAAACTTTTTGTGAATGACACATTGCATAAGAAGAAATATTCGCGGTAGAAACTTTTGCAGTTTTGATCTTCGCGAATACCCCCCTCTTCTCACCCACGAAGGTTTCTACTTATACAGTATACATACAGGGTTTTAAAAAATTTGTCCATTATATATTATATAAAATGACTTGTTTGTGAGTACATTTGTTTGTATGGGCAACTGGTTGTAAAAATAGTTCTATAACCAAACTGCTGGACAGTTAATCCAGTGCCCGTCAACTATCAAAGCAATTTGTCCAATATAGTGTGACCTTGGTTGCTTAACTCCCCACATTCGGCGGACAACGAATTCAAGAAAAAATCCATTAAATTTTCAAACAATGTTCACAGAACATATAATGATATCGAAGTTTGATGCAAACAATTTGATGTTGAGGATAGCTCTCTAAGTAATGCCTTCATATTTATTTACTTTCAATTTCCACTAAACTGAACTTCCTAAAATGACACTAACATGTATGTTGTCATATTTTAGCATTTGTCCAACTTTTACACGGAAAGAAGTCAAAACTGGACTTCCATGGGACAGAGTTACGAATAACCATTGTCCGAAAAGTTAGAGTAGAGATAGATTGAGTAGCAGCCGATATATAGCTAGAGAAGCCGAAATGACCTGCAAAGTCGGCACTGATTCGTTATCTGATCTAATAAATACAATAGCTTACCCCTGGCATGATAGCTTTATCTACGTCATGCATGATTTCATCAAATTCCTCCCCTTTCTTTGGCGCCTTTTTAGGAAGGAGGTCTCTAAGGTAACCAGGTTCAACATCCGGTGTTACTCGTCTCAGATTTATCGTTTCCATGTAATCAGCTATATAATCTACCATTTCTTTTCCACGTTTACGAAACTCGCTCGAGTCCATCTTTACAATCTATCTTCATTTGCAACATAAATATTGAAATAAAACAATTTTGTGACCAAATAATGCAATTTGGACTAAATAAAATGCTTTTGGACAAAATTCATATAGTCATACATGTTTGTCATCTCCGATTTTATTGGAGATGTTCATCCTATCGTTCACAGTGAAACCTGAAATGTTCACTATGTTCATTATAATTTAACTGCTCACGTACTCCTTTGTCTTGCATTTATCAGGAGAGTTTTTAAAAAAGAATACTTTGAAATAGTTACAATAGAAAAATAATTTCTACGTTGAACCCAGTTTGATTTTTTTCAAGATTCGCATAAACATCGGTTTTTCGCATCGCGCATGAATACCAATACTCCCGAGTCGAATACCAATCCGCAAGTCCAGATGTCGAGCACTCTATCGTCTATTAAGTCTGGTTTTTTAACAAGCTCTACCTTCAATAACTGTAACTTGACCATAAATATGAATATGTAATTTTTTGTCATTGACTGAAATAAAATTTGTTTGAAATATTATCCCAGATTAATGACCTATTTTGTTTCTTCCAGACATGACGTCAAATGGGCGGGGCTTAATGTTTCTGAACAGCTGTTCCATGTCTAGGTCATGTGCGCCGTTAAAAATTCTTTTTCAAAACATCATTCAACGGAATTTGCAATTTTGCTCTCGTAAAGAAAGAATAAATTGTAAATATAAAAATTGACTGTCATTTTTTCCTGGTTCATCAAGTAATGAGCCAGATTTTAAAACTAGCAAATCTAAAATCAACTGCTTCGCAGTTCATCGGATTTACTAGTTTTAAAATCTGGTTCATTACTTGATGAACCAGGAAAAAATGACAGTCAATTCTTAAATACAATGTATATAAAATTATACAGCAAAACTTTAATTAATTGTCGCAATTTCTTCAATCACAATTTTGTACTATAAAGGGGTTTAGCGATCAACCGAGAGTCCAATAAGAGGAAAAGACGTTAGGGGTTACAAATATTGTTGCATTTAAGTGAGGGTGCCATATATAGTAGTATACGGAAGGACATTATAAAGAGGTTTTACTGTATAATAATATCACAATATTGTTGATAAGTTTGATGTTCCTGAATATATTTGACCCCTGGCTATTTCATGTTCCTCTTCTTCTCAATTATGATATCACACGTGGTTACAGTAGCTACATGTAGGTGCTTACCTTTTCGGAGCATATTGTCTCGTTTCCTTGGTGGAATTTCACATGTTAATCTTAATTAGCCATCTTTCAAAGTTTTGAATTTGCTTTTTCGAATGTGATTAAGACAAGGGCTGGTATATTTGATTTTGATTAATCAGTAAAACTTCGATTCATCGCCAAAATCAACCAATTTAAAAATGAAGGGGAAAAATTGAAATTATCCATTCATGAACAGCTTTTAGTAATACAAAGAAAGTATGGATCTATTTTAAAACGGAACTCGGAACAGCTATACCACTTTCAACAAATTAAATCAAATGATTATCATCTGAGGTTATGTTCATCTAGTCAGTCACTTTAAGTTTGAATTTTGAACGGTGAGTTCAGTAATGGAGTTTTACATCACAGTCAAGAATACTTCGCTGATATCGAGACGCCACCAATTCCAGATGAAGTTACTGAAATTTATACCTTACAGTGCGGTATTTGCAGTGAGTGTTCTTTATCGTGTCAAGTATACCATGACACGAGACCTCTGTTTGTAAGGTCTCGTCCGAAAGACACGTTTCTTAGTGCTAAGCATTTTGCGAAGGAAATGACAAATGACAATACATGTGAAAGATCGTTGTCGAAGTTTTAACGTCTACATGTAGCCTATCGGTCACAACGAAGATCAGAAAGTTTGGAGGCTCTGGTGAGGTGGAATTTTCTAAGGAAATGTGGTGATGAGTAAGGACGTTGTTAAAGACAACATAAGTTTAAATATATTGATTTATTTTACCGACAATTTGTGTTTTCTTATAACAGATGGTTTGTAACTTAAAACCTTGTTATTTGTCGCCGTTTTTCATCATTTATATATATCGTCGTAAAGGTATACCTATCCTCCATATCATGAATATCGTTTCATGATCATATGCAGGGGCTCATGATGAATTTTCATATGCTACTTTTGAATGTATTATTTCATAAAAATTCAAAAGGTGGCACGTGACAGTTCTTTTTCAAATATTATTCCATAAATGGCATAAATTCACTAAAATATGTTTCTTTTTAGAAGAATACAAATTCCTCAGGAAATGGCGATTTTGGTTACCAGGATTCGAAATATAGGCATTACAAACATGATAAATTGATAACCTCGGGTTTGAGGTGTTTTGCCTGTACATTTTACAGCAAAAAATTTACTTCATACATTTATCGATTTATATCAAATTTCTATCAATACATGCACATTCATATAGGGAATATTGTTTTAAACATTATGATATATCACGATCCTATTTTATAGACGAAAAATCGGAATGATACGGGCTCAAAACTCCTTTACAAAATACTACACACACAACCTGACCCGCCATCTTGAGATTATCAGAACCACTTCCGGTTAGGTATTCATATGAAAATTCAATCTTTTTTTTTTTAGTGTATTACTTTTTAATATGAAGTTCTAGATTTATTTAAACCGCCTCCATGGCTCAATGCTGGAGTATCAAGCTCGAGTAGGGGTTCTTTAGTCATACACACATCTTTTAATTATGATTTTCTGCTGCCTCGTATATTGTTCGGAATTAAGAGAACAGAGTATCAAGTGGTTTTTCCGGTGTCGGTATAACATGATTTTGGAAGTTAGGTCTGTGGAGTACTGACTCTGTGCACTAACACCTAAAAATCGCTGCGATTGTTTGATCCATAAAACACACCCGTACATCTCACGTATACACGAAAACAAGAGACTTGCTCGTCGCGAATAGCTAAAAATTTGTTGACGCAACTTAAACAACATAACGAAAAATAACCTTTCTGTCTGTCGTAAATATTCGAAAGTGCCGAGGTTTTTTCCAATAATTAAAGCGCAATGTAAACAATTAAAATCTCGAAAAATCAGAAAAATACGATATGTACGTATGACTCAATTATACAATGATCGGGCGATTACAGCATGATATACGAACAAAAATCCTTTTTCGCAAAAGGGTTCAACGCTTTATTGGAAATTCAGCAAAATACATGTAATTTATTTCTCTCGTCGGGAAAACAGCACTACGGTAGGTCAATTGGTAGAGTGCTCACTCCGTACGTAGGAGGTCGTAGGTTTGAACCGGACGGGGTCTGACCAAGACTTGAAAATAGGCACATGTAGCGACTGTTATTCGCAAAGCACTCGGCATTTAGACATGAAAGTCACGGGGTGCTTCAGAAGAGACTAAAATACCGATGCCTCGTGTCACGGCAGGCGTGGCACGTTAAAGAACCCTCTCCGCACATTGTCCTTGCACTTCACCTATAGCTGGTGACGTCTCAGTATAAGTGAAATATTTGATTTGGGCGTAAAACTTGAACATTTTTAAGAGAAATACTATAAAGCACAAACATACCGGTCTAAGTACAAATAGTCCAAGAGATCATGGCTAAAATCCGGGTGAACGAGGCCAAAAAGTTTTAGGGTTGATTCTTATAGGAAAATGTCCTTTATTACTGAAACCAATTTCTTACGCGTCAAATCGTTTCCGATTTTTTAATCAGAAACAGTTTTTGAAGAAAAGCCCCTGCAAATGTTAAATTTTGGTAAAAATAAAAAATTCCAGATTATGAAGTGTTTTGTGGCAAAAACAATACAAAATTGTTCATTCTATCGTTTATTGTGGACACATGATAGAGCTACGCGCATTATCCAGTGTGCAAATCGTTTTTTCTTTTATTCACCAATAAAAAACAATATCACAGTTATTCCTTAAATAAATATGTTGGGAACAGACGGGAGATGTAACAAACAATAATGTTTTATTTTAAGCACTAATCGGCAAGCATGGGCCAAAATAATGAATTTTTGATATTTTCGTATTTTTGGGGTAGGGGAAACATAATAATTTGCTACGGTATTAAGGTTCTATATTTCCGAAGTTTTGTAACATTTTTATCTACAGGACTACCAAGGCTTTATAAAAATATATAGTTTGTCATATTTAATGCATAAACAACAGATTGACAAGAATCGAAAGACGGTAGATATGATAAAAACGCAGTTTACAGCATAGATTTTATCGCTTATTTTAAAATTTTGACACAAAATCGGAAAACTGTAAGGATGTTTTGCATTTTAATCTATCACGTGTCCACAATGAACGATAGAATGAACATTTTTGTATTGTTTTTGCCACAAAACTCTTCAAAATCTGGAATTTTTGCTTTTTACCAAAATTTAACATTTGCAGGGGCTTTTCTTCAAAAACTGTTTCTGATTAAAAAATCGGAAACGATTTGACGCGTAAGAAATTGGTTTTCAGTAACAAAGGACATTTTCCTACAATAATCAACCCTCAAACCTTTTGGCCTCGTTCACCCGGATTTTAGCCATGATCTCTTGGACTAAAATAACAACCCAAAAGCAAAATCAAAACTTTGAAACACGCGAACTTCCCCGAGGAAAGTGAAGTCGGTAAACACATGACGTTTGCTAGCTACACCCATCATAGGTGTGAAATCAAAATGGAGAATGAAAGAAACATGGAACTATGAGACTGTGATGATATTTTTTCATCATACTTGGAAAAATAGAATGAAAACAAATTTAATCTAAAATTCTAAATATGTCTTTATTGAATTCTGTTATATAATTGATAATTTAACATTGAATGATTCGGTATAGAACAATTATTTCAAGCGTACTCTGTGGGGCGGAATCTTTACCACATATATAGCGGATACTTAATTAAAAACTTTCCATTGCTAAACTTTTTTTAGCGATTCGAAAAGAAACAAGGATCGCCGTACAAACCCCTTCAAGAATCATTTGCAAATAATGTTAGCTTGATGGAATATGACAATGTATGCCAATATAATTTTATAAATTAAATTAAGATACAACACTCATTATAGATGCAGTTGTCATATACAATTTTTTTAATTTAATCATAAAATACATTAAAAAAATGGTATAGGACACGTGCAGTTGAAGTTCATTGCATTGAATTAAATACCACTTTTTGTTAGTAAATAAAAATAGATAAACTGATAAATACAAAGATCAAATACAAACATATCGGCCCATCCATGCCCAAATTACAATCCAAAAAAGCAAAGCACGAACTTTAAAACTCATGTATCTCCTTTTTCTAATAATAATTTACTGTATCATATGATTCATTTTTATATTGTTTTAATATGTAATTTTACTATTTTAAAGTTTGAAAGGCACTTGTCATCCTTTTTCTCACATGTTCTCTTTATTCAAATAATTTATTTTTTTATATTGTTTTAATGTGTAATTAGACAAAACCAGATTTTTCCCTTGATGACTGAATATTGACTTACCTCTGATGGTACTTATCATCCGTTTCCTCTCTGAAATTGAATTTAAGATAAAATAAAAAGTTCCTGCTTAGTCCGTTTCTACGAGGAAACTGCGCATGTAAGATTGAAAAAGGAGTGACGACGTTTCCATAATATATTATAAAGTTATTGTTAATAAAATCCATGAGATGCTATATATCGACTTTTGACTGCCAGTCATGATTTTACTTGACGACACGATTTTACTACTGATTTAACTAGATATTCAATTCAACATTTACACGTCAAGTGGTTTAATTATAGATAGATAGATTAAAAAGTTATAAATTTATTTTAATTCCATAAATATTTTTTTCATTCAGTATGATGAAATTTAATAATGGTGTATTTAATTCAAATTAAAGGTTTTATAAATATTTTTAAAAAGTTGTATTTAATAATTTTAATAAATTATCAATTAGCAAATTTTATATTTATCAAAGTTTAATGATAAATTAGGAATCCATAAAATTTCATTAATCTAAAATTCTAAAATTTACATCCTCATAAACAAAATCAAATTCATAAAAGTTCGACAATACACAACCAGGACCTCTAAATAAATCAACCTCTCGGAATTTGCCATTATACTAGTAGATAAATGTGCTATTGTTGGCTTATTCTCCGCCTTTATATACCTCACCAAAAAAAACTTTAAGTGTGCACTGAGAAGCTAATAGTTCACTTTGAAATTTTTCACCAGCTTGAGATCGGCAAGTGCTCAAAGGATCAAACATCTCTCTTCTCTCTCTCTCTCCTCTCTCTCTCCTCTCTCTCTCTCCTCTCTCTCTGTGTACGCTATCGCCTAACGGATAAGTTATTTTCCCTCCGGACCCCCCCCCCCAACAAGCTAAGCAAGTGTATAAAGGATCAAACATCACTCTCTCTCTCTCTCTCTCTCTCTCTCTCTTTATTTTAATAAATTTATTTATTTTTACAACTGCGGATTCATTTTCAATAAATATTTATTTATTTTAATTACTTTATAGATTATTCATGTATTTATTTTATATATTATTTATATCAGGGACTAAGTATTTAACTATTTTTTATCCAATGATACTGCATTTTTATCATATATTTAATTTATTTACAAATCGAATTCGTGATTCATTTGCAGTAAATATGTTTTTAATTTTAATTATTTTATAGACTATTCATGTATTTATTTTATAAATTATTTATTTCAGAGATGAAGTATTTAACTTTTTTTTATCTCATGTTACCGCAGTTTTAGCATTCATGATTAATTTTCAGTAAATATATATATATATATATATTTATTTATTTATTTAACTACTTTAAGACTATTCGTGTATTTTTAACATATTATTTATGTCAGAGATTGGGCATTTATATATCATTTTCTATTATTTAATTAAAATAAAATATATCCATGGTAATTAAAGTATAGTATTACGGATATAATTTAGTGTAGAATGTTCTTATATAATATGATTGAAAATGAGATTCAAACTCTAGATCACTATTTGTCAAGCCACTCATATTATCTTAGAATATTACACAGGTAAGAAAGTGGTCTTTACAATATACATGTTACTGATGCTATCATCACCTATTGACGTGTAATCACTAAAAGTTTACCTGGGCACCTCATCGATAAACCGTCCAGTTAGTTTATTACCCGATAGAGCCTTGGAATGCAGAGTTACCGTTCTTGAAATTCTTAGAACATATTCTTGATAATGGATAGAAAGATATAAAGATATAAAAGAAGAGTTGAGTAATGGTGTTTAACATCCCAGTCAAGAATATTTCACTTATATCGAGACGTCGCCAGCTGTAGGCAAAAGTGCAGAAGTGTTGCCTGTGTGTTGCGCTGATGGCATTATACAGCAGGGTTCTTTAGCGTACCAAGCCCACCGTAACACAGGACCTCGTTTATTTTCATCCGAAAGAAGCGTGACTTTCATTTCGTAATGCCAAGTGCTTGGCGAAAAAAAAGTAACTACCCACTTTCAAGATTTGGGTCAGACCGGGGTCAAGTCCGGGGTTCAAACCCACAACCTTTTACTTACGGAGCGAACGTTTTACCAACTGAGCTACCGCAGTGGTTGGATACATAGATAGATAGATAGATTAACACAGAGCTAACTAAATGGGTTATTCAAAGCGGCTGCCCTGTGGTCAAGATACGGATAGCTAATGGCATAATAGCTGCTGGCAGATAGATAGCTAGATTAACACAGAGCTAACTAAATGGGTTATTCAAAGCGGCTGCCCTGTGGTCAAGATACGGATAGCTAATGGCATAATAGCTGCTGGCAGATAGATAGCTAGATTAACACAGAGCTAACTAAATGGGTTATTCAAAGCGGCTGCCCTGTGGTCAAGATACGGATAGCTAATGGCATAATAGCTGCTGGCAGATAGATAGCTAGATTAACACAGAGCTAACTAAATGGGTTATTCAAAGCGGCTGCCCTGTGGTCAAGATACGGATAGCTAATGGCATAATAGCTGCTGACAGATAGATAGCAGCTGCCAAAATGCTAACGGAACCAAGACAAGCTGTAGACTGGGCACTTATTCACTGTTCGACAAGTCTGTACTTTATCGTATTATCTAGTAAACAGTGCTCTAAACTACCTAATTTTGATAAAATGGGTTCGTTTAACGTCTAAATAAAAAAATACTTAATTTATATTTGGTTGGGACGTCACCAGCTAATGCTGAAGTACTTTTGCAGTAATGTCATGTGCTACTTTTGAATGTATTATTTCATTAAATTTCAAAAGTAGCGGAGGACAGTACGCTCAAGTGCAATACTACGGTGCAGGGAGGGTTCTTTAGCCTACCGTGTCTACAGTAAAACGGAGTATTGTATTTTCAGGTTTACCCCGTAGGATCAATGAATTTCGTTGGTAAATACTTTGAGCTTGGCGTAAACAGGGTTGGAAAATACGGAGCGACCATTGGTTGTAAAATAAGTGGGATGTGTAGGTCGAGACATCGGATACTATTTTGCATTTATGTGATCTTTGCGCTATAAGCAGTTTTGTGATTATTAGTCTCAAGATGGTTTAAAAAATTTTATTACTTCGTGATTTATTTGGAATTTGATGATGTTATAAAACTATGTTAAATGCTACATGGTATAATACGTAACATGTTGTTTTCCGTTTATAAAAGAATCAGGTCGAAATTAAAAAGCCGCCAAAATTTGAAATTAAGTCCATGTATAGTATACATCATGTGATGTGACCAAGTGAATTCGGGTATAACTTACAAACCTCGTCCAATGACGTTACGTAATCAATCGTCTTTAGACGTTATGGACGGTAACGATTTGTTCTTTGACAGTCCATAGCAAAGACAACAAAGTTAAAACTTAAAATTTGCAAATTGAGTTAAACACGTGAACTTCCAGCATGGAAGTGAGACCGCTGGTGATCCGGAATGGTAAGCAAATAGGTACACCCGAAACGTGTAAGATAGAACTGGCACGTCGGGTAATTTTGAATACGGAGACACAGTACTTGCAAACAGTATAGTGACGACGGTCATAAAACGAGGGCTTTGATAAACAAGAGTATTTGCGAGCAGCTTTATTCATTGTATAAAGTTCTGGTATCGTATTATTCATTTTGTGAAACAAATAAAATAATACAAATTGTAATATAATCTTAAAAGACAAGCGACTCGGCTAAAACACACGGTTCAAATGTTTTGGATTTTCTTAGTTCTACTTTTTAAATTTCTACAAACTTAGTAAATCAAAATGCAGCGATGTTTGATTTTAATGCGTGGAAGCCATTCATTAAAATTATTTAAATCCGGCAAATAGGAAAGTCTATTAGACCAACACCGTACTGAGAAACACACTATATAACAAATACACGCCTTTGCATTTTCTTAATTTTACCCTCCAGTTAAAACCGAAGATTCTGAAATAGACGTGTATTAAAATCACTGGCGATCTATTGACGACTACTATAGACAAATCTTTATTTTAGGGACAATTATTGCTGTTTAGTGTTTAGAAATGGGATTGTTTTATGATAAATTGAATTATACTGTCTACTTGTTCGTATCTGCTCATGTAAAAATAAACGCTTAATCGGAGCATATGGTTAAGACAGAAATCACGTTTAATTTCTAAGAGAGCATTTTATATCAAAGACATTTTGACAAATTGTTGTGTTCGATTTGGTAAGCAAGCTGCAGTTATATATATATAGATGCCTTGGCGATAGTTTTAAATAACGTCGTTGTGTTTGAAGTCACTATACGGTAGACATATTGGTAGATTGCTAATTTGATATGCGGATAGGTCGGGGTCTGCCCAAGGCTGCAAATAGGTACTGTTTTTTTGCCAAGAACTTGGTATTTAGAAGTGAAAGTCGTTGGGAAGAGACCTTGATACTGATGTCAGGCAGGCGTGGCACGCTCAAAACCCCTTCGATATAAGCGAAATATTTTTGACATAACTCCAATCAATCAATCAATCAATCAATCAATCAATCAATCAATCAATCAATCAATCAATCAATCAATCAATCAATCAATCAATCAATTAATCAATCAATCCATCCATCCATCCATCCATCAATCCATCAATCAATCAAATAATCAATCAATCAATCAATCAATCAATCAATCAATCAATCAATCAATCAATCAATCAATCAATCAATCAATCAATCAATCAATCTTGCAATCTGAATAATATTTGTACAGTATGGAAGAATTACATCTGAACCCTCTACTAAAATTTGAATTGCGTCTGAAAAAGCGTAAAATGACGATTGAAGATAATTGAAAATGTAATTTTTAATTTTTTATATAAATTTAGTGGGGTGGGGTAAAAAGGATGCTTTCCTAAAATAAAAAAAACACTACTAATAATGCCAAATCAAATAATTTTTATTGAAGATGAAACTGCATGAATTTATATACACGAAAGAAAAAAACCACTGTATATTAAGATAAGCTTTGGGCTGTGTCATATACCGTATGTTTTTTAAAAGAAAAAATAATCATAAAATACATTCAAAAACACATTTTTAATTAATTTAATAATTGGTTGTTTTTTAATGGTGTATGACAGCTGTTCCTAGTATTAAAAAAAACATCACTTTTTACACAGAGTATTTTACAAAGAGCTGTGCCAAACTAATGTTAGTACACAGTATAGCTGTACTTAACAAAGTCTTCTAATATCCTTCATTTATGTCTTACTCATAGCATAACTAAAATACCAGGATCGTTTCGTTTTAAGATAGTCGTCTTTATGTGAATCTTTGTCAAAAACCACATTTGGTATGTCCGTAAACTAAACAGGTGTCAAAAGCCACTTTAAGTTCGTAAACCAACAAAATAGGTGTGGCAATAATCAATTTAAGTCCATAAACCAAACATGTGCGATAGTCAAGGTGTCAATAGTCACCTTCAGTACATAAACCAAACAGGTGCCAATAGCCTCTTTAAATCCACAAAACCAAGAAGGTGACAAAAGCCACTTTAGGTCCATAAACCAAAAAAGTGTCAATAGCGACTTTAAGTTCATAAACCAAAAAGTGTCAAAAGCGACTTTAAGTTCATAAACCAGAAAAGTGTCAATAGTCACTTTCAGTACATAAACCAAACATGTGCGATAGTCAAGGTGTCAATAGTCACTTTCAGTACATAAACCAAACAGGTGCCAATAGCCTCTTTAAATCCACAAAACCGAGAAGGTGACAAAAGCCACTTTAGGTCCATAAACCAAAAAAGTGTCAAAAGCGACTTTAAGTTCATAAACCAGAAAAGTGTCAATAGTCACTTTCAGTACATAAACCAAACATGTGCGATAGTCAAGGTGTCAATAGTCACTTTCAGTACATAAACCAAACAGGTGCCAATAGCCTCTTTAAATCCACAAAACCAAGAAGGTGACAAAAGCCACTTTAGGTCCATAAACCAAAAAAGTGTCAATAGCGACTTTAAGTTCATAAACCAAAAAGTGTCAATAGCGACTTTAAGTTCATAAACCAAAAAAGTGTCAATAGTCACTTTAAACATAAAACAAACAGGTTGTAATTGTGATATTAATGCTATAATCCAAAATTGTGTCAATAGTCACTTTAAGTCAAAATAAGATGTGGACAGTCAATTTAAGGCCGTAAATCAAAGAAGTGCCAAGATCCAAATTTGAGTCTGTAAACAAAACAGGTACCAATGACCACTTAAGTCCATAAGTCAAAAAGGTGTTAATTTAATCATTTTAAGGCCGTAAAGTAAATTAAGCTATATGCAATTGATACATTGGGTCTGTAAAAGGAACCAAGCAGGTTCCAAAAGCCGCTATAAATCCGTAAACTCAACAGGTTACAATTGCAACTTTTAGTCCATGAACCAAAATGGTGTGTCAAAAGGCCGATTTATTACCCCGAACCAAAATGTTTCAGTAGACACACGATTTTTCGACATAACCTGTATTCTTGTGAATAATCAGCTGAACGATTTCGATTTGTCCATAGTTACTTCGTAGGACATGTGTAGCCTTGTTGATATTCATTGAGTCATTTCGATGTTTCCATAGTTACTTACTTCGCGTGACAAATACAAGCACGGAGCTGGTATCTATGGTGGTGGACTAAGCATTCAGGAGGATATCGTTAACCAAGGAATCAATACAGAGCATTATCAGATAAACATTGTTCATACGAATTATATGCTTCTTTATTTTAAAATTTCCGAAAACTATGCTATGGTTTATCGTTCAAAGTATTTCCTTAGAATCATTTGGTGAAATTGGATTGGGTCCAGTTAAAGTGGATTTGTTTCTAGCACTATTGATGAATGAGAAGTTTTATTCCGAAACGGTCGTGTTAGTAACAATTGGAACACGCACTTTTTTAATTTAATTTGAATTGTTATTGATAAAAAAATTCGATAGGTATATCTACACTCAATTCATTAATGATAAACAAATAAAATTGAGGGCTCTTGAAAATGTTTATTTAGTCTGGTTGAGTAACTCAAAGCACAACCGATAGGCAGACAACATTGACCTGTCCGCTTGACCTTTACTTTTTATGGATCAGGCCCCGGTTTCACAATCATTCCTTAGCTAAGATTTCATAATTTTGTTAATTTTTAAGATATTCAGGGATTTAAGGTGTTATTTCTAAGATCATCTCAAGCTTAAAACATTTGCATTTAGTTTTGACAAAAATATTCATCAATAGTTCCAAAAAGAGAATACCAAAATTTGCTAAATTTAAGTTAAGGAAAATCTTAGCTAAGGAATAATTGTGAAACCGGGGCCAGTATATTTTTGTATAGATATTTCAGGGGAGCGTTTCATGAAGCATACTTAAGAAAAAAGTTGTTTCCTAAGTATGACTTAGGAACAAAACTTTTCCTAAGCCCGTTTCATGAAATCGTCCTAAATATAGGAATCTTCATAACTCTTTCCTAAACAAAGGACAGGTAGATAGTTGACTTAGGACAGAACTGGACATGGCTACTGCCTATATTTACATGTTCTGACGACACATGTTCGACGAAAGCGTGATAAAGCTCACTTAATAATTTTGTTGCCGTGATATTATATCTGTATGAAACACACGTGTTAGAAGCCAGCGAATACTCACTCAAACAAAACACACGTAGCTTTGTTCGTAATCACGGGTAATATAAATATAAATGAAGTTATTGGTGATAATGCATTTTACTACGTCATACGCATTATCTTAATTCAGATCCGCGTCTGATAAAAACGGGTTTTATTTGATTTTTAGAATTAATATAAAAAAATAACTAAATTATTTAAACACGCGTTATAAAAATAATAAATCTACATAAAACATAAAAGTATTCCATGATCTTTTTAATGCCACATCGGTATTCCTCACTGAATTAAGTGATCGAACTATATGTCGAGTATAAATGATTAATAAAATACTCCTTTGTACACCCGTATACATATACCCACCGGTGAAAATAATTTGAATATAAACATTATAATAGTGTGGAATGCATGCAAACGTCATGTGTAGACGACATGGGATGAGTCTATACTTCGTTCATTTATTCATGCAAGTACGCAAATACTGGCACATGAAATAAGAAAATAAAGAAATAATTAATTATTCAAAATTACTATAACTGTAACTATGTATGCGTTGTAATATTCATTTCATCAGTTAATGTAAATATTTGAATATTTAGTAATACTTAATTATTTTAAAAATTACAATGTAGGCTGTACCCCTGGGAATCTGTATATAAATACACGAGGTGTTCCGGTAATTCCTAAGTTTTTCCTAACTTAAGACGGACTTATGGTTCATCTAAATTCATGTGAAAACCATTTGGTTGAAAAACGTGAAAGAGGGTACAATATACAATTGCGAAGATTTATAAATAGAAATCAAGCTGGAATTGATAACTTCAGAATTTTTACAATATTTGTTGCATTTTTTATGGTACACGCATTTTTAAAAGGAAAATAAATCGTAGAAAATCTAAACCAAAAATAATCTTGAGTTTTCAAAAAAAAAAAAAAAAAAAAATACTCGTATTTCTTTAACAAAATCAGGCCCCTATGCACTGCTCTATGACGTTGAATACATGTGTATCTTTTTTAATTAATTCGTTATACATGGTGAAAACTATTTTCCCACAAAATGTGTATTTTTGCACAATTCCAAACCAAATGGTTTTCACTTGAATTTTCCTACTTAGATGACCCTTAGGACACGTTCGTGAAACGCAAGAGTTTTAACTTACGCATTTCCTAACTCTTTCCTAAAAATAAGTTCAAACTTAGAAATGAACTTAGGAACCGTACGCGAAACGCGCCCCAGGTGTTTAAGTAGCCGGGGCAGAACGCTAACACTTGTGTAGAGTCAAATCAAATGTTAGTTACCTGTGATAAAACTTTCTTCTGAGTTATGAAAATCCTGACTCCAAACCCCTGCAGTCATATTATTTATTCTATTTTGTATAATAAGTTCTTAAATGGTAACTGCCGAATACAGTGGCTTAACAACTTGCAATCATTTTTTTTATAACGCAGGTTTAAATAATAAATGGGACTCTCAAACTTTTCCAAATTGCGAGTGGTTAGTTAGGTGTATAAAACAACGATATATGGATCATTTTTACAAGAATGGTACACTACATTAGATACTTCTTCCAAGGGTTTTTCATATAAATTATTTTGTAATGAATTTAAGTTGCAAAACTATTTTAGTTAACATTCCTTTTAATAATGTTATAAAATTATGTAAGTTTAGAACTTCAAATCATAGACTCCCCATAGAAACAGGTAGATGGTCTTGTATTAGTAGAGATAATAGAAAATGTCCACTTTGTAATAAAAAACAAACATACTAATCCATCCATGTCCGAATCACAATCCAGAAGCAAAGTAAAAACTTTGGAACTTACAGGTTAGACACGCGAACTTCCACCAGGGAAGTGAGGCCGGGTGCTCCGGAAGGGTAAGCACCTCCTGTTTAGCTAGCTACACCCGCCACGTGTAATCAAAATCGTGTGAAAGGAACATGGAACTATGAGATATTGTAAATTAGATATTGGGGATGAATTTCATCATATTTTAGTATGTAAAACTTTAAATTATTAAAGAACTTTATATATAGACAGTTATTTTTACAATGGGGCAAATTGAAATTTGATAGTTTATTTTCTAGTAGGGATATATTGACACTCAATAGATTATGTAATTTTCTTCGTATTGTTAATAAGTTGATTGCCAGTCCTCCTGGTTAGCTTGTATTTTGTATTCGAAATTGGCTTAATTTGCATTCCAAGTATGCACTGTATATGTTTATATGTAAATGTTATAGATATTCTCTATACTGTAAAAACGGTTTATAAGAAATAAAGTTTTTAATTATTATTGAAAGTATGGAACGGTTACTAGTTAAATTGAAAAATATTTTCAAACAATTATCTAAAACACAACTCCGTGTGGTGTGCGAGTTTACAGCTTTGCAGTTTTCGCACTTATGCAGGTATTTAGAGTGCTAGAACACACCCACAATGCCATATAAGTAACTGACCATTCCAGAAATATCTTGATTCCAAAGTCCTTGGAAATGTTTGTTGGTTGTTTAAAGCACAGGCTAATAGATAACAGTGACCCTTACAGTTAAGTATCGAATTCCACTGGAACACAGACCACAGCTGGAATAAGTTTTTCTGTTCATCTGCTGAAGATCGGTGGTTTTCTCTGGGCACTCTGCTTTCCCCCATCATACCCGAACTGACTTCCAGGATATGTGAAAGATTCTTAACTGAGTGTAAAACATTATTCACTGCTACTTGAATGCTCAAGTGAGCAAAAAACCTATCTGAATTGAAGAGTTTTATAAAACCATTGAACTGTCTAGAAATGGTGTTTGTAGTGCTATAACGGCCAATGCCATGGAAAGCAAACTAATTAACTTAATATTAATAACTGAAGACAGTTCAATGGTTATATTTACATTTCACATTTTTGGAACATTTTGTTTTGATTTTTAATCCTAAAATAAATTTAAAACAGTGTGATATATGACATGCATTTCCAATCACTGGAACAGCCAATCTATAACTTCATCTCTATACACGTGACACATGTCTGTAGAAATAAACAAGAAGAGTGTCCTCACTTTAGCAATGTTAATTATAGTTTTATAATATACATAGTTTAATACAATAAAACATCATAACTGCTGTATTCAATAATAATCAGAGACAAAATCTGCATTTACGTATGAAATTTATTTTCTAAATTAATGAAAAACATTAACAAACAACTAATAAGTTAAAATTGTTAAAAATTACTTAATATACAGTACTCAATCTAGAAATGACATACTTAGTGGAGTCATTCTGTTCCAGTCTTTGAGAAAATTGGGGCTATTTTTAAAAAAAGGGTGAATATAACCACATACACTGATCCATTTTTAAACAACTTTTTTGTTGTTTGTCATTCATTCGATATCATATTTATTTAAATGCTACACCTCATTTTTTGAAAACTGTCAGAGTTAAATCTTAATACAAAGACAACGAAGTCACAGAATATATTGAAATAATAGGCCATTGTTGGCAATCTGGATGTTTTTTGCATTTGTACTAATGGCATCTCCTAGATTGAACACTTCTTGTATGCACTAATAAATATATAAAAAATAACTTTAAATTCATTGACCAATTTTAAAGCTGTCATTAGCTACATCTTAGAGTATTCATAATGTAAGCACACATCACTTAATCTTCCAAACTTTGGGATATATTATACATAAAATATACCACTGGATGGCACATGATCACCGTTCCATTTAGTGTTAAGAGATTATGGCACAAGGTTACTAGATGAGCAAAGCATGTTGCTTTTCAGAAATTGAAGATGCTTTAAAAAAAGCAGTACCAGTATTTCTCAATTTCAAAGTGTTATGTATAACCCTGTTGAGAACAATCTCTGGGAAACTAAGGAGAAAAAACACAGAAGAAAAAGAATTGTTGTACTTGGAATAAGTGTGGCAATAAGTGAGGTGGTAAAATTGGAGGGATTATAATCAGGGTTATGTAGCACAACAGAGCTAATCACAGTATTAGTGGATGTAATAGAATGATTTACAGACCAGACATTCTGGTTGAGATCTTTTAGTCTTGTGTTTGTTGTGGTAGAGTGTTTGTTTACTTTATCATGCAGGAAGGTTGAGTTCAATTCTCAGTGTGGGTATGTTTTTCCTGGTGCCCCCCCCCCCTTCCCTCCTATTACAGTGGCATTCAACATCTATAATACTTTGTGGTAATGACATGTCATATACAGTCAATCCTGTCTATAAAGGCCAAAGAAACCAGTAAAAGTTGCCTTTATGAGCAGGTGGTCCTTATAGAGGTTCAAATAACATTAATAAAGAGCAACTAGGATGAAATGTTACTAGTCTTTAAAAGCAAGTGGTCCTGATATAGAGGTATCCTATAAGGCAGGATTGATTGTAATCTGTATATCCACATGCACACTTGACATAACACAAACCTGCATCATACATATGAGTATAAAAATATAAAACAACAATTCTAACTTGATAAATAAATGAGTTAACAACAGAGATATTGTACTTGTAGATATAACTAGAGCTGCAAGTCTTTACTGATAGCTTTGGTTTTGCACCCAAATAAAATAATGATAGCCCAACATATTTGGGAACAGTCAAGATACATTCACTTATAACAAGAAAGCCAGTTCAAGGATGGTGGAGGGAACTGGAGTGCCTGTAGAAAACATTTGACCCAGATGAGCCAAGAAACAACCACATCGAATACTTTTATGACTTATATGAAATAATATTAATTCTATGATATTGGAATGCATTGCCTGTGTGTCGCTCATTTCAAGCTAATTCTTTCATAAAGAGATTACAGAAAAGGTCTGACCAATCAAAATGTTTGAAACAAAGGACAATTACCTAAATAGTTATACAATAACCTCTAGATCTACACAATGGTAGTTAATCCTTGGAATGAAGCAGGAATGTAGCAAAAAGTATAAATAAATAACTTTTATATAAAGTGTAAAGTGTACAAATCAGACTCCAGGTTCACAATTATTCCTTAAGATTTTCCTTATTTTAAACATGTTAAAATGTAATTCTTTCCCTTCAGAAATTCTAAAATGGTTCACTTTAACAGGTGTAAATCTTTTTTATTAATATCCAAGTTCTACATTGATATCATACCTCTCAACACCACTAAAATCAAATGACCAGTTATAAAAAAGAAACTTTTTTCTGTGTTTAAGCCTTCCACCTTTCCTTTTTTATATATATTGAAATAGCTTATGAAGACTCGACTTCTACATGCAAACTAACATTACTTAAACAATTAAATACACTTTCAAACAGTACTGCCCATTAAATAAAATCTTCATGATACAACTTCAGTGGCAGGTTGTTCAAAGCTCTGTTTAGTTAACCAGCTGGATAAAGAAATTTAGTATGTTTTGTACTGCCTAGGTTATTTTTTGCTTTTTTATATTAAAAAATTAAAGTACAAAAGCTATTATCAAAACAAGCCATTAATTTTCAAGTTTAATAACATTTTCTAGTTTCTCCAACCATTTTGTTAAGCTAAGGAGCTTTGAACAATCTGGCCCAAATAGATAATATTCTGGTGTATAAGAATCCATTTAATGGATGATATAAAATACAGAGCATTTCAGAAACCATATCCCAGCTTTAAATGCTTATAAAGTTTATTCTCCAAAGTTCATGAAAACCAAAACAATAGACATGGAATTTGACTGAAACTGATTTTCAATGAAGACATTGTTGGCTTTTAGAATGGTTTAAGGTTTTAAACAAATTTTTAATTTTTACATTTTGCTTCAGAAATGACTCAAGACTGATCAATATTGACAATATTGAAAATTAATACAGTCAAACATGTGTTACACGTGTATATATCAGTCACCTGCTTTTGAAGACTAGTAAAATTTTATCCCAATTGCTCTTTATTTGTGTTATTTGAACCTGCATATAGGACCCACTTGTCCATAAATGTCACTTATACTGGTTCACTTAGATGACCTTTATAGACAGGTTTGACTGTATTTCTATTATCAATTTTGCACAACAAACAATATACCTTGAGTGATCTGTATTCTAAATGACAAAGTGACATTTGCCATAAGAAAACAAAAAGACTAAAGTTTAAATCTGTAGCATTAAAATATGAGAAATATCTTTTGGAATGAGATAAATAAGGGTATACATGTATAAACTACTTACATAAATATGGAAAAACGATGACATTTTATGAGGACTAAAGAAAAATCTAATGTTTTATACAAGCACCATATTGTTATATACATGTTCAGGTAGGATTTTGTTGAATGTTAAACATCATTATAATTGTATCTAGTGCTCATTCGAGGATTTTTTTTTAGATAGGACCATTTCAAAAAAAAAAAAAAAAAAAAAAAAAAAAAAAAAAAAAGCATCCTCTAAAACACCATTATATCAATATTCTGCAGTCAGGTAATATTAAATATGGCCTACTAAAGCCTTAGTGATGAGGGTATTTGGAGAACAAAGAATCAATGAACCCATGGTCCCTTCTTCAATGAACACTGATTGTATAACAATTTCTAGCAGTAACTGTTGTATATTTAATTTTCCAATAACTTTATGCGGAATCAAAGTTGGGACATATTTTCTGAAACACCCTGTACAACATTCTGTTTAACAAGCACATATGATGTGCACTTGCTGGTACATACGATAACCTAACTCAACAGATTAGACACAAACAAATCTTAATCTCTATAACAATGTCGTAAAACTATTACGGTAAATGCTGCAAGTCTTACTGGAAATCAACAAGTTATATTCCTATTTACATAATGTTGCATCAATCTGCTGCACTTGCGGAAGCGCCAATTTGATTTTGCGTCTGTAATTTGGACAGATTTGACGTGGATTACTGGCATCGTAATAGAGTGGATTTCTTTCTAAATAAACAGTAACTAACTTTTGCATGGGTTCTAGCTGCTTTAAATCATCCCAGTTTTCTATTTTGTTGTCATTGAACTAAAAAGTAAAAGTAAAATATCAGCTTTAAAATGTGTAAAGAAGTGTAATTTTTTGAAAAATTAAATAAAATTTTAACAATTATGTTGAAACTTCAAGACAACAACTGATTAGGAGTGTTCTATAGCCCAATCAAATTTCTTTGACTTATACTAAGGTGGTCAGTTCTGGGATGGTAGAGTGGGATGGATGGAAAGGTGTTTTTGCCCTAGTGAGAACTTTTTCACTTGTATCAAGGCAGTCAGTTCTGGGATGGTGAAGAGAAAACTGAATTTTATGTACATGGAGAAAGTCACCTAGTGAACTGACAAGCTTTCAATTACTTGAATCTTTCAGAGTTGGATTCAAACCTAAGCAGTGAGATTGTTGTTGTTGTTGTGGAATGTTGCTTAATGTTGCATCAGCAATTTTTTAGCTATTCATGACGTGAACTACTTTATTAATCTCTATGGATTAATCTATGACCAACTTCATGTTTGCATGTGAAGTGCAAGTGTTTTATGGTCTGCCTTGTACCAGCGCGCACTCAGGGCGACTTCAAGGTGCTAGCTCACCTCCACACCATTTGCTCACCGCCACAGACAATAATACCACATCCCCAGTAACATTATACTGACACTGGGAGAACCAGTAAAGGCCATTGCCATTGGCAAGAAAAATTCACTTTTCCAACATGTGGTTTAAACAGGACTCGAATTCACAGCATTGAGAGACCCTGGATTTATAGACTGACGGCTTATCCACTAGGCCATTGCTGCATCCTAAGCGGTGAGAGGCATTTCTCTTAACTAAAGGATTAAAGAAGGCATAACATCAGCATGATCAGTTTGAGTAAAATAACATGACTGAAGTAATGATACAAACTTACTGACCTCTTAACAGAAGTCTATAATAAATTTGATTCAAATATGTTTTCTGGTTTTCTAAATTGTTCGTCCGAAAACTTTTAGGTTTACTTCAAGTTAAAAAAATATTTTTAATAAATTTTCATTCGTATAATCTTGATGTTTTCCCTGCTCATTATTTTTCACATATAAAAATTCACTTGGGACATCGATTCACAGTGTAAAGTATAACCGTAAAAATAGCAAAATAAAATTCTCCGCACGTAAAAGAAATTATTTCTAAACACTGTAGGAAAATTTCTAGTTTTTTTCTCAACATGTACAGTAAATTTTTTCACTCAGTTTATTTTTGCATAAATTCCAGAAAGTAACAAGGTGTGAGAAAAAACTTTCTAATATAGATTACTTTACAACATTTCAAACTTGCATTTACAATTGCTGTCATCTGACGAGACAAAAACAAAAGTACATGTATGTCAATATATTGAAATGAAGATTTTCATGAAAATAAACCAAGGCAAAAATTCTGGATTTACATTATTCTTACCCAGAATTCCTCCATCTCTACTAAATGACTGACATTTTCTATCCTTTCAATTCTGTTACGCTAAATCTAATGTTGTTAACTTCAGCTGAAATAAATAAAATCATGAAATTATTAGGGTATCATTGTTGTCCATGTGATGTGTGATATACAATGATCAGGGCTAAGACAACGATTTCCTAAATCAAAATTAACAAGCATTCTGAGAGTATTGCAAAACAATACATAGTCCCCTACCAGTCGCATATTTCACTAATCGCAAAGTTTTAGGTAAAATGTACCTTATTATATGGTACAAAGATTTATAATTATAAATTATACGTGTTGTTCAAGATGTAAAGCAAAACTTGATCATAGTAAAATAAAAAACCAGCAATGGAGTTCTCAAAAATTTTAAGTTTAATCATGAATAGGTTAATTCTCCCAAAACCTTCTTATCTGTGACAGTATGTAGAAAAAAGTGCAAAAAACTGAAATTTCATTGAATTATTAAAGTTCAAAGGGCCATAACTACCGTAAAAATTAGCAGATGGAAATGAAACATAAACTTGATCTGTAACTCATCATGGTAGACTCATATACCAAAAATCAGTTCATTATCTAAAAGCATTTAGAAAAAAAGCGGAAAACTGAAATTTCAGTGAATTTTCAAAGTTCAAAGGGCCATAACTCATGTAAAAATTTGCCAACCAGAATGAAAATCTGATCTGCAACTTATCATGGTAGACTCACATACCAAAAATCAGTTCATTATCTAAAAGATTTTAGAAAATAAGTGTGGAAAACTGAAGCGTGACAGACAGACGGACAGACAGACAGAGCACAAACCTAAAGTCCCCTTCGGCTTTCGCCGGTAGGGGACTAAAAACAAACACACAAGACTTTAAAAACACAAACACAACTCAAAGAAATATGTATTTTAAATCTCACAAAATTCATCTTAAACCTTTTATCTTGTAATTATCGACTAGAAAGGGTCATCCAATTCCAACTGATGATGGATTCTGAAATTTAACCGATTCCCCATCACTACTTCATCACATATACTGCCAGGTTGATTTTTATTTGGATAGCTCACCTTTGTTGTTGGGGATGACTTAATCATATAGCATACAGGTACTTACATTTTTGTCCAGACCTTCAATTTTACTGATTCCATTGTGATCTGCATAAAACTCCTCTAAATTCTCTAAGGTCTCTAATCCCTTAATCTTTGTAATACGATTACTCTGAAAACAGAAATACTGGTATAATATCGGTATCCAATACAGATTAAAGTAATTATTGTGTTTAACACCCCCATGCAGTGTACGTGTGTAAAGGACATTTGAATTCCTACCTCTCTTTTTATGATTTGGATCTATGTACCTTGCTCAGTCAAAATGCCACAAATGACATTGCAATGCTTTGATATGTACATACCAACCAAAATGAAAACATGGAATTTGAAATAGACTCAATCAATTTCATAAAAACCTCAATATTCTTTGCAATAAAGTCTGCTCTCTCTTTTTCTAGCTCTCTCTCTCTCTCTCTGTGTGTATTTGAGTGTGTGTGTTTGTTCTAAATACATTACCTGAACACTGAGACATTTGAGGTTCACTAAGGTTTCTATTCCTTGAATTTCTGTAATCTTGTTTTTACCAATAAATAAACTTGTCAAATTTGTCAGGTTTGATATGTTTTCTATCACCTAGAAAAAGAAAGATTTTGTTTTGAAATTATACTTTGATTATGTATGATGAGATCATGGGAAAACATGGAATGGGTACCATCAATGCAAATGAGGAAAGACTTCTAGAAACATGTTGTGTCAACAACCTAGTAATTGGAGGCTCTTTATTCCAACATAAGAGCATACACAAAAAACATGGGTATCACCGAATGGACGTAACAAAAACCAGATAGATCACATCTTAATTAACAAACAAGAGGCCCATGGGACTTAACGCTCGCCTGAGGCTGAGTACATATCTCATGCAGAGGTCCAATGGTCAATGACATTAATAATAAAGAATTTCAAAATTTTTAGCAGTAAGGGACAATTTTATGCAAGTATTTTTGAGAATTAATTATAAAAATTATAATATAATATGCTAGCTACAATATATTGTTTATAAACAGCTAAACATCTATATATCAAAATGTTCAATAGGCCAATACCTACAATATTCTAATACATGTAATATACATGCCTATACACAAAGTTTACAGTTTTTGAGATAATTAACCATTTAAGTATTTGTTTCCTGTCTATGACTTTGACCTTTGAACCAATGACCTTCATTCATATATCACAATGATCGTTAGGCCAATACCTACAATATTCCAGTGTGTGTGTGTGTGTGTGTGTGTGTCTGTCTGTCTGTCTGGATGGATGGATGAGTTACAATGGATACAAAAAAAGAGGCCAATGGGCCTTAACGCTCACCTGAGGCTGAGTACATATCTTATGGAGAGGTTCAATGGTCAATAACATTAATTAGAGAGAATGTCCAAATTTTCAGCAGTAAGGGCCAATTATATGCAAAGGTTTTTTCAAATTAATTACAACTTGTCCTAAGAATGCTACCTGTAAAATATCTAAAGTCTAGCTACACTATATTATTTATTTATAAACAGCAAAAACAAAAGTTTGAACCTATAACCTTCATCTATACATCAAAATGATTGTTATGCTAATACCTACAATATTCTAATATACACGCCTACACAAAATGCTTATAGTTTTTGAGATAATTAACCATTTCAGTATCCGTTTGCATCTATGACCTTGACCTTTGAACCTATGACCTTTATTCATATATCAAAATCATCCATAGGCCGATGCCTACAATATTCTTGCTTATATATTTATACAAAAAGTTTATAGTCTTTTTGGATAATTAACCATTTCAGTATCCGTTTGCATCTGTGACATTGACCTTTGAACCTATGACCTTCATTCATATATCAAAATGATTGTTGTGCAAATGCCTACAATATTCTAATATATACCAGTATGCCTATACAAAAAGTTTATAGTTTTTGAGATAATAACCATTTCAGATTCATTTGTATCTATGACTTTGACTTTTGAACCTATGGCCTTCATCTATATATCAAAATGATTGTTAGGCCCATACCTACAATGATCTTACATATATGCCTATTCAAAAAGTTTTTAGTTTTCCAGATATATTGACAAATACAATTTTAGCAATTACCCCCTTAAGTATCTTGTCATTTCCCCATATTGGCCCCTTACAGCTACAATTTGTGCAAATCTAAAACTAGGTGCCCTAAGTATGTTCCATGTAAAATATCTAAGCTATATCTCTAGCAAGTTCAGAGGAGATGATTTTGAAAAATTTTCACAATTTTTCCCTTTATGTGGTCCCATGGGGATATAATCCCTTCATTTGTGCAAATCTGAAATCCCCTCACCTAGACATCATTGGCAAATATCATCCAATTTGGCTGGGTAGTTTTGGAAAAGTTGATTAAAATGTAAAAAGTTTACACACAACACACGAGGACCAACGGATGAAGATAGATGGCAATAGCTCATTTGAGCTTATGGCTCAGGTGAGCTAAAAAACAAAAAAACCAGAAAAATGTGCATAAAATTAAAGAACTATTATTAAATTGATCAGTTTAAAACAATGTACTTCAATTTGAAGAAATTCTATTAAATATTTATTTTCAACATACACTGTATAAGTATTTCACAAAATATTTCAAAGTATGGCAGAAAGAGAAAATTTGACTACCTGTAATCAGTTGATAAATCCAACTAAGTTTCTAATAACTGTTCCAGATGATTCTATTTTAACTTGTGAGAACTATGGTAGCATATTGGGTAGAGTGCTGGCTTTGTATGTGGGAGGTCAGTGTTTGAAACCCAGTTGGGTCTGACCAAGACTTAAAAACTGATAGTAACTGTCCTATTGGCAACACTTGAAATTTTGAAATAAAAGTCACCGGTTCCTTCAGTAGAGACCTTAAAACCAATGCCCCATGTTATGGTAGGGGAGCCAGGCTAAAGAAACCTTCCTGCACATTTCCTTGAACGCACTGCAACAGTAAAATTTTCAGCTACTTCACCTATAACTGGTGATGCCTCGATATAAGTGAAATATTGTTGACTGGGTTTAAAATTCTATTCATTCAATCAATATTTTGACTTACCCGTTTTCTGTTTGATCCGAGTTCAAGCATCTTGCGTAGAACAAAGTGATTTATATTCTGTATTTTGACTTACCCGTATTCTGTTTGATTCGAGTTCAAGCATCTTGAGCAGAACAAAGTGATTTATATTTGTATTTTGACTTACCCGTATTCTGGTTGATCCGAGTTCCAGCATCTTGAGTAGAACTAAGTGATTTATATTCTGTATTTTGACTTACCCGTATTCTGTTGATCCGAGTTCCAGCATCTTGCGTAGAACAAAGTGATTTATATTCTGTATTTTGACTTACCCGTATTCTGTTTCCTCTGAGTTCCAGCATCTTGAGTAGAACTAAGTGATTTATATTCTGTATTTTGACTTACCCCTTATTCTGTTTCCTCCGAGTTCCAGCATCTTGAGTAGAACAAAGTGATTTATATTCTGTATTTTGACTTACCCCTTATTCTGTTTGATCCGAGTTCAAGCATCTTGCGTAGAACAAAGTGATTTATATTCTGTATTTTGACTTACCCGTATTCTGTTTCCTCTGAGTTCCAGCATCTTGAGTAGAACTAAGTGATTTATATTCTGTATTTTGACTTACCCCTTATTCTGTTTCCTCCGAGTTCCAGCATCTTGAGTAGAACAAAGTGATTTATATTCTGTATTTTGACTTACCCCTTATTCTGTTTGATCCGAGTTCAAGCATCTTGAGCAGAACAAAGTGATTTATATTCTGTATTTTGACTTACCCGTATTCTGTTTGATCCGAGTTCCAGCATCTTGAGCAGAACTAAGTGATTTATATTCTGTATTTTATCTATTTTGTTATTTACAAGGTAAAGTGTGTGTAACTTTGTCAATGTATCTAGTCCTTCTATTACTTTAATTCTGTTATATGACAAATCTAGTGATCTGAAAGAAAAGAAACAAAAATCAGCCCTTTCAGTAAATTTTAAAGTAGAATAAATCATTCTGAAAGCAGAATTCAGTATTGAATAACAAACATTGCGAAATCATATCAACAAAATGTAATCTTGGTGGCAGTAGGCAATAAACTTATCCAAATCCAAAGAAATAGAAGACAGCTTTTGTTGCCCTGCTGGATTTATTGAAAATATCTACAACAGAAAAATATTAACATCATAATAGCAAGAAGCTCAATAGTATCTGTCTAGACTTTCTAGAACTTTTATATCCATTTAAATTTAGGATCGCATACCAGACACAATTTACAATATACAACAACCAAAGAATTTTTCACATCAGCCACATTGGATTTTGGATGGCCCTACAAGACACAACCTGCATCAAGCAAGGATCTTTGTAAATAAATATGGTTCAATTCATTCAAGCCGTCTCTCCAGAGTGAAGATTTTCAACGAACTGGGTTAAAATAAAAATTCAATCGCATCATCCTAAAATACGGTCAACTAAAAAATTTGTCTGAACAAAAAAAGATACAAATGATTAATTCCTATTTATCTAATTTCTATGTATCAAAGAAATAAATTAGTCCATAAAATGACTAAACCTGCTTATCTGCTTTTCTATAGTAACAATAGTATTCTTTGATTTCTGACAGCAAAGTTAGAAAAAATTTTGTTCACATTAACCATGGTCATTCCTCAACTATTTTGATTCAAACTGTCCGAGTGGTTTAAGAAAAGAATATTACCGGTATTTTCCTCTAGATTTTACCAGTTCTATACTTAATCAATAATGTAACCCCAGTAAGCCTTCTAGATTTTACCAATACTACACTTACTGTAACTCCAGTAACCCCTCTAGATTTTACCAATACTACACTTACTATAACTCCAGTAACCCCTCTAGATTTTACCAATACTACACTTACTGTAACTCCAGTAACCCCTCTAGATTTTACCAATACTACACTTACTGTAACTCTAGTAACCCCTCTAGGTTTTCCACTTGGGATAGTTGGTTATCGTTCATATCTAACTCCCTTAACTGTGACATTGATCCTAGTCCTTCTAACTTCTTTATTAAGTTCTGCCTCAAACAAATAGTCTACAAAATCAGAAAAAAATATGTCCAAAATAAATGCTGGTATATATGATGTATCCAATTAATGGACTGAGGATCACCATATATGCTTATCCTTATGTCCGAATTCCACTGGGACAGATCCTAGTGTGAGATTAATTGTCAGTCTGCTTGCAAAATGTAGGTGGGTGATTTCTCTGGTCCTCAGTTTCCTCCACCATTCCAACAATAACTTTAATGATAAAAGCGAAAGGATCTTAACTGGGACATAAAGCACCATTACTGTTGCACCATTACTCAACTCCACTCTACTAGACTGATATCATAATGAAAACAATACAGCATAAATTCTCTATATTAGTCATGTTGGTATCAAATGTATAGTAAAATCTTGTTATAAATGTACCTTGCAGTGCTCTAGAATCCCCATTTCCCATCTCTTGTACCAAGAGTATTTTGGTGATGGGAAAGCGATAATTATTTAATATTGGCTTTCTTCTCAGTGGCAAAGTGAAATTAATTACAACAAGAGGCCCATGGGCCTTATATGCTCACCTGAAAACTAATGGCTAGCTGATAGATTTAAAGAAAACATAAATACTAAACCCCAATGACTTTTTTCTTTACATCATGATAACCATTGTTTCAATACCCACAACATTCTAATATACATGCCTATACAAAAAGTAAA
Source organism: Anadara kagoshimensis (assembly GCA_021292105.1). NCBI lineage: Eukaryota > Metazoa > Mollusca > Bivalvia > Arcoida > Arcidae > Anadara > Anadara kagoshimensis. Next base: position 65,126,655 of record CM037870.1, read on the forward strand.
TAGTTTTCAAGATAATTAACCATTTCAGTATTGTTTCACATCTGTGACCTTGACCATTGAACCCATGACCTTTTTCTATACATTAAACTGATCGTTGTATCGATACCTACAACATTCTAATATACATGCCTATACTAAAAGTTTATAGTTTTCGAGATAATAAAACATTTCGGTATTGTTTCGCATATGTGACCTTGACCTTTAAACCAATAACCTTTTTCTATACATCAAAATGATTGTTGTATCAATACCTACAACATTTTAATATACACGCCTGTACAAAAAGTTTATAGTTTTCAAGATAATTAAACATTTCGGTATTGTTTCGCATATGTGACCTTGACTTTTAAACCAATAACCTTTTTCTATACATCAAAATGATTGTTGTATCAATACCTACAACATTTTAATATACATGCCTATACAAAAAGTTTATAGTTTTCAAGATAATTAAACATTTCAGTATTGTTTCACATCTGTTACCTTGACCTTTGAACCCATGACCTTTTTCTATACATCAAAATGATCGTTGGATTGATACCTACAACATTCTAATATACATGCCTATACAACAAGTTTATAGTTTTCGAGATAATTAACCATTTCGGTATTGTTTTACATCTGTGACCTTGACCTTTGAACCCATGACCTTTTTCTATACATCAAAATGATCGTTGTATCAATACCTACAACATTCTAATATACATGCCTATACAAAAAGTTTATAGTTTTCGGGATAATTAACCATTTCGGTATTGTTTTGCATCAGTGACCTTGACCTTTGAACCCATGACCTTTTTCTATATATCAAAATGATCGCTGTATCAATACCTACAACATTCTAATATACATGCCTATACAAAAAGTTTAGTTTTCGAGATAATTAACCATTTCGGTATTGTTTTGCATATGTGACCTTGACCTTTGAACCCATGACCTTTTTCTATACACCAAAATGATCGTTATATCAATACCTACAACATTCTAATTTACATGCCTATACAAAAAATTTATAGTTTTCGAGATAATTAAGCATTTCAGTATTGTTTCACATCTGTGACCTTGACCTTTCAACCAATGACCTTTTTCTATACATCAAAATGATCGTTGTATCAATACCTACAACATTCTAATATACATGCTTATACAAAAAGTTTATAGTTTTCGAGATAATTAACCATTTCAGTATTGTTTCTCAACTGTGACCTTGACCTTTGAACCCATGACCTTTTTCTATACATCAAAATGATCATTGTATCAATACCTACAACATTCTAGCATACATGCCTATACAAAAAGTTTATAGATTTTATAATTAACCATTTCAGTATTGTTTCACATGTGACCTTGACCTTTGAACCCATGACCTTTTTCTATACATCAAAATGATCGCTGTATCAATACCTACAACATTCTTATATATATGCCTATACAAAAAGTTTATAGTTTTTGAGATAATTAACCATTTCGGTATTGATTCACATCTGTGACCTTGACCTTTGAACCCATGACCTTTCTCTATACATCAAAATGATCGTTGTATTAATACCTACAACATTCTAATATACATGCCTATACAAAAAGTTTATAGTTTTCGAGATAATTAACCCATTTCGGTATTGTTTTGCATCTGTGACCTTGACTTTGAACCCATGACCTTTTTCTATACATCAAAATTATCGTTGTATTAATACCTACAACATTCTAATATACATGCCTATACAAAAAGTTTATAGTTCTCAAGATTATTAACCATTTCGGTATTGTTTTGCATCTGTGACCTTGACCTTTGAACCCATGACCTTTTTCTATACATCAAAATGATCGTTGTATCAATACCTACAACATTCTAATATACATGCCTATACAAAATGTTTATAGTTTCCGAGATAATAATTATAATCAGAGGTAAAAAAAATTAGGTCACAACCTTCACAATTGACCTTGACCTCATTTTGAAGATACTAACAAGAAGATGTCAAAACTGAAAACCTCATGTCATTATCTGGTCAAATAGTCAAGTTATAACAATTTGAAGCTATTTTACGATTTTTTCAAAATTAAACGCAAAAACGTGTAACCTATTTTTTATCCGAATTTCACAAAATGAACAAACTATTGGCTTAAGACCCTAGAGAAGCCAAATATCACATCAGATTTTTTCTCCCATCAGTACTTTCGGAGAAGAAGATTTTTTAAGATTTTTGCACCCCTAGGTCACCTTGACCTAGTTATGGTAGCCATAGCAATGCCACGAACAAATCTGAATTGCACCAGCCCATATATACTTCTGACAAAGTTTCATTAAAAACTGTCCAGTAGTTTCAGAGGAGAAGTCGAAAATAGGTGTTAACGACGCACACACGCACGCACGCACGCACACACGCACGCACGCACGCACATACACACGCTGCGCTATGCCATAAGCTCACATGACCTTTGGTCAGGTGAGCTAAAAATGCATATTTTCAGTTATCAAATGCAGTTTTTTTCCCCAAATTTTCCACTGGTAAAGGTTCCTGATGCCATATTTTCAGCTGTAATAATAACTTTCTCAAATTGAATCCCTGTTCTCAAATCTCCATTTTGTATGGATGAAGGGAAATACCGGTAACTCATACAGTAACTGTAGTTTCATATTGGGGGTGTTTGTTTCATATCAAGTAGAGATTTTTATTTGTCAAAACATCTTATTTACAGTTTACATTATAATTAAAGTGATTAGACCTTTGCTGGGTTTTTTTTTATTTTTTATACTAACATTGATATTTTTCTCACCAAGATATGGGGAAAGTGAAATTGTTCTGTGGGAAAGTGAATTTTCTATTGTGAATTTCCCGTGGAAAGTTAGTGTCAAGAAAAATTCCCAGAGCACCACCTTGATAATTTTGTCACATGGCTTATCATCACTACTTTGAAGTTCCAAAATCTATACCATAAAGTTTTAAATTGTGAATGGGGCTCAGAATTGGGCCAGAATACAGCCCAACAAGTGACCTGATATTAATTACCTCTGCTTTTACTAACTGGTGTATGTTAGCCATACTGATTATTTTGCAGTGATTATAATCCACATCCTACAAATAAACAATGAATAAAATTAGTTATATTCTAAAATTACAGTTACTGAATTAAAATACCTTATTAAATCTTATGAATAATTCAATAAACCCCTAATCATTCAAATCTTGATAGAAAAGAACTTTGGGTTATGACAGCAAGTACCTTTTGAATAAAGGGGCATCTAACACAGAGAGGTATAAAGTATAGCCTTACAGATCACAACACCTCACCTAGCTTACTCGGGTAGATCAAAGATCCTAGGGTGAAAAAAGTTTGTAAGACAGTTGCCAAAGTTCAATGGTTCTCCTTGTTAAAAAATTATGTGACCCAGTTTCTTACACCATCTAAGAAAAAGCCACTTCATGCTCAGTATCAGTAAAAGAATATTGACTGGGGCATCAAACCCCATTATTCCACTCCACCATCACAAAAAAGACTGTCTCTATATTAGTAAAAAAATCTTTACTGGTGTGTTAAACACCAGTATGCCATTCTACTCTACCATCCTAGAACTGCATGACCACCTTGATATACTTAAATGAAATAATATTGACTGGGGCATTAAACAACATTACACCACTCCACCATCAATTAACTGACCACCCCCATGTAAGTGAAAGCAACTTGACTCAGGTGAGAGCATCTTGACTCAGGTGAAAGCATATTGACTCGGGTGAAAGCATCTTGACTCTGGTGAAAACATCTTGACTTGGGTGAAAACATCATGACTATGGTTAAAACATCTTGACACGGGTGAAAGCATCTTGACTCCGATGAAAGCATCTTGACTCAGGTGAGAGCATCTTGACTCGGGTGAAAGCATCTTGACTCGGGTGAAAGCATCTTGACTTGGGTGTAAACTCCATTACTCTACTCTTTTTTATATAAGTTTATATGACAATTAATACAAATTCAATTCTATTGTTTAAATATAGACTCTCGTATCTTAGCATATAATTATAATGTTTAAATTAGATTTAAAGCGCAATATAGAATCGTTTTATAATCAGTATTTGAAATACCGGTAAGTCAAAATTTTCAACCAGTCCCTGTCTTGATAATTCTTACATTTTATAGCGGTATATTGGAGATTCGATCTTGAAAATGTAACCAGTCCTTTCCAAATGTTACCAGTCTCAGAATGATGTGGGAATGGTTGTTATTTCAAATACTGTTATCATTTTAAAATCTTAATTATTGTTTCTATAACTCTAATGTTGCTTTTAACAATGTTATTTTAAAAGAATTTAAAAATAAAAACAGACTAATAAGAGGGGAAGTCAGAAAGTTCATAGAACAGAGTATTCAGCCAAGAGTAACACACATTTTCTTGACTTATTTAGACAACACAACATTCCGCCATTTTAAACATATCAAGTTTATTTGTCACAACATATTTGTGTAATTCTCAAAAGCATTCAAAGTTGGTGACCATCAAGCGATGATGGAATATCAAAATGTTTAGTTTAGGGCAGTAATAAAGTTCCTCACAATAGAGGGATCAAATGCCAAAGAAATTCACCGGTCAATGGCTGAAGTGTACAGTGACAGTGGTCCAGCTTATTCCAAAGTGGCAAAATGGTCAGCTGAATTTAAACGTGGGCGCACCTCACTGAAGGATGACCCACGGTCGGGTTGGCCAGCTGATGCCATCACAAAGGAAATTGTCACGTCTGTGGAGACCCTCATCATGAATGATTGTCAAATTAGGATTGATGACATAGCTAGGGAGTGTGACATTTCACATAGAAGTGTATACACGGTTATCCACGAGCATCTTGGGATGTCAAAAGTATCCGCAAGATGGGTCCCCAGAAACCTTAATGTGCAGGATCGCTTCCAAAGACTCCAGTCAAGTCGGGAGCTTCTTGGCATTTATAATGATAACCCGGAGAGCTTCCATTTACGTTTAGTAACTGGTGATGAAACATGGATTCATCATTGGGACCCAGAAACCAAAAAAGAGTCCATGCAATGGAAGCACCCTGGCTCACCCCCACAAAAGAAATTCAAAACGCAGCCATCAGCTGGCAAAGTCATGACCACTGTGTTTTGGATTTCTAAGGGTGTTCTGTTAATCAATTATAAACCTGCTGGAATCTCTATCAATGGGGCTTACTATGCTGATCTAATGAAGCAGCTGAAAGCTGCTATTAAATTAAAAAGGAGGGGAAAGTTGAGCCGAGGGGTATTGCTTCTTCACGACAATGCTCCTGTGCACAAGTCAAGGATTGCACAAGCAGCGATTCGTGAATACAAGTTCGAATAATTTAATCACCCATCCTACAGTCCCGATTTGGCACCCAGTGATTATTTCCTATTTAGAAATTTGAAATCCCGTTTATGGGGAATCAGATTTCCTGATGATGGACTTAAGGCTGCCACAGAGGCATGGTTTCAGAACCAAACTGAAGACTTCTATTTCAAAGGTATAGTCAGTCTGAAAGAAAAGTGGGCTAAGTGCATTGGGGTAAATGGGGACTATATTGAAAAATAATAATAAAATGTATGGTTGTTGCGGCAATATATACCCTGTTCTATGAACTTTTTGACCTCCCCTCATATTAATAAATGAAATAAATAGTTTCAAACATGATAAATATACTGAAATACATAGATATGTATTTATTAACAAATAATGATTTAATAACGTTGTTCATACCACTGCATTAGGATCAGCTACTATGAGTTCTCTCCCTTGTTCATCACTCGTAGTATCATCCATATCTTCTTCTTGTGATAAAGCCCCGTCCTGGGTTCCATCCATCCTGTTGTGCTTGTCAAGATATTTCTGAGCCAGCCTGTGATAAAACAGATGTTTTACGAATGTCCTTCATAATATTACAGGGAGTGGGGTGGTGTGTGTCTGGCGGGGGGGGGGGGGGGGGGGGGGGGGGGGGGGGGGGATGGCTTAAGGTCATCAGATTTACAACTGGGCTCATAGATGTTAACTTCATCTTTTTCATAAGATTTTTTATCATACTGTACATGTCAAATGCAAAATGTATTATATGTGTTCTTGTAATATTATAAAAACGTGTGTCTGAATAAAACGCATTTAAAATTCATCTACAACGAAGTATCAAGCAGACTGGATAGAGTAAAATTATGACTACTAAAATAGATAGCCCTATAAATTATAAGACCTGACATTTCTGAAAATCGAACATTTGTAATAGAACCGATTCAATTATCTACCCTCTATGATAGAGTCATAAAAACTTACTTTGAAATTTATCAGTAATTGGTTTTAAAAAGTTGTTTATAACTTGTTGCTGGTTTCAGTCAGATAAACCTATTTGCACAACAAACGTGTACATATCAATATTGAATGTCATGTAGCCCGTATACCGTTTCTATAATCAATCATTAATTCATAAATGAATGTATTATTTGATATAAAAGTTTAATTCAATTGATAAATATAACAAGTATATATGACTCATGTTAAACACAGACGGAGATCCAAAACAAACGAAAACAATTTAATTTCAGTTAAAAATATAATTGTGCAAATAGTCGATCTTTGAAATTATTTTAAAACACAAAGTGGTACAAACCGGACCAGAGTCAATTCCGGAATGTTCTACCGATGCATAAAACGAGGCTCTTCATGTTAGACTGTCATATATCCATATCAAAAAAATTTTGTTAGAGAAAAAATGCCGGTGAAAATATTTATGATTATGTTTGGAAAAAATATCATTTTTTTTGTTCAAGGGAAGTAATTTTAATTTTCCTGATGATCAGAAAAATAGTTTGTCTTTAAATTAAATTCATTATAACTGCATGGGTAAACCATCATTGTTATGAAACAACATTGAACATTATATAATACCAGTTGAATATATCGAAATATGTTTTGAAAGCATGAGGATTTTCAAAATAATCTTGTAAATGAATTTCACATGTTTCAGTAAATATTTTGGATAAATGACTGAGAAAAAAATTATTTGGCTGGTGACAGAATAATGATTAACCTGTGGCCGGCCTGACTCGATATGTGGCCACTTAGCTCAGTGAGAATTAAGAGCGTTCTACTAATATTGGGAAAGTCCTGGGTTCGAGTCCCAAATTGGTCGCTGCATTTTTTCCTTTCCTGTTACATTTGGGGGCTTGTCTGACCCTAGGAAGTGGTCGACCAACAGGTTGGTTCCAGGGTGGAATCTGGTGGTTTCGATTCAAGGGAGTTGAATTTTAAAAAAAGGAGAATTGTGGTGAGCCAGACTCGATAGGTTGCCGAGTAGCTCAGTGGATAGAGCGTCCTGCTAGTATTGGGAAGGTCCCGGGTTTGAGTCGCGGTTTGGCCATTGCATTTTTTCCTTTCCTGTTACATTTGGGGGCTTGTCTGACCCTAGGAAGTGGTCGACCAACAGGTTGGTTCCAGGGTGGAATCTGGTGGTTTTGATTCAAGGGAGTTGAATTTTTAAAAAAGGAGAAATGTGGTGGGCCAGACTCGATAGGTGTCTGAGTAGCTCAGTGGGTAGAGCGTCCCGCTAGTATTGGGAAGGTCCCAGGTTCGAGTCTCGGTTTGGCCATTGCATTTTTTCCCTTTCCTGTTACAGTCGATAATTTATGGTGAAGTTTCAAGCTTGCATCTAGGACTTTCATTTTGTGTCTGTTTAAGTGTTACTAATTAATATATAGTAACTAATATATACATGTAGTAGAGCTAATCAGGTAATAGACTGATTTACTTGTCAGACTTTGTGGTCTGTATCTTTTAGTCTTGTGGTACAATGCTCGGTTTACACCTGGAAGTGCCAGATTCATTATTTAGCTGGGGCACTTGTTGAGAAATTGGGTTTTTTTCTCAGAAGTTTCCTTCTTCCCCACATCCCTGTTACCTGGCACCCAACAAAATAATCCACACAGGGGTTGTGTGAAAATTCCAATGTGGGGAATCTCAAGATAGCGGGGGAAGAATGTAGCAGGTTGAGCTGGTAATGAAGTTATAGTGTTATAAATATTAAATTTACTGCAAGACAGTCTGGTTTTTATCTCTTAGCCTTGTAGTGAAAAGCTTGCTTTCCACTCGAGATAGCCAAGTGAGATCCACATCCAGGGTACTCGGTGAGGAAGTGGATGTTTTCAGGCGTTATATCCTTCCTGTTACAGTACATTAGTGGAGATCAAGAAAACTTTAACTATGAGTCTAGCTTAAGTCTTGTTAAATAAAGATTTACCCTTAGTGTGACACATGTACATTAACTTTCGTCAAAGATTAAATTTCACAATACATATGTACAGACTATAAGGTGTGTAATAAATAGTAAATTATATAAATTGGTGCTGTTAAACCCTTGAATATGGCAATTAATTCTGTAAAATCATAAATGAGGCACTGGCCATTTAAGCACAGTACTGGAAAATGAAAAATAAAATGAACCAGCCTCAGCCAGGCTAGTGATTGGAGCCTGATTATGCTGACTGAAACCCTGACTTAAAGGTCAAAACCCCTCTCACCAATTAGGTCTGAATCCTATACAGGACAGATCTTGTGTGCCAATTTTTTTTCAGTTTACTTGCAGTAGTTTGTGTTTTTTCAAGCACTCCAGAATCCTCCAGCATCCCTGAGCTAACATCCTCGAATGTTGAATTTGGAGTAAAATACCACTTATACCGCACTCTTCTCCAATCTTGTAATAATATTTGTAGTTAGTGTCACTCAACACTGCCATTCAAAAATAATTATACATATTTAAAGCTCACTATTTAAAATTGTTGAAACCATCATTCTATTAAAGCTGAGCGTTTTTTAGCTAAAATATCGGAAGTGTATTTATCTTGCAAAATATTTTTTTCCCAACAATTTTATATTTTTCTCCAAAAAATACAAATGTTTCAAGAAATAACTACTTTGTTGCATTAAAGATCATAAAGTTAAGATTTTACTTTCAAATACTGCAAAACAATATTTAAATTTTTTGAAATTCGACATGATGATTAAATATACCGGTAAACCGATATAAAATATAAATCTGTATAGTTATTTACGGATTTCAGTGTAGCACTAATATTAAATAATTACACTACTAGCAGTTTTGTATAACATTTTAATTTTAAAATCATGTAGCATGATCCTGTAAATATTGCACAGCTTGTTTGAGATCAGATACAACATAGTCAATGTCTGAGAGAGTTGTCTCCCTTCCAACAGACAATCTTAAAGCATTTCTAGCGATTGACTCTGGTACTCCAATGGCAAGAAGAATAGGTGAGGCCCTAAAAGTAAAAAAAAAAAAAATAATAATAAAAAAATACAACAATACTTCATAAAATTACAGAAATAAATGTATGCTGCTTTATGTGAAAATATATGTGTAACAAATCCGGGGCATTTTGTGGACTAAGTGGTTGAGTATAGTCTAAAGTGTTGACTTACACTGTGCCTCTCACTGCCTAGGTTTTAATCCCACCTGGGAAAGATCCTAGTGTAAGAAGATTTGTCAGTTTGCTTTCCACCATCAGAACTAACTGCCTCAATATACCGTAGGTGAAAATATCTTGATTGGGACGTAAAACACTCTCTTTGGCATCATTATTGCACTTACACTCAATAAGAGAAATGTAATAAAACCAATTCCTTCAATATATAATTTTGTCCCATTTTCAATATATTTCCGTACCATTCAAGTTTGGGAGCTTAAAACAGGTCCCTAATCATACTCTTAAATCAAATGAAAAAGTAACATAGCTTTTTTATGATAATCTCACCTGTTTTGAGAATGACAGGCTGCACCAACACTTGCTTGAACTACATTACACATGGAGAGGACTTTATCACCTGAAAATGAAGTCAACAATTTCAAGTTTGATTTATTAATTAGTTAGTGGGCCTGGGAGTGAGCAAGTGATCCAAGGTGTACACTTTAAATTATAAAACCTCACACTGTCTATGTTTGAATTCCAAATGGGGCAGATATTATTGAAAGTTTGTTAGTTTGCTTGCAAAACGTTTGTTGTTTTCTTCAAGTGTTAGGGTTTCCTCCGCCATCCAAGAACTAGCTGCCTCAATCTGAAAGAATTTTGAATAGGGCCAGAAAAACATCATTATCCCATTGGACTGAACTCCACTGGAACAATCTATTTTACTATACCTTTAAATTCCTTTCCTATTATTGAAACATTACATGTGTTTGGTAATCTTCTACTTGAGTCAAACTTTCCATTGAAGTGGATATTGTCACCAAATTCATCCTGAAATAATTTTGTATGATTGAAAGAAAACAATACGAACAAGAAGTAGTGGAGTTGAAATAGAACTAACAATGTAGTTCCTACTACTATACCTCTGACAAAACATGCCATGGTGACCAGGTGGTCTAAAGCATGCTTATTCAACTCCATTCCAACAAAAACAATCAGTAAAGATTATTATAACATATCTAATGGTGTTAGAACCCTATATCAAAAATATTCTTATACTATAGCTCAGTTGGTAGAGTCACTCGCCACTCACTCTGTATGTGGGAGGTCACAGTTCAAACCCAATCCAGGTCTGAACAAGACTTGAAAATACATGTAAACCAAAATTAGTTTAGATGAAATTAATCTTCCACATCTTGTATTCTTCAAGCATATTTCCATCACATGAATTCAGATGGATGCAAAAGTTCTGATTGCAAAATGCATTGTGAAAAAAATATTCAGTAAATCCCTGCCAAGATGTACCATTTTGTGTTCTGCACTTATGTTCAAAGGGACATCTTTCAGGAAAATAAGCAAACCAACTAGCATGGTTCCCACATTAAACTTCATTTGAAATTCCCTGAAAGTTCCGATTGTTCACTGAGAGAATTCAATTTTTCTCTGAAATTCTAACACCTTTCAAACAAGAATTTGCCAGGCAGAGAAAGATAAGTCATTTACATGTACATTTTGTGCCATTATACTGTTAGTTATGAGGGCAAAGTACAAAGGGACATAAAATATTTAAGTCGTATCATGTGAAAGGAGAACAAAGACTAAGGCTCTAGTCCATAATATGTCCCATTCTGTTCAGTAGTGTAGAAGGAATAGGTATGCCAAGGAATAAAATGATTAAAAATTTGAAAGGAATACAACTATCAAGAAACAAATATAAAATCTCTGACATTTCCTTAATTTACCAAATTCACTGATATTGTTTTTAATTCCCTGGCAATTCTCTGACCTTGAAAAAGATACAAAGTCTTTGACTTTACAGAGACACGTGGAAACCATGACTACGAAGGTTAATGGCATGCACATCTCCAGTCAATGTTGATGTTCTACACAGGGTTCTGTTAAAATAGTGTATCATAGTTTAATAGTTTTGTAGAATTACTCCTGACAAGATGTGTTCGGATGGATTGAGACATGGACGGACAGAAGGACAGAGAATAAAAGCAAAAAATACAACATATCTAATTTATACATAAATTACAAACCATCAGTCGAACTTCCAGATGATCTCTGATGTCTCCCATGTGTTTCTGATATTTTTCTAAATTCTGAACAACTAATTCTGCAGCCTGAAAAAGAAATATAACTACCAAGTACTGGCTCAGGATATTACCGCGAATAACCTTTATCATTTATATAGTGAGGGGCAATATGCAGTGTAATCAAAGTGGCCTAATAAACTACATGTATATAGTGAACACATTCAAAATTCTTTTACTTTCATGTAAAGTACATATAAAATGTAACAGTTTCAGTTCTGGGATGGATGAGGAAACTGTAGTACCAAGAGAAAATCACAAACCTTCAGAATACAAACCGACAAACTTTCTCTGATAAGGATCTAAACAAAAGGACTTCAAACCTAGATGGTGAGAGGCAAAGTGATATGTAAGTATTCAGTTATAAAGGTTTAACTGCAGTTAAACAAAACAAAATATATCAAACACATTCAATTAGTTATAATCTTTCTAAACATCTAAGTGTAAAAACTAGCTCAGTTTGCTTTGTATGTGGAAGGTCATGAGTCGGAACCCCAGCTGGGTCTGACCAAGACTTGAAAATAGGAAGTGATTACTCTTTCGCAAAGCACTCTGCATTTAGAAATTAAAGTCAAAGAGACCTTAGGAATTGGTCTTAAAAACCCATGTCCTGTGGCATGTAAAAACCTTTCCTGCACATTGCCCTGAGCGCACTGCAATGGTAGAAATTTCTGCCACTTCACCTATACCTGGTGGCATCTCAATATAAGTAAAATTGTCATCTTGATCGGGATGTAAAACTCCATTCAAAAAATCAATCAATCAATCAATCAAAGTGTAAAATTAGTGGGTCTTTAATTTGTTCCTGATAATAAGTTCATGATAATAACTACATGTACATTAATTACAGACAGTAACATGAGTAAAGTGCATGAGCACACTTTTTGATTAAGGTTCAATTTTTAAAGTACACAGTGAACATAAGTTTATAGTAAATTACATATCAATCATACTGTAAATTTGAAAAATTTTTGCTTCACATCATCGTTGCAGTAGTAACCACATGTACAAGACAAGGGAAAAAAAAACTTTTTTTCATGAATATTTAATTCTGATCTGATTCAGTTCTGTTTGTACTGAATAATGTGAAAATAAAAGCATGGGAACTCTTGAAATCACTTCTTGTGAAAATTATCTGATGCGACATTTTCCATATTTACAATACCATATATATAACCTTAATTCATCACCACCATTTTCGGTCAGATTCTGGCATCATAAAGGGTTTTTGGAAAAAAATCAAGGATGACCGATAAAAAAAACTTCAAAATACTGTGGCAATAAGGGAGATGGCAAGGTTATCAGGGGGCTATATAACAAGGTTTTACTGTATTATTGTATGTGAAGTTTTTTCTACACTGTAAACTACCACCAGATCATGTCATAGTGTTATAACAGTCTAATTTTTGCATTATAAAGGGTTTTGGCGATAAATCAAGGATGACCAATAAAAGAAAACTTTAAATTACTGTGACAATAAGCGAGGTGGCAAGATTATCAGCGGACTTTATAACAATATTTTACTGTATCATTGTGTATGAAGATTTTTCTACTATGTAGACTTAACACCATCAGACAAGATCATGGCATAGTGTTGTTATAGTGTTGTAGCTATATACCTTTCCAAGTCCTGCTATCATTGCTGTATTTTCTGTTCTACAATTTGAAACAAATACATGTATGTATATATTGGAAGCATGGTTGTTTTCACAATTTCACCCAATCTTGTGTCAATAACAAAGTCCTATTTTAATTCATGAGGTTAAATTTGACGAGTTTTTTCAAATTAGCATAAAAATTAGCAAAAATTTCCATCACGTGTAAATAACCACATTTACAGTATCAGTACGAGTATAAAGAGCTATTAAGCAAATACTTTACTGGCTTATACAGAGGTGGCCCTTAAGGTAAGTCTGTCTGTAGACAAATTTCAAAAATCTATGACAGCTACCCTAGTATATAATACCTACCCTGGTCTATAATTTCTTTCCTGGCCACCCCCATACAACATTGGATATAATGGAGCTCCTTTTTCCTCTAAGTTTCTTACATATATGGCACCATTTCTGGGAGCATAAAACTGAAATATAATTTAATGTTAATGTGTACATGTATGTTATTATAAACGACACATGTACAGATGTACATCATGACCTGTTTGTATAAACTAGAAAAACACTAAATACACAACATGATTTAACAATCCAATAGATGTCTTCCTGTTTGGTACATCTGAATATCAATATTGCAAATTTCATTAAAATTCATGTTACTGTTTTTGAGTTGGGATGTAGACACTGAACTGTGACCTTGACCTTTGACTAAGACCTCCATTAACCACAATGGCATATTTATCAACTTATACCAGTAAAATCCTTCATTCTGTTTATAAGTTATGAAGTGAACATGGAAATACATTATAAAAAATACAAAATTTTAGTTCCCACATGCTGTGACCTTCAACTTCACGTCATGAGCTTGCATGGTAATTTTCATTAAAATCTGTATGATGAACTAACAGAGGAACAAACAATGCTATAACAGGAAACACAGAGGTAAACGAAAATCACATCAGATTTTGTCTCTACTCATTGGTTTTAGAATGAAGAATTTTAAGAGATTTTAAGCAACTGTGACCCAGTGACCTACATTTCATAGCTATAACAACATTGTAAACAAAATTAAATTACACTGACTTAGATATGCTTCTGACCCAGTTTTATTATTACAAGTATCTGCTCAATAGTTAGTTGTAGAGAAATCAATAATAGATGATGATAATACAGCCATGGACCAAATGGCATGTTCATAAAATATGCAAATACATGTATGCACAAGCCCATGCAGAGTTATATAATTATCACGTGTGGCTTTTGTCCAGATGAGCTAAAAGATTTGTTTAATACAAGCATTAAATGTGAGACTTATTAAATCTTACCTTATGACCTACTATAGTGAGATAATCCACATCAAGGTCAAGGACATCTACATTAATTTTGCCGATAGCTTGTGCTGCATCTGTATGGAGTAATATTGGCGGCTGATTTTTCCTGTTTGCATTTATTTGCTGAACACGTTCACAGATCTCTTTTATTGGCTGAAATTAAAAGTAGCACATAATGTATTTTGTTCATTTTATAGTAATGAAAAATAAAACTCACAATTACAAACAAGAATGAACGTTAATGGATACCAGATTGTCCGGAGAAAGCCACTGACCTTTAGCATTGCTATGTACTTTGTGATATAAGTGAATGAAACTCAACTGGACTTTGTAAAGAAGAAAAATGTTTAAAGTAGAAATATTATTTACACGGCAAACATGTAAGCAGTTGAAATAATCCAAACTAGACGTCATCTTGACTATTTAAGTTAAGCAAGTGAAATAATCTCAACTGGCTGTGGGTCTTGAATTGGATCATTATCAGTCAAAGATTATCAGGGGCATCCAAGACTTTGACCTTTCTAGAACTTGTTCAACAAGGAAACACAAAATTGCTATCCTGAATTTTGAAAATCTTGCCATTTGCAATAAAAAAAATCAAATTGAAATAGATATATTGGACAGAGTTCAATATTGTCAGTGATGTCCAAGATTTTTACCCTTTCTAAAACTGTCCATCTAGGACACATAAAATCCTAATCACTGAATGTGAAATACCTGACTGCCTTTTTCAAGGAAAAAAATTCAAAAGGATATTGAATCAGACTGTTACAAGTTCTGGATTGTTAGGGACATTCCAGATTTTAGTCCTTTTAAAAATGTGTTAACATAAAAATTCTCCAACTTGCTTTTGTAAAAACCTGTCATTTTCAAGAAAAGAGCTATATTATAATTCTTGTCAGATTAAATATCTTAACGAACCTGAATGACTCCTGTCTCATTATTAGCTAACATCACTGTGATCATACATGTAGTAGGCCTTATAGATGACACTATATCCTCCACTTCAACACAACCAGATGTCTGGGAAGCTGGTACAAAGCTTACTTCTGTAATGTAAAACAGGGCAAAGGAGGAGTTGAGATTTTGGATTAAGAATCCTTATTTCATTTTGGAAATGTGGTCTTTATACACAGAAATTATTGCTACCATTATTATACACTGTTACACAAATAGTGATTCAGACACTGATACATCATTTGAAAAAACAATCAACTAATAAAAACCCTTGAGATGTTGTACACTGATTAATCAATCCTTCTCAATAGACTGAATTTACAGTAGGTATGGATTTTAGTTATCAGGTTTTATTTGTTCAGCAATTTGTCTTGCATTGACAAATAAACAAGCAATTTCAGTGAATTAGGATCGCCACTCAATAATAAGTACTGTTTTTGTAATTTGCACTTACATATATGTATGTTGAAAGACCATCACTCACAGGAAAATTAGCAAACCAACTCGAGGTAAATGATAACATAATGTGAATCTCCTATCAATGTAGATGCACTGAATGTCTTGAGTTAAAGCTTCATAGTTTTGGAGAATTACGGTACTCTGGACAGAGGAATGGAAGAGCCATGAGAACGAACTGACAGTTGTAAGTTTGAATTTGATATCAATCCCCCTCTTCAAAAGTTGAGTAAACTGTGTTTGAATAATAAAATGTATGATAGTAATATCATAACAATTTTTGGAATGACGTGTTTGAATCTTGGAATAACTTGTGTTCCAAACAAATACCAAAAAATATAAATGAAATAAAAGACATAAATTTATGGTACATGTATAATAAAGAAATATGTATCAATAACAAACCAGTTTATTATAAATCCTGAGCAGATAATAATATATGTTTTATTAAAGACATTTTTAATAAGGATGGTAGCATTATGTGTTTTGGAGAATTTTCACAAAAATTTGTATTTATCAAAACAAATTTTATTAGATATGCAGGTATAAAAAGAGCCTTGGAACATTATATAAATTAAATATAAATAACAGAGAAGAAGTTAATCGTGTCCAGTTAGATTTACCTTTCCTATATAAAATACTACTTAAAAGTCCAAAAGGCAGTAAAGACTTTTACAATATTTTGATTTTAAAAAATATGACACCAAAAAGTGAAAATAAATGGAATTCTATTTACGAACTACCTAAATAGACCGTAAGGCACAGTACAAATTACCATTTAATACATGCTAAAATACCAAACTACAATGGTTCCAATATAGAATAAATCATAGAATATTATCTACAAATGATTTCCTATGCAAAATTAAAATACGAAATGATAATTTATGTACATTTTGTAAAGAATCTTCAGAAAAATTGAACATCTATTTTGGGACTGTAAAGTCGTTAATGATTTTTGGTTAGAAATTGATAATTTTATTTTTGCAAATATTCATCGTGTTATAAATATAAATAGAGAGAGTGCTTTTTTTGGAATTAACGGTAATATTAAAAAGTTGATACCTCAAAATTATATACTTTTACTCACCAGATACTATATATATGTATGTAGAATACAGAATAAAATGCCAATGATAAGTTCATGGAAAAGTCTGGTCAAAAACCAAATCCAACTAGAAAAAATTATAATGATAAAAAAAGACAAATACGGGACTTTTTGTGAAAATTGGAAAAACTGGCTTGTTGAATTTTTTTGATAATTGATGCAGAAACCTCAACTTAAACTAAGGTGTCATCTGTAATATTATTATTATCATTTAGTATAACAAGTAAACAATCAAGCTGACGCAGTAATACTATTATTTAGTATAACAAAAACATTATCACTAGAGCTGACGGAGTAAGTGCAACACACACACACATACACACACACGCACACTTTTACACAAAAAACCAGACTTAATATTTAGATTCAATATGTAATGAGGAATGAATGTCACGTTGATATGTTGAATATATAAATGAAATTTACATTACAATTCTGGAAATAAAAAATTTAAATCACAAAAAAATAAAATGTATGATCATTATTATTTATTATTATAAATAATTTTATTATTATTATTATTATTATTATTATTATTATTATTATTACATACTAGCTAATCCTTCTTCTGCAAAGTGTTCCAGCACAAGTTTCACAGAATCGTGTTCCAAATTTGAGGTTATGAAATGTGGCAAACTATCTGTATTATCTCCCTTTGATAAATCAACTCCATTTTGTCTATTATGTGACTTGTGGAAATACTGCAGTGCTGTTTGTAAAATCATATTATTTCCCTATGAATTAATGGAAAATGGAATTTTGTTTAGAAAGTTTTGTATCATGCATATAATAATCAAAGTTAATTTAAATATGATTGTATAAAATTCAAGTAGTCACCAAATATAAAAGGTTTGCAAAACAACAATGGCACTGCATTCAGTTAACATTTGTGTTGAACAATCGGAAAATTTTCAGAATCAATCATTGATAAATATACTCCATGGACAAAATCTGATTATCAATTATATATTTTGAAATTTAAGATTTTTATAGCATTTTTTTCAATCCCAAAGTGTACATGTATAAATTGAGATATATGACTCCAAAATATGTCATGTATTTATTATTTTCAGTTGTTGGTGATGTACAATGGCTGAATATGGACAGGATCACATTTGATAAGCTTTCAGTTTTTTCTTTGTGTTGGTCTGTATGTCTGTCTATAACATGTAAATTCAGAACACTTTTTTCGATAGCTCACCCCGTTTGCCAATTATCAAATCTGTTGACTTCAAACTCATGATTGAAATTTGTTATGCCTTTAATGAATTTTTGACTGTTGCCAAAAATAATTTCCAATACTGTAACCATTTGTCACAAAATGGGAATTACAATTAATCAAATTTTTTGTACAAAACATAAATATATATTAAGTAGCATTTAGGAAAATGAAATATTAACATGATTAAATTAAACATGCTTACAATGTTACTAGATACAATGTTTTATGTTGTACAAGAAATGTTACTGTTCATTAAGAATACTGACCTCTGTACCTCCTGATGTGAACACAATATCTGAAATGAAAATTCAGATATAGAACAGGATTTAGATTATCATAAGGTTTCATACAACTAAATCCTCATATATCTTAATGTTTTATGGATAAGTTTTGATTCATATACAATATAATTTAAGTGTGGTGAATTTGAATAAAGTGAAACATGTAAAAAACTGAGCCCTGAGTAAACCATATCTGTCTAAACTGGACCCCGACAGGACTCTCAACTGACCAAGAATGCGCAGGCCACACTGGGAAATTCCAATGATACTCAAAGTACAGTTTTGTTCATGACCCAGATTTTCATTCAGGGATAAACCCAAAATCTTTTTAAATTTAAGGTAAAGCCCGAATGAAACAAATACTGTCTTAAAATTGAACTCCAATAAACTAGAAATCTGTCTTTATCAGATCCTGATTGAACCAAAAATCTGTCTAAGCTCTGAACCACCAATGAATCATCAAAAGTCTGTCTAAGCTCAGAATCACCAATGAACCACAAATCTGACTAAGCTCTGAACCACCAATGAATAAAAAATTTGTCTAAGCTCTGAACCACCAATGAATCAAAAATCTGTCTAAGCTCTGAATCACCAATGAATCATCAAAAATCTGTCTAAGCTCTGAACCACCAATGAATCAAAAATCTGTCTAAGCTCTGAATTACCAATGAATCATCAAAAATCTGTCTAAACTGAACCACCAATGAATCATCAAAAATCTTTCTAAACTGAACCACCAATGAATCATCAAAAATCTGTCTAAACTGAACCACCAATGAATCATCAAAAATCTGTCTAAGCTCTGAATCACCAATGAATCATCAAAAATCTGTCTAAACTGAACCACCAATGAATCATCAAAAATCTGTCTAAACTGAACCACCAATGAATCATCAAAAATCTGTCTAAGCTCTGAATCACCAATGAATCAAAAATTTGTCTAAACTGAACCACCAATAAATCATCAAAAATCTGTCTAAACTGAACCACCAATGAACCAAAAATCTGTCTAAGCTCTGAATCACCGATGAACCAAAAATTTGTCTAAACTGACCCACCAATGAACCAAAAATCTGTTTAAGCTCTGAATCACTGATGAACCAAAAATTTGTCTAAACTGAACCACCAATGAACCAAAAATCTGTCTAAGCTCTGAATCACCGATGAACCAAAAATTTGTCTAAACTGAACCACCAATGAACCAAAAATCTGCCTAAGCTCTGAATCACCAATGAACCAAAAATTTGTCTAAACTGAACCACCAATGAATCAAAAATCTGTCTAAGCTCTGAATCACCAATGAACCAAATATTTGTCTCAACTGAACCATCAATGAATCAAAAATCTGTCTAAACTGAACCACCAATGAACCAAAAATTTGTCTAAGCTCTGAACCACCAATGAACCAAAAATTTGTCTAAGCTCTGAACCACCAATGAATCATCAAAAATCTGTCTAAACTGAACCACCAATGAACCAAAAATTTGTCTAAGCTCTGAACCACCAATGAACCAAAAATTTGTCTAAGCTCTGAATCACCAATGAATCATCAAAAATTTGTCTAAGCTCTGAATCACCAATAAATCATCAAAAATCTGTCTAAACTCTGAACCACCAATGAACCAAAAATTTGACTAAGCTCTGAATCACCAATAAATCATCAAAAATCTGTCTAAACTCTGAACCACCAATGAACCAAAAATTTGTCTAAGCTCTGAATCACCAATGAATCATCAAAAATCTGTCTAAACTCTGAATCACCAATGAATCATCAAAAATCTGTCTAAACTCTGAACCACCAATGAACCAAAAATTTGACTAAGCTCTGAATCACCAATAAATCATCAAAAATCTGTCTAAACTCTGAACCACTAATGAATCATCAAAAATCTGTCTAAACTCTGAATCACCAATGAACCAAAAATCTGTCTAAGCTCTGAATCACCAATGAACCAAAAATTTGTCTAAACTGAACCCCTAATGAATCTTAAAAAATCTGTCTAAGCTCTGAACCACCAATGAATCAAAAATCTGTCTAAGCTCTGAACCACCAATGAATCATCAAAAATCTGTCTAAGCTCTGAATCACCAATGAATCATCAAAAATCTGTCTAAACTGAACCACCAATTAATCATAAAAAATCTGTCTAAACTGATCCCAAAGTAAATCAAAATCTGTATGATAATTCTTTTGACACCTCTTCTCACTAAAAGTCTTTGGTTTTCTGTGTGTTAATTTGTACCTGAGGTTTTTGCTCCGACCATTCTAGCAACATTTTCTCTTGCTTCATCAATTATACTTTTAGCTGCTATACCTACAATTTAACATAAAATTGTACATAGAAAATTTGTACAACAAAGGTGCAAAATTTAAATGGATAAATTGAAAGAGAAATTCAACATACACTATCTATGCTTACAGAGACTAAATTTGAAGGAATCCTTCATTAAACATCAAATGTTAATTATTTCTAAATATACCCAAAAAGTCTGGAATTGATTTAATAAGGTATTACCAAAATCAAAATAATTCTTTCTGTGATATCCAATTTCCATGGTTCTTATGAAAAATAATATGTCATTTTAAGGTGGTGTAAATCGGTGATTTGTTCATGACTAAGTTAAAAACCAAGCACAATTCACATGATGCATGTATATTACTTTTCTTAAGTTTTATCAGAAATATTGATCTGGTACATCATACTTACACACATACAGTAAACCATGTATAAATACTACCAAAAACTGAAGAAATATAAACTGTTTAATAGACAGATAGTCTGTGGTGTTTTTGGTTAACTTTTGAAGGAGAATGACTTTAAACAGCAGTCTAAATGGACTGATGATCTTTATAAAGAGTCAGATACTTTAGCAAGTTTTACTGTATCAAAACATTAAAATCAGAGTAAAATTAAATGATGTTAACATGGTTAACAAAGAAATCTCAATGGTTTTAATAGTTTAAATTGGTTTTATATAAAGTTTACCTCAACTTAAAATTACTTAAGTCAGCATTTCTCACCCCCTACACTCAAATTAAAAATCTCCTTCAGGATACATCCTCATTTGAGAAAGTTTGTCAATTCACTTGCAAAAGATTGGTGGCTTACTCCAGGCCCTCTGGTTTCCTCCACCATCCATGAAATGGCCACATCTATATATAATAAGTGAAATATTCTTAACTTGGGCATAAAAATACATTATTCTACACCATGCTTTATCTTGTAACTGTTATATCAGATACTCACCTGCTCCGTGAGAGCTACTAGGATTTCCCCAAGCTCCTGATAATGAGACTGTTATGGCTTCTAAAACCTCTGAATCAACGGGTGTAGTAGCATTGTAATCCAAATAGATTCTGTAAAAAAATATATATCAGGAAACTTTGTAATAACAGGTATAATGTCCTATGATAACTTTGCAACCTCGCTTACATTTTTAAAGGTCGAAAAAATACCATTTCTCTGTTTATAAGCCATCCTTGATTTAATGCAAAACCCCTTTATAATGCCAAAATTTGACTGAACAAATGGCAACTATTGTTAACAACTTACAGGTTTTGACTTCCTTTAAGTTTAAATATCAAATGATGCCTATGAATCAAGGTTTTACTGTATATGTATAAATCACTACCAGAACATAAGGTCTGTAGGTTCATCATGTGATCAGCATGAATTTGCAATTTCTGGATAAAAGCATTGCGAGTGATTAGAAACTTTTAAAATAATGCCAAGATAAAAATATGTTTGATAATATATATAACAAACTACTGGACATGCTGGAAAATAAGGTTTGTATAACCTCTCACATAGCCAGCATAAATTTTTCTACTAGATGATATGTACATTGGTGTTCATACCAGGGTCTTGGTTGCCAAGCTGTTAAAGCATGTACTTTTGAAATACAGCACTGGGTACCTATCATGGCCTGCAGATCCTAATGGGGAAAAATTGAACAGTCTTTTGTCAAATGTTGGCAGTTTTCTCCAGACACTCTGGTTTCCTTCAACATCCCAGAACTAACCACCTCATCTTGACTAGGACATTAAAACTACATAAAACACCATTACTCCACTCCAGTTTTTTTGCAGCAAAAGCAAAGTTTTCACCATAGATATTGTGTGTACATTATTCTAAAACCATTCAAACTATAAAGAATTGATTACCCCAACACAACAACCTGTATACCATTCAGTTGAAAATTTTGTGTGAAATTAATGTGAAATTTTCTGCATTATATCACCATTTTGAAACATGACTGATGTCTTGTCAACGAGACTGTGCAAGATCTCAAGAGATTTCAAATGAAACCGGGATTTTCCCCAAGAAAAATAGATACTGGTCTGTTGTGCTATCTTAACAGTTACACAATCAGTCATACTACCTAATATGTACAGTGGAGATTACTTGTAAATGAACAGTATAAGGAACACCAATTGAAATAAGGACTTTGAAAAAACTTTCTTTACTGCAACAGTCTCTACCCAGAAAATAATTGAAGAAAATTAATTAACTGAATTCTTTTTAATCTAAGAAAATTTAAATCATTTTTATTTTTAAATTGTCTAATTGTCTTTAGCCAACTAAAGTTTAAAGTTATAGGGTATTACTAGGACAAAACACCTATAACTTTAATTTATCAATCAAGAACATGCACCTACTGCTAATATTGTGTTTGGCAACAAGATGTCTTGGGTAAGAGTTGTTTTGAGTGCCAGCTGCCTTGGTATGGGTACAAGTTGTCTTGGTATGGGTACAAGTTGTCTCAAGTAAAAGTTATCTTGGTAAGGGTATGAATTGTCCACAGTATAAGATGTCCTGGTATGGGTACGAGTTGTCTTGGTATGGTTACAAATTGTCCAGAGTGCAAGCTGTTTTGGTATGGGTTTGAGTTGCCCTGTGTACAAGATGTCTTGATATTGGTACGAGTTGTCTTGGTCTGGGTACAAGTTGTCCCTAGTTCAAGTTTTCTTGGTATGTGTGCGAGTTGTCCCAAGTATGAGATGTCTTGGTATGGGTACGAGTTGTCTCGATTACGAGATGTCTTGGTATAGGTACGAGTTGTGTCGGTATGGGTACAAGTTGTTTTGGTATGGGTAATAGTTGTTCCCAAAACGAGATGTCTTGGTTTGGGTTTGAGTTGTCTTGGTTTGGGAACAAGTTGTCTTGGTATGGATACGAGTTGTCTTGGTATGGATACGAGTTGTCTTGGTATGGGTACCGGATGTCTTGGTATGGGTACGAGTTGTCCCGAGTACGAGATGTCTTGTTATGGGTACAAGTAGTTCCGAGTACAAGTTGTCTTGGTATGGGTACGAGATGTCCCGAGTACAAGATGTCTTAGTATGTGTACGGGTTGACTTGGGTATGTGCAGTCTTTATAAGATACTCTCTTAACAAATCTTTATAAAACAAAATGATAATCAAGTTCTTAAATGTGTAAGTTTGCACTTCAAAATCTATCGGTATATAAAACATATATCATCAGTTATTATATGTGTATCACCATATTGTTCTCTGCTTAAAAACCTACTTTCGTTTTCCATCGTCCATTTTGAAAAGCCACTCGGAACATCTTTTAACTTCCAAAGATGCGGAAGGTCAATTCCCAATAACTTCCGAAAATCATTGCTTACTGCTTTGAATTTAAATACATTAGTAATCTTTCATATAAATTTAAACATCTATAAATTACACTAATACATCGATGTAAACAAGTAATAAATATTTCTATAACTGAAAACAGATTCGTAAACTACCATGGCCATCTTGTTTTAGTCTTTGATGTAAGCGGTAAGTCAATAAATAGAACGGCGGATTGGAAGCGATATGGATTATGTCGGAAGATAATTATGATTCGCTATACTGCGTGTTTATTGTGGGTCATCGTGAAAGTTTTCGTTATAACCGTATCTTCTATTGTTTTATGGTTTATGCCAAAAAAGAGAAAGAGTATATCGAATGACGTGATCTTGATAACTGGTGGAGGGAGGGGGATAGGCAGACAACTTGCTGTTCAGTTTGCACAGTTTAAGCCCAAACATGTGAGTTTAAGAATCTCTACAAAATGGTCTTTGCATATGCTGTAACAAACTGAGGAAAGACTTCAATTTGTACCGCATTTAAATTTTAAAATATAAAAAATGACAAATACGTAACAGGAGGGAGGAAACACCCCCAAAAAAACAACTTCCTCACTGATCAGTGCCCCGACTGAGGATAGAACGCGTCCCTCTCGCATTTCACCACAAGGCTAAAAGATCTGGACCAGACAGTCTGGAAATAAACCACTCTATTGTATCTACTATATACAAAACAACACCACAACCAGCTAGCTCACCCCCGCTACATTCCTCCCATGTTATCTTGAGAATATTTCACTTATATCAAGATGTCACCAGCTGTAGGTGAACTGGTAGATACTTTTACCTTTGTTGTGCACCCTGGGCAATGTGAGGGAGGGTTCTTTAACATACCATGAGTCCATCAGTTTTTAAGGCATCTTTGAATGACCCCATGACTTTCATTTATAAATGAGGCATGCTTGGCGAAAGAACAGTCAATACTTATTTTCAAGTCTTGGTCAGACCCAAGCCTGGGTTCAAACCCACAACCTCCCATATATTAAGGGAACACTCTATCAACTAAGCTACTATGATGGTATACTGGTAGTTAAAGAGTATACTTACCTATGTCCATATATATAACATGTGTAACAGAATGGATAAAATATTTAAATATACAATTCGAATGAAGAACAAGAATGGAATTCTCATAAGTTCATGAGTTTTTGAGAGGAGACATTTTAGTAAAACTTCCGCACAATTATAAGGGAGGACTAGAGTTTGGATGCTCAAGTGATTGAAATATCTTATCACCCCCCCCCCCCCCCCCCCCATGTTTGGGCAACCCTTTAAAATTATAGCTGAATGTTGTTGTAGATGGAAGTTTGTAAATCTCTTTTTCTCACGTTTATTTGGTACACATGTACATTTTACCAACTAAATCATGCATGGCTTTTGAATGATGACACAATGATTTAAATATTACACAATTATTTCAGATTATATTGTGGGGCAGAAATGAAGTGGCCCTGGCAGACACAACAACAACAATTTCTGATCTTGGTGTAAAATGTTCATATATGGTATGTGATGTAAGCCAACATCAGCAAGTTTATTCAAAGGTATGGTACACAAAGATACATGTATTATGATACTGAGAGATAAACTGAAATACTGTAAACATGTTTATTGTAGTGGTGTACTAATATTCACTTATTTCACAGTCAGGTCAATGCACCTAACTGTGTTCATTTTAGAATCGGCCATGGGGCATTTATTGCTTTCTTTGCCAAATGACCTCATTGTTAAGGCCTTGGATGGGCTATATTTAACATTGCATGAATGCCAAGCTATGGATGTTACGGTGTATATTCATGCTTTAAAGAAAATATTTTAAACATGTCGCTTTTTAGGCTTTTGCAAGATTTTAAATAAAATATTCCACTAATTTCATAAGTACCGGTATTAGGTAGTCTCATACTTTTTATCCCTATAAACAAGGGAAATTGATGAAGATTTGCATCCTGTCAAAATATGCTGTTCTTCTGAAAACTTTAGAATTTGAGAAACCCTGCCAGAATTGCTTAATACCAGTATGTATTAATGTAATTGTTTTCAATTTGTCAAGCTATGGTGTTCCCCTGAAAGCTGTAGAATGTGAAACTCTGACCATGTATTATTAATGTAATGTTAATTATTTTTTAGGCAGAGGAGATTAAGAAGACATTTGGCAATGTGACCGTTCTAGTCAACAATGCCGGTGTTGTATGTGGTAAAACAATAATAGATTCTAATGATGATGGAATAGAGGAAGTGTTTAAGACAAATACTTTATCAAATATATGGGTAAGTTATATAAATTTAAGGAAAATAGCATGTTAGAATGTACCACATTAGCCAATCTATGGTTGATTAAAACAAATCACAAACAAACATACTTAATCCATGTCTAATCACAGCCCAAAAGCAAAGAAAATACTTTGATACTGACAATTTAAGTTAGACCTGTGAACTTCCATCAAATAAGCGAGGTCAAGTGCTTCGTGTATAGCTAGCTGCACCCACCATGTGTATTAATCAATCTTTACTGTCGGGATCAGCCACAGTAATTTAGCAGTTGTAGTAGAAGATACTGTAAAAATAGTCCAAACATTTTGCCCAACTACTATAATGCTAGGGGGCAGACTTAATATTTATTTTGCTGGTGTGTAAGATTTGTTTATGTACCCATATGCTAAGTAATATTCAAGATATTAGATAATATTTTATGAATTAAACCAAGCAATGATATTTGGGACTAGTTTTTTAGCTCACCTGAGCGGAAAGGCTCAGATGAGCTATTGCAATCTATCACTGTCGGCCGTCTGTTGTGCGTCGTCCGTCGTGCGTAAACTTTACCTCCAAAACTAATAAGCCAAATTTGATTAAAATTAGCGACTATTATGCCTTGGTAACAGGCTTTCAAAATTGTGTTCGGGGTTTGACCATGCCTAACAATATGGCTGCCGTTACTATAAATAGCCAAAAGACAAAAAAAATCTTCTTCTCTGAAACCAAAAGGTGCAGGCAAATTTTGATTAGATATTTGGATTTAGGATACCTAGGAACATTAACATTGTGTTTTTCATGAAAATTGGACGAAAAATAGGCAATGCGTTTTTTTGCGTAAAATTACGTAATTTTTAAAATGAGACATTTATTGTTATAACTTCATAACAGGTGAAGATAATTGTATGGAGTTTTCACTGTTGATCTTGTCTTGCAATTTTCTTTCCAATTGATGTCAAGGTCAAAGGTCAAGGTCATGTCCCAGTTTTTGACCTTTGATAAAAATGCTATTTTTTTTAAACATTTCTGGTGATAATGGCATAGGATTTTCAGTTATTTGTAGGTATTGACATGACGATCATTTTGATACATAGATCAAGGTCATGGATTCAAAGGTCAAGGTCACAGATGTACAAGTATACCAAAATAATTAATTATCTGCAAAACTATGAACTTTTTGTATGGTCATGTACATTAGAATATTGTAGGTAATGGCACAATGGTCATTTTGATATATGAATAAAGGTCATGGGTTCAAAGGTCAAGGTCACAGATGTAAACAAGTACTGAAATGGTTAATTATCTCACACACTATGAACTTTTTGTATAGGCATGTATATTAAAATATTGTAGGTATTATCCTAACAATCATTTTGATATATGAATGAAGCTCATGGGTTCAAAGGTCAAGGTCACAGGTGAGCGTTAAGGCCCATGGGCCTCTTGATTGCAATTATCAAGTATTAATTTGGTGTATAGTTGAAGTGAAAACTATTTCAAAAATAATTATCTACTTTTCTATTCTTGGTAAGCAAAATTTCCATTCAATTTGGTTACTAATTTCTGAATAATTCTTTTGAATGATAACATATCTTAGAAAATTTGTGAATTTTTTTTTAAAAAAGGACTATATTTTCATTTTGTACACTTAGTTACTAAATATTCAAAATTATGGAAACCTAGAATTGTGATGATCAGCAAAGGTGACAAAGTTATAGATTGGCATTTGAAGCAAGGTTTTACTGCACTCAACTTCATTCATACTACTTAAATGTGTGTTTTTTTTCCAGACAATTAAGTCCTTTTTACCTGGTATGGTATCTGAACAAAGAGGTCATATAGTCACCATGAATTCTGTACTGGGACTGATAGCAATGAAAGGAGCTGGGGATTATTGTAGTTCAAAGTTTGCCACCAAAGGTCTTTTAGAAAGTCTTAAATGGGAACTGCTAGCT
Organism: Anadara kagoshimensis; assembly: GCA_021292105.1. Taxonomy (NCBI): domain Eukaryota; kingdom Metazoa; phylum Mollusca; class Bivalvia; order Arcoida; family Arcidae; genus Anadara; species Anadara kagoshimensis. The sequence continues at coordinate 65,154,997 of CM037870.1, forward strand.
TATCCCTATATACACATGACAACTGTACACCCTTATACTGTAGATAACCAGATGTTCTCTGGTATCAAAATTAGGTATGTATCACTTTTGTGAGTTCTCAAAAAATTTTATGTTCACAAAATTTGTGTGTTCTCAAAAAAAAAAAGAATTTATGCATTTTCTTGAAAAAACATGGTATGTTCTAAAAAAGAAATATGTGTTCTTAAAAAAGAGTTGTCAAAAATAAATTGTTTATTCTCAAAAAGAGTGATTTGTTCTCATGAAAAAAGTGTATATTCTCAAAAAAAGTGTGTTCTCTAATAACAATTGTGTTTCTCAAAAACAATTGTATGTTTGTTCATAAAAAGAATCTATGTTCTCAAAAAAAAAAAAAAAAAAAAAAAAAAAAGAATTGTATGTTCTTGAACATGAAATTGTATTTTCTCAAAAAAGAATTGTATGTTCTCAAATATAATTATATTTTCTGAATAAAAAAGGAGTTGTGTATTCTAAAAACATGGTTTGCAAATACATGCAGTTCTGTATTCTCAAAAAAGAGTATGTTCTCACAAATAAATTGTTTATTTAAAGAATTATTTGTTCTCATGAAAAAGTGTATGTTCTCAAAAAAAAAAAAAAAAAAGAATTATGTGTCCTCTGAATTTGAGTATGTTTGTTCACCAAAGAAGAATTTTATGTTTTTAAAAAAGAATTGTAAGTTCTTGAACAAGAAATTGTATTTTCTCAAGAAAGAATTATGTTTTCTCAAAAAAGAACTGTATGTTCTCATAAAAGAATTGCATATTGTATATCAATAAGTGTCGAGAACATATTGTTCTGCACCTTAAAAACTTAACCATAGCTCACTAATTGTTTTAACACAACAAAGAAACATTGCAGATGTAAATTCATGTAAGCGTATTTTTATCAGGGATATGTAAAATTGCCAATGCATACTTTATGTTAAAGTTGTTTTTCCTTCTATTACTGCTGCTTCAGGAGGTATGTATGTATAGCTTAATTGTATAAGATTTGTATGTTGCATTTGTAGATATCATATGTTTTTATCCCCTGCCTTTTGAAGAAAGAGGGGATATTAATTTTGAATATACATCTATATGAGATTAAAAGAAAATAGTCTTGTTGTGAAAGGTGAAAATTTGCTGATGTGACATTTACAACATTTAACCACAACCAACAATCCATCTCATAGTAGGTGAGGTCTTAATATAAGTCACATAATCTGGACTGGAATTGTAAAACAGAAATCAATTATGTTAACCCAATAACAGAACTGCTCACCCACCCAAAAACCAACTGAACAACCACATACATGTATAATATCTTACTTATGTATTGAAATTAATTTAAAAGAATTTCATGTAAAAATATCTGCCGTTTCTTTTTTTCCCTAGTTGTTAAGCCATTTTAATTTTTATCTTTTTATATACATTTATTTTATTTTTAGATTTCCGTTCATGTTACCACCCCTTAAAGAAGAGTATGTATCTAGAAGAACAGTAGATGCTGTATTGACTAACAGTGAACAGATTGTCCTACCTAGAATCATGCATTTACTTGTATGGTCAATGAAGTAAGTAACATTTGTATACAGTAGAGTATAGTATACATGCTGTTACTTATATTGTGGCAGCCTGTTCAGATGACATTGGAATGCTTGGGGAAAACAACTGACCTTTGGTAAGCCAAGTGACAAAAATATACTCAAACAAGTACCAGTCTTAAGTTGGATTCAAACCTAGTTGGTGAGAGGCACTATTATTTATAACTGTGCTTAAGACCACTCAGCCACAAAGTAGATACACTGAGCAGATTGTCCTACCTAGAACAATGCACACTGAGCAGATTGTCCTACCTAGAACGATGCACACTGAGCAGATTGTCCTACCTAGAACGATGCACACTGAGCAGATTGTCCTACCTAGAACGATGCACACTGAGCAGATTGTCCTACCTAGAACGATGCACACTGAGCAGATTGTCCTACCTAGAACGATGCACACTGAGCAGATTGTCCTACCTAGAACAATGCACACTGAGTAGGTTGTCCTACCTAGAACGATGCACACTGAGCAGATTGTCCTACCTAGAACGATGCACACTGAGCAGATTGTCCTACCTAGAACAATGCACACTGAGTAGGTTGTCCTACCTAGAACGATGCACACTGAGCAGATTGTCCTACCTAGAACGATGCACACTGAGCAGATTGTCCTATCTAGAACAATGCACACTGAGCAGATTGTCCTACCTAGAACAATGCACACTGAGCAGATTGTCCTACCTAGAACGATGCACACTGAGCAGATTGTCCTACCTAGAACGATGCACACTGAGCAGATTGTCCTACCTAGAACGATGCACACTGAGCAGATTGTCCTACCTAGAACGATGCACACTGAGCAGATTGTCCTACCTAGAACGATGCACACTGAGCAGATTGTCCTACCTAGAACAATGCACACTGAGCAGATTGTCCTACCTAGAACGATGCACACTGAGCAGATTGTCCTACCTAGAACAATGCACACTGAGCAGATTGTCCTACCTAGAACAATGCACACTGAGCAGATTGTCCTACCTAGAACAATGCACACTGAGCAGATTGTCCTACCTAGAACGATGCATTTAGAAGTAAGTATTATTGTTAAACAGTATGAGCAGGCTTTTGATTGATTGAATGAAGTTTTTGCCCCAGTCAAGGATAGTTCACTTATATCACAATGTCACCTGCTGTAGGTTTAGTGGCAGAAATTTTTACCTTTGCAGTGCATCCAGAAAAATGTGACATGGGCATCATTTTTTCAATGGCCTTTCTGAAGGACCTATTGGTTTTTATTTCTGAATGCTGAGTGCTTAGCTAAAGAATAGTTAATAAGTATAGGGTTAAACAAAACTTTTCAAAAATGTGGGTTTTTGGGACTCCAATAAAAAAATAAATGAGGTCCAAACTTACAAATGTGGGTCCCATAGCTGAATTAAATTTAAAATTATGATTATATAGTCCTAGCGTGGCGATTATGTTGAATTTTGAAAATTGAAACAATCAGCTTTAAATGCAACGTTTTCCGATGCACGGATTCATGAATCACACGCCATTACATTTTTTGTGCATTGTATATAAGCCCGCTTTAACCATGCTGTTAAAAACACCTGATCTCTTATAGACATCAAGTCAAACGAGCCCGACTACACAGGTTCTGGATCAAGTGTCTTTGAGTCTTTATCTTTAGGTGTATAATTAAGAAAATCGCCATTATGACAGTTCATGCAAGCTACAGCTGTCAAAGACATTGACATTACGTGTCTAACTGATTTGATACAAATACGACTACGAGCCATTCAAAATTTTGCTTGAAATTTACGAATACTATTTTTACACATCAATGTATTTATAGTACGCTGGGGAATTCCAGCATTTAGAAAGTTTTCAAAAAATCCTCGTCTATTTACAGAATTTTCAAACTGAGTTCTCAGTTTAGTCAAATTGGTAAACATAATTTTTTAGCGTCCTTCTGGATGCATATGATAAAAAATTTTGCGTCCAACATAATTTATTTTGCTTAAAAAATGCAGAATTGCCCATCCCATAACACCCTGCTTACTAAGTATTTTTAATTCTTTAATTCCATGTTCACAACCAGATCTCTTGCATACAAAGCAAGCATTCTATACTGACCAAACTGCCATTGTAGTATCAGTATGAGGAGGTGATTTAAGTCAGATTGTCTTACATATCCATTCAATTTTTTTAAAAGAAAACAGTAAATGTTTATTGTGATGTTTGTATGACCATTTCCTGTCCAAAGTATTTAAACCACTATCACCAGTATGCATTAATATCTGGTCAAAAACAAACATACCAATCCATGTCCAAACCATGTTAAAAAAAAGTGAAAACTCTGAAACTGGACAATTGAACTAAACACATGGTAAGCACCCCAGTTCAGCTAGCTACACCAGCAATGTGTAAAATCGAAATAAAGAAACAATTAACTATATGGGGTCTTAATTATATTGATGGTAATTTTGGAGACATTATACTTATCAACAATACCGTGGTGATAGCCACAAAACTTCAAAAGACCTTCAAAAGCCTGAGTTTGCAATATCTCTGCATCAACATTTATTTGCAAGTAGCCTCATTGATATCTCGGAGATGTACAATTAACTATTCAATGTTCTCTATATCTCTATTTCTAAAACATCCATATTCATTGTTTTTGTTAAGATGTAGTTGTTTGTTTTTATTTTGATTTAGCACATTTCCTGTGGAAGCCATGTATGCACCAATCAAATTCTTTGGAGCAGATAAAACAATGGACACATTCCATAAACAGTAAGAAGTTGACCTTATGCATATTATCAATGGTGCTGTATTTTGAAAATTAGATAGTACTAATGCCTAATACATAGACAAACACTATTGACCTGTCTACTTGACCTTTAATTGAAATATTTATTATGGACCAGAGCATTGATGTAAATCAAGGGAATACATGTTAATTTTAATCTACATCATGGGGAAATGTTCATTGTTTAATACATGTATGTTTATGTATTAACTGGAAATCCTGACATTACCCATGTATTGGGTAGATCATAGTATATGTTATGTGAATATTCTTAATGAAAGGTCAAGCATACAGGTCAATGTTGTTTATATATTTAGTTAATTTAGCTTTTAATGTTCACACTTATACATGTCCAATTCAACATGTAACAGACATTATATATTTTTTGAAAATTTAAAAGGATTTTTTATGTCCCGGACCTTTTGATTAAAAGGGGGATATAAAATTTGAATTTCTGTCTCTCCATTCATCCATCCAGACACTTTTTGTCGAGAGTAATTCTCCAAAACTATGATACACTATTTTACCCTAGAGAAAGGCAAGCTACATGTAATATGACATCACAATATATCACTTTGAATGATCACTTTGAATTGTTGTGTCATTGGTATGAAAAGAAATATTGTACTTTTTGCATAGTTTAGGTGTATTTTTATGATAAAAAGTTTAGGAAACAGGTATATAATGGATATTAGAGAAAAAGAATGGACCACCTTGTTTTATTGGATACACAGATCTCAACTCTATTGGATGGGATTCAGTTTTTTCCAGGCCTTAGCATGCTTGGACTGGAAAATAATGAGCGTCACTCCTCAGGTTGAGATTTCGATGTTTCCACTGCAAAACAGGGTAGATTTTATTAATCTAGTGTCGAAAAGTCTTTGAATATTTTTGTCTTTCATTACATAGTATTTTCATAACAGGAAAGTTTACATAATACATGTATATAGAACACTACTAGTATATGAAATTGTCTTCTGAAAATAACACACCGAATTCTCAAAAAATTGTATGCTTTTCTAAGGATATATAATTTCAAAGGATAAATATTTTTTTTTTCTATTTCCAGTGTATTCATTTTGTATTAAACCAAATTACTGTCAGAGCCGGTCTGTTTGTGACAGTGAATAACGCTTTATTTTTGTAGAAAACCAAATAAATCTGAATAAAAATTGATAATATTCACTTACTTGTACCTAGGCATAACAGGAAATTTGTATCCACATCCTTGATTAGCCTAGAATATTTCTGCACAGAGCAAAACATTGGCAACTATGGGGATTAAACATGTTGGAAAACCAGGCAAATGGCGGATTCCTTTTCCTATCTACATAATTACATTATGACAATCACGGCTGGCATACAGATTTTTAGTTACAACTAGGCACAAGTTAATGAATAATATCAATTTTTATTTAGATTTTTTTGTTTTCTATGGAAAAAAGAAGTAATCCACTGTCACAAACAGACTGGCTCTACAGTAAGGTACAGTCTTCCTGATTAGCTAGTTAAAAAGTAAGATTTTGTAAACAAGGACATGGTGCCTATGTCTATCTTGTCTATATAAAATATATTTGAAACCAAACATTGGAATTAAATTTGGCGAAAAACAATCCATTAACACTAAGTATATCTTTGTAGGATATGGAAATCTGTTCTATTGGATTGAAAATTTAAGCAAGCTCTCCTGACTCAGAGCTCTACCCCTTGGGTGAGAATATTCTATCCTACATTGATACATGTACTGTTAATGGATTCGCATAATATACATATATTATTAAGTCAGTTGTTGTCTTGAATGTTATTAGTTACATACATGTATACTTATGTGCAAAAATGGAAAGAATTCCCAATATTCTTTATTTTATATATGTATAAATTGGTTAAATGTAATTTTGGTAAACACAAATTGATTCTGAAAAAATGTCATAAAATTTTTAATCCTGTCCAACTTTAAAGTTTATATCTCCTCCTTTTCAAAATGAGGGGGATATTAAACTTGAAATTCTTGCCTTCTGTCCATCCATCCAGATACTTCATGTCCAAGACAATTCTCCAAAACTGTAAAGCGCTGAGATTTGGTGTGAAGCATTGACATTGGTAGGATTTATGTATATCATTAACTTCATATGGTTTGCTCATTTTCCTGGAAGTTGTTGTCATTTAAACAAAAGAGCAAGTACATACTGACAGAGAATCCTAATTCACTGAATTTCCTTGTTAAAAATTACAATTTGAAAAGTTAACATAATGTACAGGAAGAAAAATATAAATACATGTACCTGATTTTCTGTGTTTAGTAATGAAAATGTTATAAAAATAAATTGAGCTTAGAAAATTAAATTGAACATGTTAAATACCACAAACAATTGAATTATAAGTATCTAAATTGAAAGACTTTAGGCGTGGTTCAGTTTGATAGAGAAATGTACATATACATACTTTAAACATTGATAGAGTCGGAGGGATATTGGTTTGTGTTCAGACAGGTTGCTTTCATGTTTTAAGTCGTTTTATTTACATATATATGATATATTTTTGTTTTACATTCTGTCTCAGTATATATAAACATGTACACGTAAACAGTAGATATACTATTTTTAAGACAGCCATTTATCTCCTAATTCACTAGTATAGCACACTATTTTAAAAAGCATAAATGTCTCGAACAATACCAGTTTATCACACTGTAACTATTTTTGAAAAAGGATAAATGTCTCGTTTAGTGACAGAATGCCAGTTTATCACACTAAAGCTATTTTGAGAAAAATGAAAATCCCCTTTAGTGGCAGAATACCAGTATATTACACTATAGCTATTTTAAAAAAATAAATGTCTCCTTTAGTGAGAGTTTTATTTTGAGGAAAAGCATAAATGTCTCTTTTAGTAGTGACAGAATGCCAGTTTATAACACTATAGCTATTTTGAGATAAAGCATAAATGTCTCCTTTAGTGGCAGAATACCAGTATATCAAACTATAGTTATTTTTGAAAAAAGATAAATGTCTCCTTTAATTTCAGAATGCCATTTATCACACTATAGCTACAAATGTATTTTGAAAAAGCATAAATGTCCCCTTTATTGGCAGAATGCCATTTATCACACTATAGCTATTTTGAAAAAGCATAAATGTCCCCTTTATTGGCAGAATGCTAGTATATCACACTAAAGCTGTTTTGTTAAAAGAATAAATATTTCCTTTAGTGGCAGAATACCAGTTTATCATACTATAGCTATTTTGAGAAAAAGTTAAATGTCCTTTAGTGACAGAATGTCATTTTATCACACAATAGCTATTTTGAAAAGGTTAAATGTCTCCTTTAGTGACAGAATACCACTTGATCACACTATAGATGTTTTAAACAGGATAAATGTCTCCTTTAGTGACAGAATGCCAGTTTATCACACTAAGCTAATTTATAAAAAAGGATAAATGTTGCGTTTAGTGACAGAATGCCAGTTTATCACTCTAAAGCTATTTTAGTTTAACACACTTGGGCTATTTAAATGTCTCCTTTACTGGCAGAATACCAGTTTATCATACTATAGTTATTTGAAAAAATGATAAATGTCTCAGTTAGCTACAGAATGCCAGTTTATCACATCTTAGTAATTTTTAAAATGGTAAATGTTGCATTTGGTGACAGAATGTCAGTTAATCACACAATTTAAATCTTTAAGTGACAGAATACTAGGATCATAAGTATATCACTCTATTTTAAAGACAGATATACATTTTTCTCCTTTCATCACAATACAAGTATATTACACTGTTTTAACATTGATGAAGAATAAATGTCTGTTTAGTCTCTTTGGTAGTCCTATTTTAAACTATTAATTATAATCCTACAGATCTAGTTTTACCGTTATGTACAGTAATTTCCATGTTGTCATAACAGTTAGTCATGGTAAAGTTAATTTTAAATTTTTTATTCATTTCTTATTGTTTTTCTTACTAAATATTCCTTCTAATTTTATTATTGTTTTTACCATAAATATTTTCATTTGTTTTTATTATTTTAATATTAACATACAGTTTGAGTTAAACTTTGAATTTTAATGTTTATGGAATGGGTTAAATAGAAAAAGTCCTAGATTGTGGTAAGACTTCCTTTTGGTACATCCCCAATTGAATTCTGTGTGACATTTTTGTAAAATTATTTTTACAGAAATATTATGATAGCTTAATTCCATCATTTTTAAGCTTAAAAATCTAAGTTAAAATATAAGCCAAGGATACAAGTGTGTCTATATAGATGGAATGGAAACAAATGTTGAGGAATGCATAGCCATTCAGATTTGCAAAAGACCTTTTGATAAAAAACATTCACCTACAAAACTACAAAAACTGCATTCAAAACATTTACAATATTGATCACATGACCAGTTTGTTAGCTGGAGATCTATAATTTTTCAGTGGGACCTGTAATATTTTGTAAAATTTCCTAGATATCTATATAATTGTGTTTTAAATCAAATAGCACTTTAATCTCATTTGGAACACTGAAGATTGCTGTAAAATTAAACTTAATAAATGATGATTTGATTTGTTAAGCAAAACAGATTCCAATTTAATTTCAATTTGGTCCTTTGTTTTAATTTCAGTATATTTTGTACCTTATGCATTGTGTTAAATTTTTAGACTAAAAACTTGATCACAATGGTGTAGTGTATTTTTTTAATCATAGCGATTTTACAATTAATTATACATGCATGTATATACAGTTTGATTTACCTATATGAATTTGTGCCAATTTAAAAATGAAGGGATTCCATTGTTAGTTGTTATAAATGGTATTATTTTATTGTTAATATTGTAAAAAATAAACGACTATTTTTATCTTTGTTAATAATTCATAGATATATTATGTGCTTAAAATTATATAAATATTATATGATTTATGTTAAATTAGGCAGCTTGTTTAATGATGGAATGGCAATTTAGGCTTCATTTGACACACCAACTTGGTAATCTCCAAATTCCCACTCGCCCCCTTACCCTCTGTAATGGTCTGCACAGTCTGAAACTTTTTAAAACATTTACGACACACATACTCTGAATAACATAATTTTTACGGGAAAACATGAGATGATAAGATTCCATATACAATGGAAATAATCGTTCCACACAAACGTTAAGGTATTATGTGGTATAGGGGCAAACTCAATTTGTTTTATACGCTAAATGGATGTTTAATCTGAAGCCCAAATTACCAATAATGTCTATATGAAGCTTAAATAACGTGAATAAGTTTTATGCAAATTAGATTGATCTTATGCCTTAATTAATGTTATTTTGTCAATTTCTTATGATAGGAAAATATAAAAAAAGTTTTATTGTTATTTTATTTGAATTGCTATTTTTATTAATGTATGAGAAGACACATTTAACTTTAAAATAAATAGCAAATGCAATGATGAACATATGGTACAAGTCATGGTTGTATTGTGAGAAAAAGAATCATATATCATTTACAATGTAAGATATCTGAAACCCGGATAAATGTGTTCAATGTCAAGAAGTTCTTGAAAGGAAAATAGTCATCCTAGTCTGAGATATTTCTATCGTCAAGATCTTGCATTATTGCTGTTTTAGAATTCTTATATTCGTGCACCTCGGATTAGAAAAATTTATGGCAAGAGCAATACAAATCTCTTGGAAGACCTTTCCCCACCATGATTTATCAATGAAAATAGAAGTGCATTGATGGTTAAGAACATGTTAAAATGGATTATTTTTATTGAATTGATGTATTTTTCTCTGCAAGAATAAGAATCGTTTACTAACTGTGGTACCAGATAAGGGAATTTCAACTTTTGTTATAAGATATTTTGTCCAGAACTCGCAAGCCTTGTTCGAATCAAATGGTTCGAGATTTTCCTATTTATACTACAAGAAGCGATAGATTCTATTTTTCTCAACTCGAATCCACGTTAGATTGTGTTTACCTAGTCATTATTTTTATTTTATTATCTTTATAATTATTATTACTATAGTTTTAGTTTTTTCTTCAAACCAGTGTATTCAAGTAACAATGGTGCTAACTATTCAAAATAATTCATTTCATAAAATTATAGATTGAATATTTTATGATAATGTTCATGTAAGATAATTGTTAAATATAAATAAATAGTATTTGATATTTCAGTGGTTAAATTGAATTAAATTTGCTTATTGATATAAAGCAACATATATGTCACCAATATTGTGAAATCCTTAATTTTCTGGTATCCCAATTTTCGTGGACACCCTGATTCCAAACGACATAGCATAAAATACAAATTTGCCTTAAATGTTAACTACAGATTAAGAATTCATAACTCAAAATAAATTTTTCTTAGATACACACAGGAAAATTGGACACCACGAAATAAATGATTTCACAGTATATAGTATTTTTATATGAAATAGAGTATTTTGCTTTAATTTTTTTACTGTAAATGTATACGGTAGGCAGGTGCTATCAGAGTCGCCGTTTTGGTGACAGTGAATTATGTCCAAAATTCAAAGGAAACTCAAATTACAATTCGTTTTGATTTGAGTTACTGAGCCACAGTAGCAAAGTAGAAATATACCTGCGTAGTAGGCATTTTTCACTTACTTGAACTTAGTTATAAATTGAATGGCATTTTATATGCATACCCTTGATTGCTTTACAATATTTCTGTTAGTAAGGCGCTGACACTATAGAGATTTTACACATTGTAGAATATGGCAATTTGCACATCATTTAGTACATATGACATAAAATGTCACCATGGACATCACTTGCGATGTAAACATTGCCATTTCCAACATCATTAACATAAACCATTCTCATAGCGGCAACGTTTTCTTTTCAACAGAAATATAATGTGGTAATCAAAGGTGAGCTGAATGACTTTCAGTTATGACTAAACTCATGCATGTGAATGATATGAAGCATTATTTATAATTATTGGATGAGAAAATTGTGCATATTCACAAAAAAGTAACGCTGATAGTAGTTATAAGAAAGGTTACAATTAAAATTATCGTTCTTAAATTCACAATTTGTTTCATTTTGTTTGATTGACTGTCATTGTAATGGATGACATATTCGTGCAACTGCTGTATTGTTCTTGCGTTACTGTGTAATAACGAAGGTTCATTATGTCCCCATACAAATTTCGGGGGCGGCGCAGAGGTCCATTGGTTTTCCGGATGGTGCAACACCTCTAACCATCTATTGAGAGACTCTCACAATCCTGCTCGGGGCAGATCCTAGTGTGAGAAAATTTGTCAATTCGACTGCCGACGATACTTTCTTTTCTTCACCATCCACTGCCTTGATATAAGTCAAAGAGATCTCTTCTTTTCTCAAAAATCATTAACATGTCTTATTAAAACTGGAAAGGGACCATTTTTAGGCTGAGCAAATGTGCCATTGCATATTTATACATAAAAACAAATCAATAAAATTTACCTATCTAAATTATTTGTCTTAGATCCATGAAAATTGGACATCAGATAGATAGTATATAATCAAAAACAAACCCACTTATCCATGTCCGAATCACAATCCAGAATCAAAGTAAAAGCTTTGGAACTGACAGTTAGGTTAAACACTTCCACCAGAAAGTAAGGCCGGGTGCTCCTAAAGGGTAAGCACCTCCTGTTTAGCTAGCTACACCTGCCACGTGTGTTATCAAAATTGTGTGAAAGGAACATGGAACTATGGGACGTCAAATATATCCAGGACAATCCTGGACACATAGACATCAAACTTATAAACAATACTGTGATGACGGCCATAAAACGTTTTGAGGGCCTTGATAAGCCAAGGATTGCAATATCCCTGAGTCAACCAGCCTGCTTCGTTGCACAAAGTCCCCGTAGTGGGAACAAGCTCTACCCAAGCGTATTAATTGTCAAACAAATACAGGAGAAGCAGGTTTATTGCTGCATAGAAAAGGAAAGTTGACAATAGCAAAAACGAAGTCATCACGTTTGTCATAAGTTTCAAATGTAGCCTTTCGTGGGCGTCATAATTTAGATATAAGTCTAAATATGAAGCAGAACTTGGGGAATCAGTCGTATTGAATTCACGGTTTTTAAATAATAATTTTTTATGAAATATAGTTTACCTCTAATTATTTACTGTATCAATACATTTATATGTATATACATAGGTACATAAGATGAAATCAGGGCCGCAATAAAAGAACTAAAAATGGGAAAGCACCAGGCAATGACAACATCACCAGTGAACTACTACGGGTTGACCTGGAAACATCTGCTAAGGAAATTCACAATTTACTGAAAAAAGTATGGAGTGAGGAAAAGATCCCAAGCGACTGGAAAAAAGGGTTAATAGTTAAACTGCTAAAGAAAGGAGACCTCACTTGCCGTGGAAACTGATGAGGCATTACACTGATACCAACAACGTCAAAAATTCTTGGTAAAATCATTATCAAGCGTATAACACAACAAGTAGACACCTTAGGGAAGAACAGGCAGAATTCAGAGAAGGACGAGGCACAACGGAACAAATTTTCATACTCAGGAAAATCATTGAGCAAACTGTAGAATGGAACTCCAACCTTTACATCTGTTTCATTGACTTTGAAAAAGTATTCGACAGTGTTCACCAAGACACTATGGAAAATCATGAAACAATATGGCATCCCATACAAGATAATCCAAATAGTAAAATGCATGTACAGCAACAACAAAAGTGCAGTAATAACATCAAGTGGAACATCAGACTGGTTTAAAATCAGATCCGGAGTTAAGCAAGGTTGCAATATGTCCGGTTTTCTGTTTCTCATAGTTATCGACTGGGCCATGAGAAAATCAACTGCCACAAATAACACAGGAATAAGATGGAACTTTACCAACAAACTGGATGACCTATATTATGCAGATGACATTGCGTTAATCTCGAGCACAAAAAACAGCTTCATAGAAAATTCAGCGACGTAAGCAACAACGCCCACTCCACCGGCCTCAAAATCAATGCTTCAAAGACCAAGGTAATGAGATTCAATGCAAACAATGCTCAACCAATCACAAGCAACGACCAGAAAGTAATTGAAGATGTCAAAACTTTTACATACCAGGAGCAATACTAACCAACACAGGAGGGACAAATGAAGATATCAGAAGACGACTCTGCCTCGCCCGATTAACATTCAGCAATCTAGCTCCTATTTGGAACAACAGCCAGATCTCAAAAAGAACAAAATTCTGCCTGCTAAACTCAAATGTACTCTCAGTCCTCATGCATGGCAGCGAAACATGGAAAATGACAAAAACCGAAGACGCAATGATAGACACCTTCCTCCACAAATGTCTTAAGAATTTTAAAAATCTACTAGCCACAGAAACAAGAGCAAGAGCTGGGGCAAAAAAGATCAGCACCACAATCAAAAGAAGAAGATGGAAATGGCTGGGCCACGTTTTAAGAATGGGAAACAACAGGTACGCAAAACTGGCACTTACCTGGACACCAGAGTGGAAGAGAAAAAGAGGAAGACCCAAAGAGACTTGGAGAAGAACCTTTGAAAGAGAACGCAAGGAATTAGGTTCCGATTCTCCTAACGGAGAGATAAAAATAAGTCAAGTAAGTCAAGACATAGGTAGGAACTATCGGAGTAAGTAGCATTTACTAATTTTTCCAAGGAAATCTATTACGATTCAAACGAATTATCTGGGCAAAGGTGTAATTGTAATGTGAATATGAAAATTGACATCAACACCTGCCCCCAGTTTTACAATCATTCCTTATCTAAGATTTTCCTTAATTTAAATCTTGCAAAATTTCAAATCTTTAAAATTTTGTTAATTTTTAAGCTATTCAGAAATTTGAGGTGTCATTTTAAGGTCACCTCTAGATTAAAACATTTACAGTTAGTTTTGACAAAAAACACCCATTAGTAGTTTCAAAAAGAGCTTGCCAAAATTTACTAAATTTAAGTTAAGGAAAATCTTAGCTAAGGAATGATTGTGAAACCAGGGCCTGTGATTACAGTAGAATATTTCTGCACATAGCAAGTATTGCCTCTATAGGGATTTTACAATTTGTATAACAAAACAATTGGCAGTTTCTTTTGTGCAATTGACGTAAAATATCACATTGGACATCACTTATGGCGTTAACATCACAATTTTCAAATTTTAAATACCTATTGCGACAACTTGTGTCATTTTCCTTACTTAGAAGTATTTCTGAGTCGGATGATTTTCAGTTGCGACTAGACGCCAGTAAATTAATGATATCAAACATTATTCAAAATTTTGGATAAGTGACGAACCCTGATAATAACAAATACTAGTATATATATACATATAAAGTTTTAATTCTTATCACAATTCGTTATATTTTTCTGGATGGCATATACATGTACACTGGCTGTGCAAGCTTTACTAATGATATCTACAGTACTAGTACAGTGTAAACACAAGACTTTGAACACTTTCAAAAACAATATAATTAATCTCAATGAACACTGGAATGATTTGGATGTTGATTTTCTGTATACTGCTATTCTCAGAGACCAGAAAACAATACTACGAGAAACAAACATCTGTAAAGGACCACAGAGAAAACATTCCACTCAAACTTAGTTTTACATAATAATCACGTCTTCTTTATGCAGATATTCACTTATCCTATCTGCAAATTTAAAATCCCCTTTAAGTAATTCTTTTACAAGTGTATCAATACCCAGTGAGCTATTCCTTGGGTCTAAATCACTTTCATACGGGTCATTATTAACGGGTAATTTAGACTTTTTAAACTGCGCCTGGTATGGTATTGTTCTTGCAAGATAGTTTGTTACAACGCCATGCTGGGAATTCCCCATATCTTTAAAACCAAGCCTGAGTCGCGATCTTATATTTGATTTCCATCCCTGACCTCCTTTACTGTGAAATATACTAGAAGCAGTGTCTGATACCATTGTTAACCAGTCTCTGGTCGGATCTCCATCTTCTCTTATATCTGAAATAACACGGAGTAAAGCAATAGGAATGAGACAGTGTCAAACATTGGCAGAAGGTGAACATTTATATACATTGTACATGTATGGTCTTTTATCACAGAAATGAGGCATTGTCAAATACACATTGGCAGAAGTCGATAGATATTCGAAATAAATATTGTATATGGTCCGCAAAGTGGTGCTTTAGTGCCAGGATAAGAATACATTTACGTCATGGTCATGAGATTCTGAAAACTTAGTTTGCTTGGGGGGGGGGGGTGAAAAAGCCAAAGTGACGGATACGGTCCGATACGATACCCGTATTTTAACCGATACTTGTATCCATTTTCATGCATTCATATGCCACTTTCACATAACTTACATGTTACTTAAAACCAGCTGTCTTTTTGGTACATTACATTTAGCACGTTAACGGCATTTCTTCTGAAAAAGGACTGAGCTTACAGATCAAACTGTCTCTCGCCTTATAGGTTCAAATCCGGCACGGGTAGGTCCTAACATAAGGAAAGTTAGTCCGTTTATTGAAGGTCGGTATTTTCCAATCATCCATATATTAACTGGGATGTACTGCTGAAATACGTACCCGGTAATGTCAGTAATAGGGATGTAACATCTTTCCAAAACAGATCATATTCTTTTAATATTGTTGCTCTGAAGAAAAAACAAAATTCGACATGTTAGACACATTTCAGTTATAAAATAACAGTGTTTGAGTTTTGAAATAAAGTGTGGTGGCTATTATTGGTTGGATGGTTGAAAGTTTACGACGCATCAGGAATTTCCCTGCAATGCACAAAGAGACATTCTTGTAAATCTCCATGTGGTGCGCGAGTTTGTGAAAGTTCTGATTTGTTCTGCAATTCGCAGTTACAGCTACTTTAAGAGGAAGTGATTGTAAAGTTATACGTTTAATCGTTTGAAAACCCTGTAGTTTCTGGAGAATCATCTTACTCTCCGAAGCACCCGGCCTCACTTCAGTGGTATAGTTCACATGTTCAACCAGATTTGAAAATTTTGTTTTGCTAGGGATATGATTTATACATGGATTGGTATGTATCAGAATGCCAGTATCTAGTTTGTAACATAATCACATTTTATTTTTTTAACAAATCTTTTGTGTTTTTCGAACATTTAATAATCTAATCTTACCTGACATTAAAGGGTCTGAATATATCCTTCGATGGGGCTTTCCAGTAGAGAACGGTGGATGTTTTCTTATCCCCATTCTTGTGTGTAACGGTGTTGATTCTACCAAAACAGCTCAGAAGTTTTACGTCACTGCTGTCGATAAAACCACCAATGGGCGTGACTCCATGTAGATCTGTCACTGGGTTCGAAACCGGGCGTGGATCGGCTGAGTTTAACTTGTCAGTTAGTGGCAGAACTTGAACAACAAATCCTCTAAAATAAGTGTTTCTGTCTGATGCTGACAGTCGGACTGAATCAAAATAGAAATGCAAAAACTCACAACTACATAGCTGTAACACGACTTCATAGACAAAATACATAAAACAATAATGATAAAAAACTATTTCCATTTTAATTTTATCAATAATTTACTATGAACCACATATATTTTAACCGCGATATTTTCCCTGATTATACATGGTTATATTCATTTTCAATACATCCAAACCTCTTGTTTCATCTAGAATATCTAAAAAAATTACACATTTATTAAATCTTAAATTTCCAAATAAAATAAGTAAAATTTTATATAATGAATGATTGTGGAAAAGGGCAAACTATACATTTGTATTCAAAATTAGCATTATCTTTTATATACTAGAAACATATAATTGAAGAAAATCGTTTATAATTGAAAGACCTAGTGTAATTGTAGTTTTTTCGCGGGTAAAATTAAAATTATCGTGGCTTTAAAAACTGTCCATTTTCGGGGGATTAATCTTTGGAAATTGACGGAAAATATGATCTCAGTTTCTGAAACATATTCATATACATACGAAATAATCGGAAATTAATAAACCGCACAAAATATACATATACAGTAATACAAAATACTTAATGTGTTTGTTGCTATAGTACATACCTGTCGAAAGTTTAACATCTATCAAACGAATAAGGAGTCGTAACTTGACTTTCGATTGGTTGAGATACAGAAAGCAGTGGCAGAAAAGCTGATAGTATCACATGTAAAGCTAACAATGGTGTCCATGTTCCAGTTGTACAATCATACCTTTACTAAGATTTTCCTTAATTTAAATCTGAAAAAATTCCACAATATTTTAGGTTACTACAAATAAACGATTTCAACAAACTTAAATTAAAATGTAGTAAGCTTAGAATGATCTTTTAACGATTCGACACCTTAAATCCCCGAATATCTAAATAACAAAATTATTCAGAGTTCATTTTTTCTAGATTTAATTTAGGGAAAAGCTTAGATAAGGAATGCCATGGTTGTGAAACTGGGGTCGGATAAGTTGACAATTAGCTGTATAGTTCGTTAGCTTTGTGTTAAACATTCGACTGGTCTGTACTGTACCGTGTACCTTACTTTCAATGACATCACTGTAATTGAGAGACGTAACATTGATGCTGACCACAAACGGACTACTGCTGTTTTGGGGATGTATCTCAGCTCCTTCCTTTGAATGATGTGACGGTAACCTCTCATTGCAGACCACTGGTCTTCTAGGCGCACCTGTTCCGTATGAGAAAACGGCTTCAATGAAACATAATACTAAAATTAAACACCGTCTCATAGTTGACCTGTGCTACCTGAATCACCTATAACTGATTTGTACTATAGCTACATCAATCCGTCCATTGGTCGAGTTTTACGTCTACATGTTGACATTACAACACCAACTACCCCACCTTGCTTACAAATAAACGTGATTAAACTGGGATGAATTATGACGTACAAATTACACCCCGGGGTATATATCTGATGTTATGTCGTTATTACACCTATGAATATACAGGGTCATGTTTTTATCACGTATTTCATCTTTAATATTTTTATTTGCTTTTTATTTATTTATTTATTTATTTATTTTATTTTTTTTTATTTTTGAATTCACTTGTTAAATAGATAGATAGATAGATAGATAGATAGATAGATAGATAGATAGATAGATAGATAGATAGATAGATAGATAGATAGATAGATAGATAGATAAACAAATAAGTAAATAAATAAATAAATGGCTAAAGAGTACTAGCTTCTATTTGTACCCCAACTGATGTTTTATTTGTGACAAAAAAGAACATGTCAGAACCAAACCTTTTGGAACATTTTTAAATAAAAAATTAATTTTTTCAAAATTTTAGGGTGGGGTGCAAAAATAAATCATTTTTTATTATTATTGCTATTTAAGGTTCAAAACTTTTTCAGATACTTACATGTATCTGAAAACCTACCAATGATTCGTCAATAAAATGTCTCCATTTACTGAATTGGAAGTAAATGAACTTTCAGGTACCCGAAAATAGACACATTTTATTGACGAATCATTGGTTGATACACCCAAAATTAAAGACGGAAGTCCATAGAGTAAGAAAGTCGCGTCAATCGAATCAATCAAACACCTGTCAAAGTTATGAATATCATGTTTCGAGGTGCTATGTTTATTATATTTATTGAAATATAATTCAAAATATAAAATTTCGAGAAAATATCAGCAAAATAACTGTGACATTTTGATGAAAAAATAATCTAAAACGACATTTTTTAAGTAATTTTTCATCGGAGAATTAATCATTTTTGTTTAAATTATATCGGGTTTTTTTTGCTGCCAAGAAAATTTCCTTGGGGGTTCCTCCGTTTCCTCTGACAAATTATTTCGTCAATCCAGTACAAGGAGATTTCGGCGTGATTTTAACTTCCTTCTTTTCGAACTTGCGGGGTTGTTTTTGAATATATAAACAAATGTGTGGATAAAATCATTTAAAAAAATACTTAAAACAAAATGTACAAAGGAATTTTGTTTGTGACAATATTTTTGGGTTGTGTGTTTCATGTATATTGTTTTAGCAACGGAAAAGGATTACAAAACGCTTGTTTTTCGCATAGACCTAGTCACAAAAAGAACGACAATTCTCTGGAGGAATATACACGACAATTTACTGTACCCAAATATAAAATATTAACAAATGTTACAGAAGTCAGGAAAGGCGAAGTTATAGAAAGTAGGTATCGATAATAATAATAATAATAATAATAATCGAAAGAAAGCGCGCGCGCGCGAGAGAGAGAGAGAGAGAGAGAGAGAGAGATGTGTAAATGGTGTTTTACGCATCGGTCAATTATTTCTCGCTTATGGAGGAGAAATTAAACATTTTAGGAACGTGCATGAATATTTTCCATTCCATGAGCATGACGTTTTAAAATTTCAACGCTAATATATTTTTAATACCCATTCATAGACCGAATTAAGATCAGCAGGGGCCCAGTAGCACATTGCTCTCAAAAGATGTCTTGGCCCCTAAGTTTAAATCCAACCCCGGCATCTGCAGGCGTAAGATAGTCTGTCAGATCGTTTGCTTAATGTTGATTTTTTTCTCTGGAACTCCGGTTTCCTCCAAAACCAAATCTCCTCGAAATATGTGAAAGAATCTTGACTCTCGCGTAAAAAACCATTCTCAAGTACTTAACTTTACTATTTACATGTATTTCATAGTCAATGTGCTATGGTAAAACTTGTTCCCACGGCAGGAACTACATGCACTTATATATACAACGAACCCAGCTGCTTACAAATAAATTGTCAACGTTTAGATATCCCGAGCACATGCTAATCAAGCCAGCCCCCCCCCCCCCCCCCCAAATAAAAAGAAAAAAAGAAAAAGAAAAAGAAAAAAGGAAAAAAAAATGCCGTCATCACAAGTTCATTTCATTCTTACCTGGTTCTAATAATCAAGTTGACAGGAGGTGCATACCCTTCCCGAACCCCGGTCTTATTTCTCTGGTTCAAATTTCACAATTTTACTAAATTTTCCTTAACTTGAATCTAGAAAATTTGAAATCATAATAATTTTGAGGATTTACAAGACATCCAGAAAACGAAGGTGCCATTTTGAAGATCATTCCAAGCTTATAATGTCTGCATTTTGTTTTGTCAAAAATGTTTATTTGTAGTTCCATCTGTCCTAAATTTAGGTTAAGGACAATCTTAGTTGATTGTGAAACTGGGAACGGAGAGAAAATTAATGTGTTTTTACTTAATTGACCAGTGTTCAAAGTTTTTACTTTTTGGGGGGATTTAGATTTGAACATAAACCGTTATGTTTTATATTATATTAGATATCATAAACTCATTAGGCAATACTTATGTACTATTGTCTAAATTTGCTGCTAGTTAAAATCTGGAAATCCTAAAAAACTGAGGTTTACTCCCTCATGCAAAGTGTATCCTTAGCTATGGATATATATTTTTTGGTCCTTTGAATATTTTTTCAACCCCTTAAAAAAATCTTGGGATTCAAAATTTTGGTCCATGCACTACTGATAAGGAACTGTATTCCGAAACGACCGTCTAGTACTGTAAAATTAACATTGGTAATAAAAATAATATGTAATTATAAAAAACACGTTTTTTTTTGTATTTTTCAGTTGTTATCAATTCTGATGGAAAGTATGAATTTTTCAAAGGATTCTTATTACAAGTGTACCACTCAGAGCCCGTGTTTGGAATGTTACCGGTCGGTGAGTTCCTACCGTACGGGAGATCACAGATAATTCGCTGTAGTCACGCCCACGATACCATAACGCATTCAGAGGGTTCGTTTAAAAAGAATGTCACCATGTTATGGAAAGCACCAGAAAACCTATCTTCTTCTATAATAGTCAGGTAAGGTATTAAGAGCACTGGGAACCAACATTGCAGTACAGACTTGTTAAAATTTAACACCAAGCTTACGAACAGGAGTAGAAGCTCGGTTGCTGAATTGCTAAAAGGCTGCCGAAACACCGATAGCAGTTGTCGAATTGCTGCCGGGATATAGCTCACAGCTGTCGAGATGTACAGCACAGATCTGTCGAGGGTTAAACACTGAGCTAACGAAAAGGTCTCGAAGCTCGGTTGCACATCGGCCGATAATTGGCTAGTGGTCAAAATGCTGCCGAGTTATAGATAGCAGCTACATAGCAAAAACTGCAGAAATATAGATAAGGAATGGATGGACGGAGATGAACTGCCGATTAGGCCCCGATTTTTTAGATAAGTGTCACACTTTCGACAGGCCTGTACTGTATATACACCATAACTGTTTAAACTTGTATTTTATAAAATTACAAGAATGAATTGATTTTAGATTTGAAGAATAAATTTGAATGACCTTTTAGTCTCACTGATGGAAAAAAGATAACGATATTTGAACCGGGTATTGCTCCTTCTCAATCAAGCTCATTTGTGTTTTGCACAGTACTATGGATTACCGTTTTACAATTCACATGGTATCATAAATTTGTTTTATGACATCAAAAATACCTAATCAATATTAAAACCACGCTCATACACTACTCCTTTTAGTAAGCTACAATAGTCTTAATCTGTGACAACTACATGTATGTATTAACTAAAAAAATAGCAACATTCAATTTATCAATGTATTCAATGAACATTACAAGTTATTAATAAGTATGTTGATAGTGCAGTTGATATTGGATATTCATTACTACACAATTATAGCACCAATTTGAGGTCAGTATATGTGTCTTATTGACCACTGGATAGCATTATTGACCGAGGGCTTACCCGAGGTCTATATTGCTATCCAGTGGTCAATTAACATATACTGACCTCAAATTACTGCTATAAGTGGTTTTTTTTTATAAAATTGGTAAAAAAATATAAGATGCAAAACTACTTGATTTCAGGTATTAAACAAGAAATTTGAACATCAAAAACTTTTCAACATACGGATATAATATCGCTTCACTTGGTGTAATTTATTTTAATATTTTGAAAATTGAACAAAGTCTCTTTTTCAGCAAACCTTCCACCGTCTTACGATGTGTTGTCCTTCCAATTCTTCCTTATATTTTGGAAACACCATTAACCCCAGTAAATAAAGCAGCTTCTTTTCAGATCTTACATAATAAGAATTGAATCCAAGGAAGATAAACAATCTCCGGCCACTAACACTTTTTCAATCACTTTTTTCTTGCACGTGCCATGTCATTACATTGTTTAATTTGATCACGTGACGACTTTTAGCCCAATGAAAGCGCATGAAAAATATCATTTTATAATAAAACACATTTTAGTAGACTTTTCGGAGTTACATGTATTGATTGTGCTTACTTATTTTCCGTAAAATTTGAAAAAACTAGCCACATTGAAAAATACTAAACTGCTAATAATGTTATTAATGACAAAAATGGTAGGCATCTAACGGAGTAATATTGCTAATTTCAAACTCAAATATAAGTAATGATTGATTTGGGTGGAGTGGGGTGGAGTAGAGCAATGAAGTTTTACACATCAGTCAAGATTCTGTATTGTGTCTACCTGTACAGGGATAGTGGATGAACCCGAAGTACATGTACCCAGGGAAAACAATTGAACTTCGGCAAGTGAACAAACGAATTTTCTCACACTAGGATCTAGAGGCAATAAGATGCGATGTGCTCCATAAGTTCTTCTAGGACCACTCTGTCATCGTTGTCCCATTTTGATTGAAAAAGGTGTTATAACGTTGCAAACCTAACCTCTATAGAAACAGAAAGTAGTAAATGAATACAATGATATCATTTCAGGGGGGTTGGCATGGGGTATGCAACTTGTAACATGCCAATACATCTTGCTCGCTCAAATTTCTAAAGCATAGAAGACTATTGAGATATTACATAGATATTCGTGTGATTTCTGGATAAGACATAGAATATTGTAGTATTGTGCTATTGCTTTAGAACTGTGTTCTGCAATAATAAAATTTCTGTCAGTTTTGTCAGTGGCGTTTCAAATTATTACTTTCAAATTTTATGGCAGTAAAATATGTATAAGAAATAATTTGAAACGAAGAAATAAAATTGGGTCGTGATATAGAGAAAGTATATTATAAACTATCAAACTGTTTTTAAATAAAATTAACAATTGTACAGATCAGATTATATTGTTGAAAAATTACCTTTAAAAAGTTGGTATACTAAAGTGATAAGTTTTACAGTGCGTGCTCAAAATGGTTGATAGTTTACTTTTCTTATTGAAAACAACTGATTTACGGTTTGAAGTTGTTTATATTATTATTATTATTATTATTATTATTATTATTATTATTATTATCATTACACTGTTTTGATTACAGTGATAACAACCATTGTTAATTGATAAATGTTTTACTTTTATTTTATTATAGAGGTGTCATTGTTAAAAACTACACACATTTCTGGACAAGAGTGGAATCTAACAAACTAAAAATTAACACAAGTAAGCATTGTCCCAGTACTTTAATCTTTAACAATGTATCATTAATCCTTACAATAACTTCTGATGTACCTTCATGTATTTTATTAATGCGATAAGCAAAGGCAATTTATCAGAGTGAGGACCCTCTAATAACATTAAAACCACAAAACTGAACATTTACTCCATTCTCTGTTCAAATTCGAAAATTTTATAATCAGTGGACCCATTACAGTACAGACCTGTCCAAGGTTTAACACTAAGGTAACCCATTAGGGTTTGTGAACAAACAAACACAGGGCGTGGCCCAGACAAGTACAGGGTGTAACAAAAGACACGTGCAAGTTGACAATAACTAACAACTTAACACTAGACATTTAAAAGTATATTTTATTAAAATTTGAATACATAATATAATAAACAGTAAAATAACTGACTGACACATTATTATTGTGCATTTTATGTTCCATAATTCATTATTTGAAATCAAGTATTTCCGGGGAGTCCAAAAAAACACCATTTTGTAGGGATGGTAAATTCGCGGTTTCTGGTTAATTTTTAATATTTACTTCATTTGATATGCAATTTTTTGGGCCAGGGTAACTACGAAAAAAAATGTGACCTCACGAAAATGGTTTCACAGTATCAAGACCGCTCAACACCTTACTAAGTAAACATTTTTTAATTGTAGCTCCACCACCAACCTCGGCTTTAGATGACCTTGCTAAAGAAGTCGGAGCTAAAGACACATCAGAGCTATTGAACTTACTAAGGGCTGCATTAGCTGAGAAAAATAACCCAACTACAACCACCACCACGACAACAACCCCTAAACCTGTCATACCAGTAGTAGTAGTCCAACCACCAACACCGAAACCAACTACCACCACCACTACTACAGCCGCGCCAAATGACCTGGCGTCAAAGGTCAAGGGCATGCTTGGGAATCCAGGCATGATGTCAAAAATAACAAGTCTGATGGGTGGAGGAGGTTCAAGTAATCCACTCGCCTCTTTAATGGGAGGAGGCGGAAGTAATTTCGGAAGTCTTGGTGGATTGTCCAGTATGTTAGGATCTATGGGAAGTATGATGGGCGGGTCAGGAGGAGGAGGCGGGGGAGGATTATCCAGCCTTATGGGTG
Source organism: Anadara kagoshimensis (assembly GCA_021292105.1). Lineage (NCBI taxonomy): Eukaryota > Metazoa > Mollusca > Bivalvia > Arcoida > Arcidae > Anadara > Anadara kagoshimensis. The sequence goes on from CM037870.1 coordinate 65,179,831, forward strand.
GATTAGGAGGCATGAGTAGTCTTATGTCAATGATGGGTGGAGGAAACCCCCTAACATCGATGTTAGGCGGCGGCGGCGGTGGCGGTGGCGGTGGCGGACTTGGTTCCATGATGTCAATGCTTGGAGGCGGAGGAGGTGGAGGAGGCGGCGGTGGTTTGAGCTCCATGATGTCAATGCTTGGAGGAGGAGGCGGCGGAGGTGGAAACCCATTAGCTAGTTTGATGGGAGGTTCTAGAAGACCTAGCGGTGGTGGTAATCCGTTAGCTGGTTTAATGGGCGGTGCTGGAGGAGGAGGCCCCGTGGCTAATATAATGAACAACGTTGGAAGAGCTCCAGCCCCAAATCGAGGTTCTACACAGCTAGCAGATCTGTTGGGAGTTGATCCAAACGCTGATGCATCTCCCCCGAGACCAGAACTTGTTGAAGGTACCCAACATACAAGTGCTCAAAGATTACCAGGTAGAAATGGTATTAACAATGCACTTTCTGGTTTATTAGGAGGATCAGGAGGAGGTAACTCTCTTTCTAGCTTACTTGGTAATCTTGGAGGTGGTACTAGAAATACAAACCAATTTGGAAATCCGATGGGAAACCAAAGAAATCCATTTGGCAATCAACAACAATTCGGTCAGCAGCAACCTCAATTTGGAGGACAGAATCAATTCGTAAATCAACCATTTTCTAACCAAAATATTGGGAATCCACCATTCGGTAATCCAAACCAACAACAATTCGGATCGAATGGAGCGTCCTCTAATGGCCAGTTTGTATCAGGTGGTGGACAGTTTAATCAAGGAAATAATCAATTTGGTAGTAGCAATGGAGGTCAGTTTGGAAGTTCATTCAATAATCAGGCTGGTAACCAGCAAAACAGTTTTGGCAACCAACAAGGAGGATTTGGTAGTCAAAATAATCAACAAAATACGTTTGGTAATTCAATTGGTAATGGACAGGGCTCCTTTGGTAATAATCAAAATTCATTTGGAAACCAACAAAACTCATTTGGAAACCAACAAAACTCATTTGGAAATCAACAGAATTCTTTTGGAAATCCACAAAACTCATTTGGAAATCAACAAAATTCGTTTGGAAATACACAAAATAACTTTGGGAGTCAAACAAATAACCAGTTCGGTAACCAACAGAACGCACCCGGTAGTCAACCAAGCATGTTCGGAAATCAACAGGGCGGTCAACAAAGCATATTTGGAAACCAACAAAGCCAGTTTGGAAGTCAAAATAATAACCAACAAAACCAGGGTGGAAATCAACAGAACACGTTCCTTAACCAACAAAACATGTTTGGAAATCAACAAAATGGAGGAAATCAAGGTCAACAGAATCCATTTGGAAGTCAGTCAAACCAAGGATCTTTCAGCAGTACAAATAACCAATTTGTTTCAAACAATGGAAATTCAATGTCGAGCAATCCTGGCTTAAATACAAACACAGGTGGCGGAGGAACCACATTTAACTCAAACTCAAATAATCCATTTGGTGGTTTCAACACACAACCAAACAATGCTCCAAAAACTGATACCAATCCACCGGCCCCACAACCCGTGTCTCCAGCTGTATCCAACCCAAGCAATAATGCACCGGCTACTTGGGACACCGGAAGTATGTTTAATATGCTGAACCCATCTGGAGGCGCAAGTTCCTCATCTGCCACTTCATCATCCGGAACGGATTCCTCGTCCTCAAGTCTGGGAGGACTAGCCAGTTCTTTGGGCGGCTTAGGTGGTTTAAGTGGCGCTCTAGGAGGCCTTGGTGGGGCAGGAGGTATGCCTGACATGAGTTCCATACAAGGTATGATGAGCGATCCTAACATGCAGAGTCAGCTAAATAATATGATGAATGATCCTAGTGTTATGGGAGCTCTTAATTCGTTCATGTCGGGTGGAGATGTTCCAGAAGACAGTCCATTTGCAAGCATGTTGAACGGTGCCCAGGGTGAACAAATCCGGAGTATGATGAGCGGCATGGGAGGAGGCGGAGGAGGGGGGTTAATGAGTCTGTTGGGCTAAAAGCAAATGTTGTAATCCCGGTGTGATTGTAGCCTTCATTGTACCACAAGATAATTGGTTAAATTGCGCAATCGCTGAAAGGTTCAATGCTTCAAAACGCGCAAAGAAATATGAACATGCAACGATGAATATTATTAATATAAATATCTTCTACTGTCTGTACACCTTTGTTCACACGCCGTAATTAGCGTCAATTACTACTGCCATGTATATTTTTAAGGAACATGTAAAGACACATTTTTATCAGATTTTTTTTTACATTCTAGAGGAAACCCTAGAATTTTGAATTTTCCAAAAAATGCAAAACCCGGTGTTCAAATATTTGGTATATAGACAGTAAAAGAGAACATGAGTACGAGTAGTCTGGCTAAAATTTCGAGTGAAAAGGAGTTTGCTATTATCGTTTGCGAAATTGATGCTATATGAAATCCTGCTTAGAACACAATCAGTCCATTCAAGTTTTCTTTATCTTAGAAACTTTTCTAGAACAAGATAATTCAATTCACGACTATTCTTGTTTCAGAAATGTTATTTTTCTATACATGTATTTTTACAATATTTCTCGAGCTTAAATATTAAACACTAAAACTCATCTCATTACATTTAAAAATAAACAAATAAAAATTAATTAAAAGAAATTTGGCATCAATTTTGAAAAGGTTTATTTGAACCCAATGCAAGACTGGGAAAAACTATTTTGTTACAATGCATTTTAGATTGCTTTTAGTTTTAAATATGTGTAGAAACATTTGGCGTCATCCTGTATCATGATATAATATTATAAATATGACCATTACAAATCAACTAAGTATGAGGTTTTTAAATATTACGGTAAATAAAATTGTCCCTTTGTTAAAATGTCCCTGGTTTAACAGCTCATGCAATCATTGCTTGATGAAGAACTTCACGGGTGGTCTAAAGCGCGTACAGTAACGCATCATCGACTAAAAGTCGGACATATTTTAGTGTGAAAGTTTGTTAGTTCGTCTGACTAAGGTCAGTATTTTCTGTCAATTAAAACCAATTACTCTAATATATACTCAATTTCTAACTTATCCTTAGCGTCTTCTGGAAATATTTTATGATACCTTAAATATACACGTTTGGACAAAGCTAACATGCATAATTATAAAGACTTTATGAAAATTTTCCCGAAGGTTAAATTTTATTCGGATTTTAAAATTGGCTAATTACTACGACAGGTAAAACATTGACAAAAGTGTGTTGATATAGATGGCGCCACGTGTTTCTCTTTGCTATAGGATCTGTAAGCCACGTCATGTGATCAGCGTTGAGATTTCCGGGTTAAATGACGTCACAAATCATTTACGGGAAACACTTTAATATCCGGGTAAAAGATCAAAGATTAAACACGTGACTCACAGATTCTATTTTTCTGTTGTACTTACGTAATAGTGCATGATGCTATATATATACTGTTGTTATGTTTGTTATTTATTCAATTACCACAATATCGCTATGGAATAATAAAATATTTATTTTAAAAAAAAAGTGTTTTCTTTTTGAATAGTTTTGACGACTAGTGATTGTCATCAACCAGCGAAACCCAGAACAGGCCACAACAAGACCTTATGAAACAAGACAGAAATGCAAAATCACATTTTAATACAGTAAAACCTGTATATAAAGACCACCCATGGGGCTCCGGTAATCTCAAAATAGGTGAACTAATCCTAAGAAACCGTATTCAATCAATTAGGTCTTCATTGACCGAGTGATCTAAAATTTGAAATATGGATCAAAGTTGCTGTCTCTTGTAGACTACAGTTTGAACCTCACCTGAGCTGTTTCTAGTGTGAGAAATGTATAGGTGGATTTTTCCAGAGCCTTTCTTCCAGTATTCTGGTTTCCTCTAACATTCCAGAAGTGACTCCTTGGGTGTAAATGTGAGAATCTTGACTGGAAAACACCATTATTCCACTCCTTGTATGCAAGTGCCAGAATCTTGACTGGAAAACACCATTATTCCTCTCCTTGTATGTAAGTGCCAGAATCTTGACTGGAAAACACCATTATTCCACTCCTTGTATGTAAGTGCCAGAATCTTGACTGGAAAACACCATTATTCCACTCCTTGGAGGTAAGTGAGAGAATCTTGACTGGAAAACACCATTATTCCACTCCCTGGATGTAAGTGCCAGAATCTTGACTGGAAAACACCATTATTCCACTCCTTGGAGGTAAGTGAGAAAATCTTGACTGGAAAACACCAATATTCCACTCCTTGGAGGTAAGTGAGAGAATCTTGACTGGAAAACACCATTATTTCACTCCTTGTATGTAAGTGAGAGAATCTTGACTGGAAAACACCATTATTCCAATCCCTGAATGTAAGTGCCAGAATCTTGACTGGAAAACACCATTATTCCACTCCTTGGAGGTAAGTGAGAAAATCTTGACTGGAAAACACCAATATTCCACTCCTTGGAGGTAAGTGAGAAAATCTTGACTGGAAAACACCAATATTCCACTCCTTGGAGGTAAGTGAGAGAATCTTGACTGGAAAACACCATTATTTCACTCCTTGTATGTAAGTGAGAGAATCTTGACTGGAAAACATCATTATTCCACTCCTTGTATGTAAGTGCCACAATCTTGACTGGAAAACACCATTATTCCACTCCCTGGATGCAAGTGCCAGAATCTTGACTGGAAAACACCATTATTCCACTCCCTGGATGCAAGTGCCAGAATCTTGACTGGAAAACACCAATATTCCACTCCTTGGAGGTAAGTGAGAGAATCTTGACTGGAAAACACCATTATTTCACTCCTTGTATGTAAGTGAGAAAATCTTGACTGGAAAACACCATTATTCCACTCTCTGGATGCAAGTGCCAGAATCTTGGCTGGAAAACACCATTATTCCACTCCCTGGATGTAAGTGCCACAATCTTGGCTGGAAAACACCATTATTCCACTCCTTGTATGTAAGTGCCAGAATCTTGACTGGAAAACACCATTATTCCACTCCACTTCATCAGTTAATCATGACTCATAAGTAAAATATCTATGACTTTCAATTTTTTGAATTACCCTTATGGAGCACCCAGTCTCACTTCCCTGGCAGATTTCTAGGTTTTTACTTTCCTTTGGGACTGTGATTTGGACATGGATTGGTATGTTATTCATTTATTTATAACATTAAACATTGTATAGGCAAACAACATTGACTTTTATTTTAAATATATGAACAAGTACATGTATGTATAGACTAGAGAAGTAATTACTTCATCTGCTTCTCTGAACACCTATACATAAACTTACTAAATGCATTATTTACTGTAAGTCCTAACACTACCCACGTTTTTGGTGAATCTGTTTTATAAATATCCCTATTTATAGCACAAGCAGACAGGTCAATGTTGTTTGTGTAAGTAAATTAAAGAAACAAACATGTATATACTACACAAAATATCCAAATCTAAAACATATCTTTTTATTAATACACACATTATAAAATTGTAAAATCGAGTTCTATTATTCATCAGAAATGCAGTGTTCAATCTGGACAATAATGTATACATTGAAGAGGTCATCCTCACATCCTGACCCAAGTCTTGAAAAAAACCATGTGTTATGTTTCCAAAAATTCGGTCAAAATGATGTCAAGTCAAAGAAAACATATAAAAAAATATGAGAAAGAGGTGGAACTGAATCAAGTGGATTTATTCAAAATTTACAAAACCTTAAAATACGGACCAGGGTTGGCCCACAGACAGGATTTTTGGGACAAAATTGTTATCTTTGGGCTAATGGTGCAAGGTTCCTTCTATGTGTATGATGTAGATTGAACAGTGAAAAGTGCAATGAACTTTACATATTAGGATGGACATTTGTAAAACAAGTTAATACATATGATGATTTCATATTGAATGATACATTTTCCTATTGATATTACCAATACAAGATCTAGGTTTCCACAAATTTAAAAATCTAAGTAGCCAGATTTTCAAAATTCATGAAAATATACAAATGTAAACCTTTTAAAAGTACTGTATTTGTTTACTTTTTAAAAGAATGTAGGTTTATGATTATTTGTACAACAACCTTTATCACAAGAATTGTTAAGTGCATTTTCAATGTAAGCATCCCTTTATTTACCTCTTTTCATTGCCTTCATAATTTATACCAAACCTCTTTATAATGGCAAAAGCTGATCTAACAAATGGTTGCAAGGAATCTATGTTTTACTGTACATGGTCATGAATGACATCAATAGTATGTTAACATTTTCATCAAACAGTAAAACCTTGTTATAAAGTTCTTCAATAACTTTGCCTGCTGGTTTATTGCCACAGTATTTTAAAGTCCACAGTTTTTCTTATTCATGTTTTTGTCTTTAATTTGTCATCAAGCCTCTTTATAATGGCAAAGCCTGATTGAACAAATGTTAGCAACGACTCAAAGATTTACTGTAAACTATCATGATTGACCTTAACTTTAATGTTAACTCTTTTCATTCAAAATTCCATTTACTCCCTTAAGGTCTCTCATGACACTTGATCACATTCACTACAAATCACATACACATAATGTATATTAAATATCACAGTATAGAGTTTGATGGTTTGTCTTCATCTACATGTATACTGACTATATGGTGACCTGGAATCATGGCTAGGCCTAAAATACGAGGATCCTCTTTATCTCCAGAATCTAAAATCAAATCAAGATATTTTATGTTATGCAGGTGACAATGTCATATGTACCCAGTCATAGATGTATGTACCTTGAGTCTGCACACATGTACCCTGTCAGCTCAGGTGGCAAGGTCATATGTACCCAGTCATAGATTTATGTACCTTGAGTCTGCACACATGTACCCTGTCAGCTCAGGTGGCAAGGTCATATGTACCCTGTCATAGATTTGTGTACCTTGAGTCTGCACACATGTACCCTGTCAGCTCTGGTGGCAAGGTCATATGTACCCTGTCATAGATTTGTGTACCTTGAGTCTGCACACATGTACCCTGTCAGCTCTGGTGGCAAGGTCATATGTACCCCATAGATTTATGTACCCTGAGTCTGCACACATGTACCCTGTCAGCTCAGGTGAAAAGGTCATATGTAACCCAATCTGAAAAATTTAATGTACTTATTTTTGAAGATGATGGCTCAGCCAGGCTGTGCTGTCAAAATACCTGGGAATTTACAGTATTTCATAGTTCTTATGCATCATTATTTATTACAAATACATTGGAATGTCCCCAGTACAATTACATTTTAGAAGGCATCTATCCTCAGTGTTTTTCTCTTGCACACAGGTTTTCTTTACTATTTCGGAAACAACTGTTTTAAATAAGTGAAGATATCTTGATTGAGGCATAAAACACAATTATTCCACTTAACCATCCACGAAATGGCCACTTTCATATGCCACCAGTGAAAGAATTTAAAATGGAACTTTAAACCCCACTACTCCACTCCACTGACCAAGAATGAACTGCCTTTATGTAAGTGAAAGAATTTTGATTTGGGCAAAAAACACCATTACTCCACTCCACCGTCCTAGAAAAAGCTATTTATAAAATGTTTAAGTGAAAAATATTGATTTGGTCATAGAACAGTTACTCCACTCCCGTACCCATTCATTTTTCCATCTAGAGAAAAAACTGGCAAAACAACTGTTCTAAATATAGAAACAACTGCTTCATTCAGCTTCCTTGAACTTCAATTTTGGTGTATTCACCACTCAGTCTACCCCACTAAATTTTGTGCTGGCTATATCATTTACTCAACATGATATTCTTTGTCCTACACATTTATATAATATTTACCTGGAGGTTTTAAATATTCTTCACAGGATCCAAGTATAACATTCTTGTCTCTATCTGTACACAAAAACACACCTGCAATAAGGAAATATAATTAATACATTGTGTATACCATACCTTCAATTTTATGGATGTAACTCTTAAATTTAAAACTATTTAACTTCAAAATGCTCAGCCAACAGTGTTCATTTTGGAAGGGTCATGGGGCCATTAATCCCTTATTTTGCCAAAAGACCATTACCCCATTCTTAAAATCTAGGTGGGTTATACTGTTTGTATTTAACATTATGTGAATGCAAAAATACATGTACAGTAGAACTTTGATAACTGGAACTTCGATATCTCGAATACCACGGATAACTCAAAGTCATTAGTTTGTCCCGACCGGTTTCTATATAAACTATATAAATACAACTTCGATAACTCAAAATCCTATAATTCGATTACCCCCGATAACTCGAAGTAATGGTAAGGTAATGGTAAGGTGCAAAATTAAAAATTGTATGACAATCAACCTTCTAAAATTAAACTCAAAATATTTTTACAATGGGTGATCAATAGAACGATCAGTGAAATCACAGGATTCGGTATAATCCAATTAATGAGAGTAGTTGTACAGATCAAAGTTTCTGCTACCGTATTAATTAGTGTCAATTAAAGGATTAGTACTCTGTGCCGTAATGGGCGATGAAGTGGAACTGTGTACTCCTTAGCAGAAGCCAAGTTTTGTGCGGTTGGCAATAACAGCAAATTTTCAGGTGATTTACTCAGCTGGCTTTTAATGACCATGATGACCGACACGTGATACGCACATTAATTTTATAATTTCTATAAAATGTGGGTCTTGTCTTGTGTATGCATTATTATGATTATTAAATACAATGCACATGAATATGTTTATCTGATTCAGTTCTTTTAATGCATTATGGTCATGTATTAGTAATACACATTTTGTGCATTTAATGTATGTGTTTGTCGTCACCATCAGCCCTAATAAAGCATAATTCAAAAATTAATTTTAATTTATTATTTTGTGCAATACATATTACACTAGTGTATCGGTAATCACTTTACCACCATCCAACACTTCTCCCATAAAAATAAAAGTCTACATTGTGATGTCATCCTTCAACTTCGAAAACTCTAACACCCTGATAACTCGAAGTCATCATCGAAATCCTGTGCACTTTGAGTTATCGAAGTTCTACTGTATCAATATTGTAATAGTGTTTTAGAGGGACATTTTTGAAAATAGTCCCTACTGATTAATCCTGGATTGCACACTGAACCATGTTGGCAGGTGTTGAAAATATGACAAGTATTATAGTCTATTAAGGACTCTGTATTAAGTACCAGGGATATCAACTATTCTAACAATAGGTAAATGGTTATTGTAATTTTGGAAAATAAAGTCTAGCTGTACTCTGATAATACATATCTCTTTCTGATGAATTTACACATGTAACTTTATCAGCAACAGTAAGTAAATGCTTATTAATAGCTATGATATAAGTTTTTCCACAAACCTGTCTATAATAAACTCACAATTAACTCTCAAATTGAAATTTGGGTAATTTGAGTGTTTGGTGTTTTATGCTTCAGTCAAGATTCTGTCAATTAGATTTTCGTACATCTAGGTAAACAGTTCGGAATTGTAAGGGGAAACAAGAGTGCTCTGACAAAACCATTGATGGTCAGCAAACAAATCGAAAATTTTCTCACACCAGGATGTCCTGATTGAGATACAAACTACCTGCTGTGATCTGCAAGCCAGTAAGCCAGCACATCAGGCCACTTTGCTACTGGTGCTACTAGTTGAATTTTGAGAAGTATTACATTCTTTACACACATTCATTCTACAAAAATGGGTGATTTTATTCAGAATTTAGATTTCTGTATATGAAGTTTAACACTTACCGGTAATCAAGATTCTTTTACTAACTGACATTTAGGTGGTCTGATCAGGGATGATAGAGGAAACTGGAGTTCCTATTGAAAAGCATTGACTCTTGGCAAGCAATTTGACAAACTTTCTCAAACTAGAATCTGTCTTGAGTTGACTTGAAACTATTGGTAGGAGGCGAGAGTTGCTGTGATCTGCAAGTGAGCTCTTTTAACCATTGGTCATAAAAACCCCATGTTTCAGAGAGGTTAAGTAAGAATAAGGCTGATGGACAAAGGATATCAAGTTTGAATAGAACTCTAGTTAAATTGTATACCTTTGAACAATAAAATTTAAGGTTACATTTCCTGTTGACACAACTAATAAATGATTGGGTATTGGAAGAAATGATAGAGGAGGGGGTACCTTGGGATGGTATTAAGTGATACTGGCAAACTTTCCTACACTAGGATCTGACCTGAGTGGGATTCAAACCTAGGCAGAGGCATAGTGATCAATAAGATAGCAATATAGCATGTTTACATTACTAAGGAGTCTTGTACTTCCTTTCTATTTAAGCTCTTAAAGAGTACCTGTAACGATTTTTTATTTTTACTTATGTTATTCTTCATACTGAAATATGACACAATGCGAAAATTTTATAAAAATCCATGCCGAAATAAGGGAGATATCTGCGAGTTTGTAATACACCTCCCGTTAATCCAAATCAAAAAGCTCGGTTATGGGGACCCCGTGCAGTGACGTCATTTAAGTAAGCAGACCCCACAGAATACTATTTATCTACATTACTTATATAATGAACCAGCTAAAAATTCTTTTTATATTTCATGATAAATTCATTTGATGAAGTGGAATTTACATCCGACTGACACCTACCAATAATTAAGCAAATAATTAAGCAAATTATTATTAGTCCACCTTGATAAAAAGTTTGTTTATTAGACATTCCTTAGACTGAGACCCGTACCTTTAATCAACAGGATGTGTTCTTACAATTAACAAAATTGATTGACAGGTGTTCGGATAGAGGAATTTTATGACACCTGTACATATACTATCTGAATCGTTTGATGTTGTCTTGGATTTAGAATTTCACATAGGTAAACTGATTGTGCAAAGATAATTATGTATAAAAAACTAGAGTTACGGGAGTATGAATAGACTGATAACAGACAATATTATCTCATTTTGAAAAATAACATTTTAAATAAAATTTTACCACTGGTCATTTAATTTTTAATGTTTAATAAATAAATAAATAAATAAATAAATAAATAAATAAATAAATAAATAATTTTTAAATAAATAATTTTTAAATAAATAAATAAATAATGGTACATCATAAGCAGGTTCAGGATCGTATAAACTTGATAGGTTTTGATGTTTGATTAATATTGTTTGAATGCGGGCGACCAGACGGGTATTTTTAAATGTATGAATTTAATTACAGCATTTACTTTTATCAAGTTTCTAGTTTTTGTTTTCTTTATGATCGGGAAAATTTGGCCTTAGAAATTTTTTATTTGGAACTCTGGGGTCTTTTCGGACTTAAAATTGTCAACATCACGTTTATTTATTTATGAAATTTATTAGAATTATATACCAAACTTTTGTCAATAAGTAAACTTAGTAAAAAATATTTAATTGCGTCCTCTACTGCTTGTGTTGTATTTGAAGCCGGTGCCACGTTTCACCGATGTTTGGTTATAAATTTTGCAGGATGTGCTGTCTGTAGCAGGTTCTGTATGATTTAATATTAAAATCTATTTTAAAATTTTAACAAATGACAATTAATTTTCATAAATTGTCATCATCACATTTATTTATTTATTTATTTATTTATTAACATTAGAAACTGAATATTTGTAAATAAATTAACTTAGTAAAAATCTTCAACAGTGTGAACAACTGCGGTGTAACGTTTCAATGTTGGGTTAAAAATTTTCAGGATGTCTGTAGCAGGTTCAATATAATTTAATATTAAAATAAATTTTAAAATTTTAACAACTAACAATTAATTTTTGTATATTTGATAAATAATACTCGACCCATATATTTGGTTATGTCTAGGCTAACATTCTGAAATTCTTGGTCTCCACTCAATAAAGTACATCGTATCATCATCTGTTTCTGGATCGAATAAATACAGCTAAACGCCAATTTTATCAATTTTAAGGTTGTCTATTTCTTCCCAAAATAATAAGTAATCATATGACATATACAGATGAACGCCAGAGTCTTTAATTTTTTGTCCATTCATCATATAATACGTCGCTACATTAGCATTATTAGTACCGTCCGCCATATCAGTTACTACAACCGTTACTTAAATGACGTCACAAACGGATCAGCCTCATTATGGGTCGTTTCACTTACAGGTCCCAGAGAAGGCCTTCAAACCGCTATAACTTTCTTATTTGGTCATCAATTTTGATGCGGTTTTCGATATTGTGATATATAAATGATATTTAACAAATATATGAAATAAAAATTTTTCGTTACAGGTACTCTTTAAAATAATTAAAGATAAGAAAGATAAGCACTAGCTCTAATGATCTTCATTTGATACTTGTTAAACATAAACTTTAAACTATTCACTAACCTATCAATGTTCTCCCATCTGTCATTTCAATCTTCATACTTTTATTCAATAATTTCTCTAATTTTTTGCATCCTTCAGATTTCAATTCAGGATCTTCCTATAAAATAAACAACAAGAATGTGATATACATTCTTTTATTAATAAGTTAACTTATCAAAATCATAAAAAAAACTAAAAATGATTGACCAATGAATCAATGGGGGTTTTATATCTATGTATAGACTAATTCATTATATTGAGACAATACCAGCTATAGGTGAAATGGCAGAAATCTTGGAATTTTGTAATAGTTTCAGGCAAGGGCAATGTCCAAGGAAGGTTCTTTAACATGCCATACCTGACATGACACAGGGCACTGGTTTTTTAAGGTTTCTTTCTTCGATGCAGTGGCTGAATATAGAAATTGGAAGAATATCAGTGAAATGTAGCAGTCGAGGAAGCTCAGAAGGTGGAGCAGTGCAAAGATACTAAATCTGATCTTTTTTGTTAGTTTTGGCGAAATATTAAGTACATATGTCGTGTAGATTGAAAGATATAACGGGCTCGTAGTAAATACCAAGCCATTACAAGCTCGTAGTCAAGAGATCGTGAATGACAAAAATGAAATTCGCTATAAGTCAATATTTTGATTAAATACATATTAAACACGTTAACATATTGGAAATATAACATATTTTACACATTCTGACCAAAAATTAACTTCATCAGTCTTATAGATCGAGAGATAAAACGGGCTCGTAGTAAATACCACAGGAGTGTAAGTGATGTGTATTGGTGCGGCATGTCCGTAAATGCTCATAATTCCATTTTTTTGTTAAATACCTATAACATCCGTTTACATATTGAAAATATAACATATTTTACACATTTTGGCGAAATATTAAGTACATATGTCGTGTAGATTGAAAGATATAACGGGCTCGTAGTAAATACCAAGCCATTACAAGCTCGTAGTCAAGAGATCGTGAATGACAAAAATGAAATTCGCTATAAGTCAATATTTTGATTAAATACATATTAAACACGTTAACATATTGGAAATATAACATATTTTACACATTCTGACCAAAAATTAACTTCATCAGTCTTATAGATCGAGAGATAAAACGGGCTCGTAGTAAATACCACAGGAGTGTAAGTGATGTGTATTGGTGCGGCATGTCCGTAATTGCTCATAATTCCATTTTTTTTTAAATACCTATAACATCCGTTTACATATTGAAAATATAACATATTTTACACATTTTGGCGAAATATTAAGTACATATGTCGTGTAGATTGAAAGATATAACGGGCTCGTAGTAAATACCAAGCCATTACAAGCTCGTAGTCAAGAGATCGTGAATGACAAAAATGAAATTCGCTATAAGTCAATATTTTGATTAAATACATATTAAACACGTTAACATATCGGAAATATAACATATTTTACACATTCTGACCAAAAATTAACTTCATCAGTCTTATAGATCGAGAGATATAACGGGCTCATAGTAAATACCACAGGAGTGTAAGTGATGTGTATTGGTGCGGCATGTCCGTAATTGCTCATAATTCCATATTTTTGTTAAATACCTATAACATGCGTTTACATATTGAAAATATAACATATTTTACACATTTTGGCGAAATATTAAGTACATATGTCGTGTAGATTGAAAGATATAACGGGCTCGTAGTAAATACCAAGCCATTACAAGCTCGTAGTCAAGAGATCGTGAATGACAAAAATGAAATTCGCTATAAGTCAATATTTTGATTAAATACATATTAAACACGTTAACATATTGGAAATATAACATATTTTACACATTCTGACCAAAAATTAACTTCATCAGTCTTATAGATCGAGAGATAAAACGGGCTCGTAGTAAATACCACAGGAGTGTAAGTGATGTGTATTGGTGCGGCATGTCCGTAATTGCTCATAATTCCATTTTTTTGTTAAATACCTATAACATCCGTTTACATATTGAAAATATAACATATTTTACACATTTTGGCGAAATATTAAGTACATATGTCGTGTAGATTGAAAGATATAACGGGCTCGTAGTAAATACCAAGCCATTACAAGCTCGTAGTCAAGAGATCGTGAATGACAAAAATGAAATTCGCTATAAGTCAATATTTTGATTAAATACATATTAAGCACGTTAACATATTGGAAATATAACATATTTTACACATTCTGACCAAAAATTAACTTCATCAGTCTTATAGATCGAGAGATAAAACGGGCTCGTAGTAAATACCACAGGAGTGTAAGTGATGTGTATTGGTGCGGCATGTCCGTAATTGCTCATAATTCCATTTTTTTGTTAAATACCTATAACATCCGTTTACATATTGAAAATATAACATATTTTACACATTTTGGCGAAATATTAAGTACATATGTCGTGTAGATTGAAAGATATAACGGGCTCGTAGTAAATACCAAGCCATTACAAGCTCGTAGTCAAGAGATCGTGAATGACAAAAATGAAATTCGCTATAAGTCAATATTTTGATTAAATACATATTAAACACGTTAACATATCGGAAATATAACATATTTTACACATTCTGACCAAAAATTAACTTCATCAGTCTTATAGATCGAGAGATATAACGGGCTCATAGTAAATACCACAGGAGTGTAAGTGATGTGTATTGGTGCGGCATGTCCGTAATTGCTCATAATTCCATATTTTTGTTAAATACCTATAACATGCGTTTACATATTGAAAATATAACATATTTTACACATTTTGGCGAAATATTAAGTACATATGTCGTGTAGATTGAAAGATATAACGGGCTCGTAGTAAATACCAAGCCATTACAAGCTCGTAGTCAAGAGATCGTGAATGACAAAAATGAAATTCGCTATAAGTCAATATTTTGATTAAATACATATTAAACACGTTAACATATTGGAAATATAACATATTTTACACATTCTGACCAAAAATTAACTTCATCAGTCTTATAGATCGAGATAAAACGGGCTCGTAGTAAATACCACAGGAGTGTAAGTGATGTGTATTGGTGCGGCATGTCCGTAATTGCTCATAATTCCATTTTTTTGTTAAATACCTATAACATCCGTTTACATATTGAAAATATAACATATTTTACACATTTTGGCGAAATATTAAGTACATATGTCGTGTAGATTGAAAGATATAACGGGCTCGTAGTAAATACCAAGCCATTACAAGCTCGTAGTCAAGAGATCGTGAATGACAAAAATGAAATTCGCTATAAGTCAATATTTTGATTAAATACATATTAAACACGTTAACATATCGGAAATATAACATATTTTACACATTCTGACCAAAAATTAACTTCATCAGTCTTATAGATCGAGAGATATAACGGGCTCGTAGTAAATACCACAGGAGTGTATGTAACGTGTATTGGTGCGGTATGTGCGCAATTGCACATTAATTCGTCTATAACAGTAATGTTAATAAAAAATCAGTGTGTTAAATAAAAAATATCATATTTTACACATTCTGACCAAATATTGACATTGTAACCCCTGTAGATCGAAAGATATAAAGGGCTCGTAGTAAATACCATAAACAACTGAGAAGCCATTACGGGCTCGTAGTCAAGAGATCGTGAATGGCAAAACTGAAATATGCTATAAATCCATATTTTTATTAAATACATAAAAAACGTTAACATATTGAAAATATAACATATTTTACACATTCTGACAAAATATTAATTTCATAAGTCCTGTAGATCGAGAGATATAACGGGCTCGTAGTAAATACCATAAACAACTGAGAAGCCATTACGGGTTCGTAGTCAAGAGATCGTGAATTACAAAAATGAAATTCGCTATAAATCTATATTTTTATTAAATACATAAAAACACGTTAACATATTGAAAATATAGCATATTTTACACATTCTGACCAAATATCAATTGCATAAGTCATGTAGATCGAGAGATATAACGGGCTCGTAGTAAATACCACAGACAACTGACTGGCTCGTAGTCAAGAGATCGTGAATTGCAAAAATGAAATTCGCTATAAATCCATATTTTTATTAAATACATATTAAACACGTTAACATATTGGAAATATAACATATTTTACACATTCTGACCAAAAATTAACTTCATCAGTCTTATAGATCGAGAGATAAAACGGGCTCGTAGTAAATACCACAGGAGTGTAAGTGATGTGTATTGGTGCGGCATGTCCGTAATTGCTCATAATTCCATTTTTTTGTTAAATACCTATAACATCCGTTTACATATTGAAAATATAACATATTTTACACATTTTGGCGAAATATTAAGTACATATGTCGTGTAGATTGAAAGATATAACGGGCTCGTAGTAAATACCAAGCCATTACAAGCTCGTAGTCAAGAGATCGTGAATGACAAAAATGAAATTCGCTATAAGTCAATATTTTGATTAAATACATATTAAACACGTTAACATATCGGAAATATAACATATTTTACACATTCTGACCAAAAATTAACTTCATCAGTCTTATAGATCGAGAGATATAACGGGCTCGTAGTAAATACCACAGGAGTGTATGTAACGTGTATTGGTGCGGTATTTGCGCAATTGCACATTAATTCGTCTATAACAGTAATGTTAATAAAAAATCAGTGTGTTAAATAAAAAATATCATATTTTACACATTCTGACCAAATATTGACATTGTAACCCCTGTAGATCGAAAGATATAAAGGGCTCGTAGTAAATACCATAAACAACTGAGAAGCCATTACGGGCTCGTAGTCAAGAGATCGTGAATGGCAAAACTGAAATATGCTATAAATCCATATTTTTATTAAATACATAAAAACACGTTAACATATTGAAAATATAACATATTTTACACATTCTGACAAAATATTAATTTCATAAGTCCTGTAGATCGAGAGATATAACGGGCTCGTAGTAAATACCATAAACAACTGAGAAGCCATTACGGGTTCGTAGTCAAGAGATCGTGAATTACAAAAATGAAATTCGCTATAAATCTATATTTTTATTAAATACATAAAAACACGTTAACATATTGAAAATATAGCATATTTTACACATTCTGACCAAATATCAATTGCATAAGTCATGTAGATCGAGAGATATAACGGGCTCGTAGTAAATACCACAGACAACTGACTGGCTCGTAGTCAAGAGATCGTGAATTGCAAAATGAAATTCGCTATAAATCCATATTTTTATTAAATACATATTAAACACGTTAACATATTGGAAATATAACATATTTTACACATTCTGACCAAAAATTAACTTCATCAGTCTTATAGATCGAGAGATAAAACGGGCTCGTAGTAAATACCACAGGAGTGTAAGTGATGTGTATTGGTGCGGCATGTCCGTAATTGCTCATAATTCCATTTTTTTGTTAAATACCTATAACATCCGTTTACATATTGAAAATATAACATATTTTACACATTTTGGCGAAATATTAAGTACATATGTCGTGTAGATTGAAAGATATAACGGGCTCGTAGTAAATACCACAGACAACTGACTGGCTCGTAGTCAAGAGATCGTGAATGACAAAAATGAAATTCGCTATAAGTCAATATTTTGATTAAATACATATTAAACACGTTAACATATCGGAAATATAACATATTTTACACATTCTGACCAAAAATTAACTTCATCAGTCTTATAGATCGAGAGATATAACGGGCTCATAGTAAATACCACAGGAGTGTAAGTGATGTGTATTGGTGCGGCATGTCCGTAATTGCTCATAATTCCATATTTTTGTTAAATACCTATAACATGCGTTTACATATTGAAAATATAACATATTTTACACATTTTGGCGAAATATTAAGTACATATGTCGTGTAGATTGAAAGATATAACGGGCTCGTAGTAAATACCAAGCCATTACAAGCTCGTAGTCAAGAGATCATGAATGACAAAAATGAAATTCGCTATAAGTCAATATTTTGATTAAATACATATTAAACACGTTAACATATTGGAAATATAACATATTTTACACATTCTGACCAAAAATTAACTTCATCAGTCTTATAGATCGAGAGATAAAACGGGCTCGTAGTAAATACCACAGGAGTGTAAGTGATGTGTATTGGTGCGGCATGTCCGTAATTGCTCATAATTCCATTTTTTTGTTAAATACCTATAACATCCGTTTACATATTGAAAATATAACATATTTTACACATTTTGGCGAAATATTAAGTACATATGTCGTGTAGATTGAAAGATATAACGGGCTCGTAGTAAATACCAAGCCATTACAAGCTCGTAGTCAAGAGATCGTGAATGACAAAAATGAAATTCGCTATAAGTCAATATTTTGATTAAATACATATTAAACACGTTAACATATCGGAAATATAACATATTTTACACATTCTGACCAAAAATTAACTTCATCAGTCTTATAGATCGAGAGATATAACGGGCTCGTAGTAAATACCACAGGAGTGTATGTAACGTGTATTGGTGCGGTATGTGCGCAATTGCACATTAATTCGTCTATAACAGTAATGTTAATAAAAAATCAGTGTGTTAAATAAAAAATATCATATTTTACACATTCTGACCAAATATTGACATTGTAACCCCTGTAGATCGAAAGATATAAAGGGCTCATAGTAAATACCATAAACAACTGAGAAGCCATTACGGGCTCGTAGTCAAGAGATCGTGAATGGCAAAACTGAAATATGCTATAAATCCATATTTTTATTAAATACATAAAAACACGTTAACATATTGAAAATATAACATATTTTACACATTCTGACAAAATATTAATTTGATAAGTCCTGTAGATCGAGAGATATAACGGGCTCGTAGTAAATACCATAAACAACTGAGAAGCCATTACGGGTTCGTAGTCAAGAGATCGTGAATTACAAAATGAAATTCGCTATAAATCTATATTTTTATTAAATACATATAAAACACGTTAACATATTGAAAATATAGCATATTTTACACATTCTGACCAAATATCAATTGCATAAGTCATGTAGATCGAGAGATATAACGGGCTCGTAGTAAATACCACAGACAACTGACTGGCTCGTAGTCAAGAGATCGTGAATTGCAAAAATGAAATTCGCTATAAATCCATATTTTTATTAAATACCTATAAAACACGTTTACATATTGGAAATATAACACATTTTACACATTCTGACCAAAAATTAAGTTCATAAGTCTTGTAGATTGAGAGATATAATGGGCTCGTAGTAAATACCACAGGAGTGTAAGTGATGTGTATTGGTGCGGTATGTGCGCAATTACGTAATTGCTCATTAATTCATCTATAAAGTCAATTTTCATAAAAAATAAGTTTGTGGAATGAAAATATATCATATTTTACACATTCTGACCAAATATTGACCTTGTAACCCCTGTAAATCGTGAGAAATAACGGGCTCGTAGTGGCGTGTACAAGGGGTCGGAGGAGGTCGGTAAATACCGTGACCCACCATAAGAGTTATTTGAAGATTCATATAGACTTTAACAATTATAAAACTCAACATCAAGAAAATAATCAGAGTTTGAATTTTCATCAAAATATCCTGATTCAGATGACTAATTCATGCATTGAATGAGGGAGTAGTAGCCTAGGCCAATTATCTGCCTTATCAATGGTATGTTGGGTTTTTTTTTTTAATTTTTTCATTATTTGTTTTTTTTTTTTTTTTTTTTGCTTAAAAAAACGCACCACAATTAGGGCAGATAAGTCAATCCCAGTGGCAGGCTATAACATAACAAGAGGCCCATTGGGCCTGATATACTCACCTGATAAGTAATGACTATCTGAAACATTCCAAGAAAACAAAAATACTGAAATCCCAATGTCAAACTCTTTCATAATAGTAATAATTGAGGCTTCAACAGATAATCTATCATTTCAGTATTCTTTCGCATCTGTGACCGTTTTGAACCCATGACCATTTACTATACACCTCAACAACTTTGGATTCTTGATTAAAAATGGGTAATGTTGAAAACACATGGCGAAATAAAACAGCACACAGCAAAACCAGACATTTTCAATGAGTTATTTATGTGTAACAGGGTGGAGAAAAATACAGGAATGGACCAGAGATCGAACCCCAGATCCTGCACTATGGCAAGTGCTCTACCAACTGAGTTACCAAGAACACTACATTCCTCCCTGTTGATTTTAAGTTTCCCATGGTCTACCACTTCCGATGGTCACACTAGCCACCTAACTGTGACGTGATGGAAAAAATGCAGGACCGGAGATCGAACCCTGGACCCCTACACTACAGACGAGTGCTCTTCAATCTGAACTATTCAGACCAATAAACTACTGTGGCGTGTGAATACTAACAAACGGGTATGAACAGCTTCTAAAATTATTTATATCTAACTGTCTAAATTTGTAGGCACTAAAACAGGTGAATAAAATGTTGTACAAATGTCAACGTATCTTGACAGTGTGTTCTGAGGAATGTTAAACAATTATTGAAAAAATAAAAATGTGTTAAATTGTTGAATCATGGATTGATAGAAAGGTAACAGTAAAAATAAATATTTTACAAACTTCTTGAGCTACTTCTCCAGCCATGTTTTTACTTCTTGTACATCCCACCTGTTTACCAGCGGAGCACTCTCTTTGTCTTGAAAATCCCTCCGCTATGTAGAGCACCATGTTAATTTTATAATGGACGAATGGAAGGTAGGGCTTCAATAATTAGACAAACTCCAAAAGATCTGACATTTATTCCATCTTTATCTTTAGTGCGTGTAGAGGCAGGTAAAACATTTAACAATGTCAAATGTTTTTTGTTTTTCTATCCGTAATGTACTAAAAACAGTTGCGTCGATGAAGAGTTCTAACAGCCAGTGGCATTAATTTTGTTAAAATTCGCCATATTTATTATTGCTGATCGCTAATAGAAATTATTCAAGGATTTAAGGATTAAAGAAATTATGTTTTGTCTTATATAAGTTTTTTTTTCAAACTGACAGCATTTATTTGACGAACCGCGCCGTTTTGACACTTCGCGTCAAGTTTTACACAAAGACGGTACAGCGAAATTGAAATAGTCTTTTGACAAAACTTTTCGCGTTTGTTGATGAAATTCATTATAATATAGTGATACGTGGGGACCAAGCTTAAGAATCCATTTGTTTACGTACCCAATCGCGGCTATATATATTATAATTTTCTGGACAGTAATTCGGTTTCCACCTCGATATAAGTGAAAAATCTTGAATTGGACGTAATGTAGTATTATTCGTAGAAATTACAGTCTCAGTGATCATATTCATTTTTATTCCACTGCACTTCACTATCCCAGAACTGCCCTCCTCGATCGACATCAGTGAAAGAATCTTTCAGACCGAGACGTGGAACATCACTACCCGCCACTCAACCCTATTATAGCATCCCAAAAATATCCGGCTCGATACAAGTGAAATACTCTTGATTTTAGCGTAAAACACCCAATTCCAATTCACTTCACTCTACTTGACCATCCTAGAACTGATCTTGACTATGCATTATAAACTAGTAATACCATTACCCCATGTACCCCACTCTACCCCAATATAGCATCCCAGAACTAATTACCCCCTAAATATGAGTAAAATAAATCATTGACTGGTCCGTAAAACACCATTGTATTACTACTCCATTCTCTACTCTTGTTTGGTAGTTGAAAACGCCTTCTTCACTTTTGAAGCTTAAGATCAACACTGACTTCGATATGGTTCATACTTGGGTACATAGATGATTGACCACTTTAATTTATTTTTTTCAAAAATGGAACCATCGTTGTTTTATAATTGTAAAAAAGAATAAAACTTTTTCATCTTTGTGTATAAACAACGTTCTGAATTCTGAAGTTGAAGCACCACAGCGGTAGCTCAGTTGGTTGAGTGCGCGCTTCATATGTGGGAGGTCATAGGTTCGAACCCCAACCGGGGTCTGACCAAGAAATGCTTCGTGTCTCGGCATGTGTCACATAAAAGAACCCTGCACATTGCCATGAGCGCATTGCAAAGGTAAGATATTCTCTGCATCACCTAGAGCTAGTGACGTCTCGACTAAGTGAGATGTTCTTGACTGGGATGTCAATATCAATCAATCAATCAATCAATCAATCAATCAATCAATCAATCAATCAAATTGAATATGAAGCACATATATACTGCGGTCTCTTTTCACAGAGGATTGATAGAAATATCACGCTGACTAAAACATAACAACAAAATCATAGGGATGGATTACAGTAATCGCGTTTTTCGATTCGTTCGAGGCAGTCATTTCTGGGATGGTCGAGGAAATCGAAGTAGCCAGTGAAAACTACCTACCTGCGGCAAGTGTTTTGTCATAGCCCTATGACCCTAGGCAGTGAGTGGTGTTTTAATTCATAAGCTGACGCTTTATTACAAACGACCACTAACGTTCCATAAAGACATATCTAGCGCAAGTAATTTAAGTTAATGGTACTTCATTTATTATGCAAGGTTAGAAATAATTTGTAAAGCGACAAGTGGAGGAATATCCAACAACTTGGAAACTTGTACAACTAACAGAATTCGCAATATCTTATTCGACTCCAACAACTTAGGTGGCAATTGACCATGTGTATTTTGCACAGACAGTAACTCTCATTCGTGTGTCTCTAGTAACACCTGGTTATATTAGACGCGTCTCTAATCTGTTCCGGTGAACATTACTACTGTTCCTAGGATTTCGTCTCAATTTGTTTTGTGCTGTTGGTTGTATAATAATAATAATAATAATAATAATAATAATAATAACAACTAGAGATTGTAACTGGGATACCAGTTACGTATGATTCCCCACCATCCATAAATAATTTATGGCATATATCTGGTGAAAAGACCCTAGCAGGGTTAGCGCTGGGTTGTAAAAGTCTGTCGCCAAGGAAATCGCCAGTTGTAAAAATTTTTGCATTTTTTGCCTAAATTTTACGAGTATGATTTCGGGAAAAATAAATAGTGGTGCCTCATAGATCGTGATCACGACTAAGGGAACAAAATAGTTTTTAAAAAATGTTCTAAATTTCATTTTAAATTTTAATATAATTCTCATCTTATGCATCACCATAGCGTCAATTTTCCAATATATTTCAACACACTATATAAAGTCCGGTTAAAGGAAAAAACGACATACCGGTCATTAGGAAAGTGTCAGTCAGTAAAAGGAGAAATTTCATTGGTGTAAACTTAAAAAGTGGGCAGTCTTCTACTTCCACAGTCAGTGATTCACAGAATACCCCCAAGCCATTTCGACACGCTTAACCTTCTGCGATCTATCAAGGCAAATTGTATACATCATTCAGCTTATTGTGTAAGGTTTTAATTACAGGCGTGTGACGTGACAAGCTGTGGTTTTAAAAATCGCCAAGTTTTTGACGGTCACTAATCGGATTAACTCATAGGTGAAAGCATTTGCTTGGTATAATTAAAGTGTCGTAACTAGCTTATGTCCATTCAGAATTGGTTTCCCCGGGTATTTAACTACGTATTTAATTAAGCAATTTACACCCACCCACCCACCTTCAAGATAACGAAAATGAACACGTCTTGATTATCTACAGAGACAACAGATTATTGGTACCAAATTTCATCTAAATCCATCAAGCCGTTCCCGAGATATCCATTCGCATATGGTCTTGAGAGAAAAAGAATAATAATAACTAGAGATTGTAACTGGGATACCAGTTACGTATGATTCCCCACCATCCATAAATAATTTATGGCATATATCTGGTGATAAGACCCTGGTGAAAAGGTTAGCGCTGGGTTGTAAAAGTCTGTCGTCAAGGAAATCGCCAGTTGTAAAATTTTGTTGCCAATTTCATTACTGTGTCGCCAAAAAGGGTAAATCTTGTGATTTTCACGTCACATGCGTTTTTAATGTTGTGTATATATTGCCTTGATGAACAATTACATTTTAAAGGCAGTTGTGTATAAAGTACATTTGTACCGCGCCGACCTGGTAAACTAAAAAAATCATACCTTGATTGCTTTTTAAAATTTCTTTGAAAGTTAAAGTAGATTTGAATTAAAGTTTTCGGTTGAGAAAAATCGTACATTGGAAGACTTTCTCGGCATAGAAAGTGACGTTTTTAATGAATTTTATTGAATAAGAAAACTCGTAGAACCCCTCTCAGGCCTCTGATTTGGCGTCGCCGCGTGTTACAATGAATAAACACGTAAGGGAGGGTTTGCGCTGGGCGTCGCTAACTGCGATTTTTTTCTTTAACTTGCGACAAAACACGGCGCTTTGCGATTTTCTGGCCACAAGTTTTCAAAGTTCACCGGCATCAATTAACAGGTGATAACACATTGAAGCCAGTGACGGATTGGCGAGTGTCACTGAATAAACACAGTAATTAATGACTGAGTTGATTAAGATCGTTGTCTTAGGTGTGAATGTAATTATGGGCAGGTAGATCGAAGTAATATTGGAGCGTGTCGACACTGCCTGAGGATATACCCAGGTGCCCTCCCGATGTCGTCAGACAGTAAAAACACCGATGGACTCGGAATTATTGTAAAATCCAAAATAAAATATAATAAAAGTTACTCTTTGTGATGTTTATTTAATATTTTTTCTAAAAAGTTTATTGATTAATAATCGTGATTCAATGCGCAATACACATCATAGGAGGCCATCTGTTTGTATTTTAATTACGCGACTTATATCGGTTATTCCTATATGTTTGAGGTTCATGATAATAACGATACATCTACTCAGTCAAAATAGTAAAAGACGGACATTTTTATATGAAGCATGTATGTTACCTCTGTGTATAGTGTGTTGAAATAGATCGACGCTGTATATATAGTCCGATTTAAAAGACCCCCTCTATTGAACAAAAAACCGTACTTTTCAACACGTTGAGGTACATATTAGTTTAGGTGTCTTATACGGAATAAATCTCATATTGTTATTTCCAGCATCTAAAAGACTCAAATCTTCATTGCTCTATAGATTATTTAGGTGTTTTTGATGCAAAAGAAATAAAGTCGACTCTCGTTAATTCGAAATCGGTTGAATCGAAATTTCGCTTAAATCGAAATGATACAAATGGTCCCGTCAGATCGCTATGTATTTCTATGTAAATTTGTTAGTTAATTCGATATGCCGAATTTGAAGCGAATTTTCAGTCCAAATTACGAAATATTACGAAAATTCCCATGTTTAAATCGAAGTGAACTTTCAGTCCAAATTACGAAAATTCCAATGTTTAAATCGAATAAAAAAAGACACAAAAATATTTTATCTTAAACTTGAACAATAACTGAAATAATTGTCCATCTCTTATTTGAAAAGACTTTTAGTGTTAATAGTAACAGAGTGGCGGCTTACTCGGAAGATTCATTTCCGACTAAAACTACAAATTTTTGTACTCGACATACCGGTCATTAGGAAAGTGTCAGTCAGTAAAAGGAGACATTTCATTGGTGTAAACTTAAAAAAGTGGGCAGTCTTCTACTTCCACAGTCAGTGATTAACAGAAAACCCCCAAGCCATTTGATCTATCAAGGCAAATTGTATACACCATTCATCTCATTGTGTAAGGTTTTAAGTACAGGCGTGTGACGTGACAAGCTGTGGTTTTAAAAATCGCCAAGTTTTTAACGGTCACTAATCGGATTAACTCATAAGTGATAGCATTGACTAGGTATAATTAAGGTGTCGTAACCAGCTTATGTACATTCAGAATTGGTTTCCCCGGGTATTTAAATACGTATTTATTTACACCCACCCACCCACCTTCAAGATAACAAAAATAAACGCGTCTTGATTATCTACACAGACAACAGATTATTGGTACCAAATTTCATCTAAATCCATCAAGCCGTTCCCGAGATATGCTGCAGCATATGGTCCTGACGGAATAATAATAATAAAAATAAAAATAATAATAATAATAATAAGAAACAGAACGAAAACAATATGATTCCCCACCTTCGGTGGTGGGGAATCATAACTAGAGATTGTAACTGGGATACCAGTTACGTATGATTCCCCACCATCTATAAATATTTTATGGCATATATCTGGTAAAATTCTGTCGCCAATGGTTACACTCTAAAGGCTGTTGTGTATGAAGTACATTTGTACCGCGCCGACCTGGAAAACTAAAAAAATCATACCTTGATTACTTTTTTAAATTCCTTTGAAAGTAAAAGTGTGACGAATCATTGTACTCAGCGGGAGTAATTTGGAATAGCCAAGATATGGTCATTTACAGAGGGAGGTTAAATTGAACAGCCAAGGTGGCGGAGTAATTTTAACAAGATGAATTAAACTTCCTGGTTTATATTTTGATTGAATGCAATAATTCAATCATTAAAATACAGATAAATTCATTGTGATTCGATTCCCTGATTTAATATGATCCCAAAGATATCAGAATACCAAGGTATTAGGTACTAATTAATGAGTTTTATAATCGGTGATAGGACTATCTTAATTAGCGGATGACTACAGACTCATCACACATTACGGGTATATAAGGGGTGCTTCAGATCAGATTGATCATTCTGTTCTGAACAGTCTACAAGTCTACGTTAAAAGACAAAGCTAAAGATATAAAGGTAAGCTTCTAATATAATAAAATATTAGGGAAAAGCGCCGCTGGGAGACCCGGTCGCTTGGATAAAGCGTCAAGGCAAGGCACACAAAAGTTTGTGGCCTTGGACGTTCATCTGTGGTACAGAGAAGAAAAGGGCACCAGTGGAAACCCCGGTGTTGAAAAGCGTTGGAAAGTGCCAGAGGATTAGCCCGGTACAAGCTAAGGTTTCACCAGTGGTAGGCCCGGTGAATCTAAGCCCTGATAACGCATTACACAGCAACGCAGTAACACAACGCACGGCAACGTGGGAAGGTGCACAACAAAGTGGGACGCACCGCACAGTAACGTGGTACAGCACACGAAACCACGTGTACAGCAACGCTCGGCAATTAAGAAGAAAGGGTACATAGCTCGGCAGTGGAGGACAAGACAAGACTTGGTCAATAATATTCGCAGCTACGCCATTCCGCAGGTCTTGTTAACTCGGCAATAAGTCCGGTGGCGTCCATAAAATATATTAAGAAAGAAACAGCTCGAGGTTACGCTACAAAAGTAGATTTGAATTAAAGTTTTCGGTTGAGAAAAATCGTATATTGGAAGGCCTTCTCGGCAAAGGAAGTGACGTTTTCAATGAATTTTATTGAATAAGAAAACTCGTAGAACCCCTCTCAGGCCTCTGATTTGGCGTCGCCGCGTGTTACAATGAATGAACACGTATGGGAGGGTTTGCGCTGGGCATCGCTAACTTCGATATTTTTGTTTAACTGGCGACAAAACACGTCGCTTTGCGATTTTTCTGGCCACAAGTTTTCAAAGTTCACCGGTATCTTGTTCACCAGTAATTAACAGGTGATAACACATTGAAGCCAGTGACGGATTGGCGAGTGTCACTGAATAAACACAGTAATTAACGACTGAGTTGATTAAGATCGTTGTCTTAGGTGCGAATGTAAGAACTTCTAATGATGGGCAGGTTGATCCAAGTAATATTGGAGCGTGTCGACACTGCCTGAGGATATACCCAGGTACCCTCCCGATGTCGTCAGACAGTAATAATAATAATTGTTTATTGCGTAAAGTACATGCATACTTGTAGCATATATACATAAACATAGTTATATATTTGGCTGTCACAATAATGTCATAATGTTTCATAAGCAATATATATATACAATACATTTGATTAGATGGATAAACAGGTTAAAGTAAAGAGTCTCTACGTTTGAAAGCATAATACAAAAATTTACCTAGTTTGTTAATTTTGGCAGAGCTATAATTGCATGATAATAATATATAAAATTTATATAAATTCGGCCAATGACAAAAAATTTAGAAAAATATTTGATACGCAAGTCAGAATATGCAGGACAGACAAGAAGAAAATGATACTCATTTTCTATGACACCCATGTTACAACATTTACATAAACGTAACGACTTATCAACATTGTGATACCTTGCAGTTTCAACAAACAATGAATGTGAACCAACACGAAACTGAGTTATTATATGTTTATATTTTGGTTCAATATCAACTAATAAATAATGTTCTAGACCAAATGTACACTTAAATTGTTTATAATAATACATTTTTGAACAATCTGACGTACTTCCAATCCATTTTTGTAAAAACTGGTCATATATTCTTTGTTTAATAACATCAAGATTAGGCATATAAAAATCCTGACAGTACCAATAAAAAGATAAGCCAAGATTACAATCTTTTATATTACTAGCCCAATTCTGACCATTATAGTTTACATCATTATCTGCATCAGTACGTAGTAGAGAATATACAAAATACAATAAAGAGTTTTTTTTCTGTAAAATTTTTAACCAGTATTTAAAGATATTTTTTAAAAAGTCAAGCTTTAAAGCAAACCTGCCAAGTTCACCATAAACTGCACAAGTAGCAGTAGAAGACTTAACATTTAGAACCCTTTTACAAAATTTTAGGTGAACTTTCTCTAGCTGACAAAACTGACTAAATCCCCATACTTCAGATGCATATGTCATAATAGGTAGAACAAATGTATCAAACATAAAACATTTCTTCTTTACATTAAGATCAGCGTCATGAAAAATACTATACAGATTAAATAATGATTTGCTACTGTGATCAACAATCTTACTTTCATGTGATTTAAAGTATCCATTATGTGTGAAAGAAACACAAAGATATACAAAATTCTTAACAATGTCTATTTTTAAACCATTGTAATAAAAAACAGTATAAACACCAATGGACTCGGAATTATTGTAAAATTAAAAATAAAATATAATAAAAGTTACTCTTTGTGATGTTTATTTAATATTTTTTCTAAAAAGATTATTGATTAATAATCGCGATTCAATGCGCAATACACATCATAGGAGGCCATCTGTTTGTATTTTAATTACGCGACTTATATCGGTTATTCCTATATGTTTGAGGTTCATGATCATAACGATACATCTACTCAGTCAAAATAGTAAAAGACGCACATTTTATATGAAGCGTGTATGTTAACTCTGTGTATAGTTTGTTGAAATAGATCGACGCTGGCGCTGTATATATAGTCCGATTTAAAAGACCCCCTCTATTGAAAAAAAACGTACTTTTCAACACGTTGAGGTACATATTAGTTTAGGTGTATTATACGGAATAAATCTCATATTGTTATTTCCAGCATCTAAAAGACTCAGATCTTCATTGCTCTATAGATTATTGAGGTGTTTTTGATGCAAAAGAAATAAAGTCGACTCTCGTTAATTCGAAATCGGTTGAATCGAAATTTCGCTTAAATCGAAATACTAATGGTCCCGTCAGATCGCTATGTATTTCTATGTAAATTTGTTAGTTAATTCGATATGCCGAATTTGAAGCGAATTTTCAGTCGAAATTACGAAATATTACGAAAATTCCCATGTTTAAATCGAAGTGAACTTTCAGTCCAAATTACGAAAATTCCAATGTTTAAATCGAATAAAAAAGACACAAAAATATTTAAACTTAAACTTGAACAATACCTGAAATAATTGTCCATCTCTTATTTGAAAAGTGTTAATAGTAACAGAGTGGCGGTTTACTCGGAGATTCATTTCCGACTAAAACTACAAATTTTTGTACTCGACATACCGATCATTAGGAAAGTGTCAGTCAGTAAAATGAGACATTTCATTGGTGTAAACTTAAAAAAGTGGGCAGTCTTCTACTTCCACAGTCAGTGATTAACAGAAAACCCCCAAGCCATTTGATCTATCAAGGCAAATTGTATACACCATTCAGCTCATTGTGTAAGGTTTTAAGTACAGGCGTGTGACGTGAGAAGCTGTGGTTTTAAAAATCGCCAAGTTTTTAACGGTCACTAATCGGATTAACTTATAGGTGAAAGCATTGGCTTGGTATAATTAAAGTGTCGTAACCAGCTTATGTCCATTCAGAATTGGTTTCCCCGGGTATTTAACTACGTATTTTATTAAGCAATTTACACCCACTCACCTTCAAGATAACGAAAATGAACACGTCTTGATTATCTACACAGACAACAGATTATTGGTACCAAATTTCATCTAAATCCATCAAGCTGTTCCCGAGATATGCATCAGCATATGGTCTTGGCGGAATAATAATAATAATAAAAAAAATAATAATAATAAGAAGAAGAAGAAACATAACGAAAACAATATGAGTCCCCACCTTCGGTGGTGGGGAATCATAATAATAATAATAAGAAGAAACAGAACGAAAACAATATGATTCCCCGCCTTCGGTGGTGGGGAATCATAATAATGATAATGGCTTTATTTTTTAGGGTTGCTTATTTGGACCAAGTCAATCTTATAGTTTGGTATTGTTGGATTTAGTCTTGTTATATTGTTTGATTTCGTGGAACACTAGATGTAATATGTTATATGTCGTTTCGTTTATTTAGTTAGATTATATTTTGTTTCGTTTCGAAATTAACAGGTACCCGCTTGATATAGTTACCTTCAAAGAAAGTGAAATTGTACATGTATAACAGACTTACAATAAATAACAAAAGAATGTTTAGGAAATTTGGATTAAATTAATTACCTATGTAGCTAAAATTCCAAAACTTCAAGAACAAAGAAGAAGGCATAACAAACATCTGAATGTCAGTGGTGTGTAAACACAGCCTTTATTCAAAATACAGGAAAAAATAGTAAGGATTGATATCTTTATTATCGTTTGTCTTTATTAAACATACGAAAAAGTAAGGATGGTATCTTTATTGTTTTTTCGCATATCTACCCATAAAGAGAATAGCACCAGACCGTTTTTCTTGTATCAAAAATATGAAAGGATGGTTTGCATTGAATTTCAGTGTTAGTGGTAATGATGTTCTTACGATCCCTACCACCGTTACAGCTGCTGCCTCTGTCCCCTCCTCATCAACTCTCACAAACGCTTTATGTATTACTTTGTCGACCATTAAACCAGACGGATTTACGAACATATTACTGAAATCTGCTAACCCAGAAAACAAGTCGGTTATTCCAAGTTGTTTTAAAGGAGCTACTAAATTTTTGAAACCGGATAACATTTCAAATTTAGGAATGGATATGGTCGTATCTTGTTTACGCAAACTCGCAGCAATAGATGCCAATGTGTCAGCGGATAATTTGTTTTCCAAATCAGCCACGCCGTCTATTTTATTAGGAAGTATAATCAGCATGTTAAAGTCCTCTCCCTTATATGGCAACTCTAGAACCGTACAATCATACTCTGTATTCATACCTGATCGAAATTTGTCTGTTTTCATATTCATCATATCTACCTTTTCCGTAAGGGTTGGGGTAATATAGAAGTCGCTTTCCTTTGTGTTAGTTTTGTTAAACTCTAACTTCCAACTACCTTTAAAATAAATTGCATTGACAAGAAACATAATGGAAGCTCTAGTTATACTGCCTTTGGGTAAGATGTTTTTGATCAAGTTATTGGTTTTATTACTAGCCCACTCATTTATGTGTAATCTGGATGCTTCCGGTTGACCAATAAAGTCCAATGGTTCTACCTCACTTCCGTAATAGCGTTCAGCGTCTACCTTGTATTGTTGTCTTAATGCAAATCCGAGCTTCGGGAAAAGTCTATTGGCAATAGATATAATGATGTCGTCATTAGTTAAAGCCGTGTTCAGGTAGTCCTGTAATTCTTTATATTCTTGATGGACATTTCCACTAACTCCATTTAACTGTAACGCGGACATGATTTGACTTTCTGTGTTCCCACTGGTTCCCAACATTGTCAACATCAAAGCCGCCATTACACTAAATGGTGACATAAACTTATTGCCGTTTGGATCTCCGTCCGGTTTTGAAATCTTAAATAACGAAACTGAGAATTTAGAGATTGGATCCTTTAATGTATCAACTGTAGTTGTTGGTGCTGCAAAAAAGCAAATACATGTATAACATATTGAGAAAAACAATGTGTGGCATACAGGTATTTGGGATGTCGTACAAGCCCATTTTTAGCTAGACCGAATTCGAAGCAAATATTGTTGATAAGTATAGAGTCTTTGAATCTCGTCGATATTTTTTTTTACATCGCATAGTTTCGTGTTCTTTTCACTCAATTTTGATTATACATGTTGCGGGTGTAGCTAGCTAAACAGTAAACAGGGGGTGCTTACCCTTCCGGAGCACCTGGCCTCACTTCCCTGGTGGAACGTGTTTAACTTGTCAGTTTCAAAGTTTTAACATTGCTTTTGGATTGTGATTAGGACATGAATTAGTATGTTTATTTATTATTTCATCCTCAAGTCCGCTGTCATATGTAGCTGTAGCCAGTATGATGGACGTATTTACCACTTTGGAGCGCATAGACTCACTTCCCTAGTGGAAGGTAATGTGTTTGACCTAGTTGGCAGTTTTCAAATTTTTTACTCGGCTTTGGAATTGTGATTTGGACATGGATTGTTATTTTTGTTTTTGATACCATACACAATAATATTAAATACACATATGTCATCACCATATATATTCGCAGCGGGTTTTGAATACAAATTCGGCTTATTTTGTGAAATGTTTTAGGTAACATATGTAATTATTTCGCAGTAGAATGTGACCGACGTTATTTTATAGTCTTCAGACATTACCTTTGTTTATGGGTCTACCATGACCATTGAAGTATCCGTATCCATGACGACCTTCCCACCAGGCATATTTAGGTCTACCTATGCTTCTGCCATCGACAAATACAAATGAAGATATTCCTTCAATGTAAAACATAAACAATGTAAAATAAACAAATTATGATCAGGTACCAAGCATTGTTGTTCTGATTATACAATGATTGAATTTGGACGGATATTTGAGTAAATGTCCATAGGTGTGGTACTATTTGAAGTCCCAAAACCATTCCAGTATACTAGGTCCAGTGGTCCTTATGTTTTTGTCTGTCCTTGAATTGTTAAGTTGTTTTATCATTTATTATTTCGTGTTCTTGGATGCGCTGACTATTGTCAAAGTAACCGTTTAGGTGCATATCAGAATAGAAATAACTCCAATTTACAGGAACAACTTACTAATCCTACCTGTAAACAGTAATTTATTTCGAAAGATCTGATTGATACAGTGGCATAGAAGTGACCTCGAATATATTTTATATTACTCTCATATGTAGTAACATATTACGTGATTTGGTATTAACTACAACGTGCCCATTAATTAAAAAAATGAAATTAATTATTCTTTTTGTTATACAAGTATGAAAGAATTTGACAATGCACACGTAACATAATGCATATTACGTGAGTACATACAAGCAAAGTATGTATGTGAGTATGTATTCCGGCTCAAAAAATACATTTTATGTCACTTCTAGGCCACCATAGGTTTATCGCCAACATTGGATGGTCACTTTTCCATAAGAAATAGGATTCAGAAACATCTTTGTAGTTGTATAATGTATTTAGGATGGGTTCGATTTAAAATCGTTTATACCACGTTTCGTATACTAAGCCATTTTCATTTTTCATTTCTTAAGACTACAACGAATAAAAACCAGAATCAGTTTTTTTATCAAATAAAAGGACAACAACTCTTCGTTTGCATGTACATACATATTCCAAGAACAAAGTATATCAATCAAAAAGGAGCATACCGGTTCATGCTGAAATCATAATGAAAGATATAAATAAGTTTGAAAATTGACAAAAGTTAAACACTCGTACCAGGAAAGTGAGGCTTGGTGCTTTTTATGGGTAAGCACCCCTGTTTAAATAGCTTCACCTTTCACATTAAAATGAAAAATGTGGTCCATTAATTGGCATATCACATAGTAAATGATAATAGATAAGCTTTCAATTATTTTTATGACAATTTTTTTAATAACAAGAGGCCCATGGACCTTAACGCTCACCCGTGACCTTGACCTTTGAACCCATAACCCTCATTCATATATCAAAATGATCATTAGGCCAATACCTACAATATTCTAGCATACATGCCTATACAAAATATTTATAGTTTTCAAGATAATTAACCAATTCAGTATTTATATGCATCTGTGACATTGACCTTTGAACTCATGACCTTTATTCATATACAAAATTATCATTAGACCAATACCTATAATATTCCAATATATATGACTATACAAGGAGTTTATAGTTTTTGAGATAATCAACCATTTCAGAACGTGCTTGCATTTGTGACATTGACCTTTGAACCCATGACCTTCATTCATATATCAAAATGACTGTTAGGCCAATACCTACAATATTCTAATATGTACAGTTTCTATTTATAATTTACCATTTCAGTACTTGTTTGCATCTGTGACCTTGAACTTTGAACCCATGACCTTTATTAATATATTAAAATGACCATTGTGCCATTACCTACAATATTCTAATATGTATGCCTATACAAAAATTTAATAGTTTTGCAGATAATCAATTAAAACGGTAATAGTTGTGCATCTTTAACCTTGACCGTTGAACCCATGCCCTTGATCTATGTATCAAAATGATCGTCATGTCAATACCTACAATTAACTGAAACTCCCATGCCATTATCACCTGAAATGTTTAAAAAATAGCATTTTTTTATCAAAGACAAAAAAACAGGGACATGACCTTGACCTTTGACCTTGACATCTTTTGGAAGAAAATAGCAAGACAAGACCAACAGTGAAAACTCCATACAATTATCTTCAGCCGTATTGAGTTATAACAATAAATGTCTCATTTTCAAAATTAAATAATTTTACGCAAAAAACGCGTAACCTATTTTTCGTTCAATTTTCATGAAAAACACAATTTAAATGTTCCCAGGTATGCTGAATCCAAATATCCAATCAAAATTTGCCTGCACCTTTTGGTTTCAGAGAAGAAGATTTTTTTGCTATTTTTAGTAACGGCGGCCATCTTGTTGGGCGTGGCCAAACCACGAACATAATTTTGAAAGGCTGTTACCAAGGCATAAGAATCACCAAGTTTCATCAAATTTGGCCTGGTAGTTTTGGAGGAGAAGATTAAACTGTAAAGTTTACACACGACGCACGACGGACAACGGACGGTGATAGATTGCAATAGCTCATCTGAGCCTTTGGCTCAGGTGAGCTAAAAATGCAAGCTTTCAAATAACGTTTCATGGTTGTGGAAATCAAACTTATATGTATAGAGATTACAAGACTGTATAATAGTGTAAAATCAGTTATTTTTGAGGCGTCCGGATTTTCGTTGTTTTGCGGTTATTATGATTTACGAATTTTCATGTCAACGCAATATGTATTACCATTGCAAACTTAACTTAAGCTAAACGACAAATTAAACCACGAATTTACGACTCCATTAAATTATATTTCTTCTAAGAACCACGAAAATTGGACTCCACGAAAAAAAATACTTCCGTCTCTAATGATGCAAGGAATTTTACCGAAACAGCCGTCTAGTGTTACAAAATTAAAACATTATTTACATGTAGAGTATTTTATGTAGGACCTACCAAAGATGACAAACAGAAACCCAAGACGAAGTCTCCAATCCATAGTCATTGCTGCAATTCTATCCAAATGACTCCTGTATAGCCACACACACATTTGATAATATAAAGTTTTGATCCCGGAATATCATTCGGTTTTTATTTGTGTCCTGATACGTTTAACTATGCACGTAGGTGCACATAATCCGGTATAGTTTTTATAACATGACACATACAATAACATTGGTGATTAGTTTATGTTATTAGCTTTATTTTCTATTACCGGCATGTGTTATGTGAACATCTGGTTTGATGATAAACCACGAATCGATGATAGATCCGGATTCGACATGAAATTTGGATCCGGTTAAAGTTTCATATAACGTTGGTTTGGCAAAGTAAGCAAGATGCAATTTGTAAATAGAATTTGTGCTCTTAAATACGGCTATTTTAAATAACAGAACAAAGATAAATTACTTCATGATGATGACAGTCTGTTATGTGAAACATACAGCATACAA
Source organism: Anadara kagoshimensis (assembly GCA_021292105.1). Lineage (NCBI taxonomy): Eukaryota > Metazoa > Mollusca > Bivalvia > Arcoida > Arcidae > Anadara > Anadara kagoshimensis. The sequence goes on from CM037870.1 coordinate 65,216,217, forward strand.
ACGTTAACGTTTGTCATCCAATATTGTATAGGTCAAACATAAACGTTTGGAATCCCCTCATAAATGTAGTTTATAGCTAGTTATCAAACTGTCAACTTAAACAAATATGTTTTTGTCAATCGTTTATTTTAAAATAAACATATTTACTTACAGATGACTAGCCAATTGATTAAATGAACACAAAAATGGCTAAATACCCAATTATCTCCTTTTTTACATTTCAGACACAAAAATCCTTTCCTTTTGCAAATACGTGTTTTCAGAAGCTGGGAACAAAGCAAATGTTCCAAAAGATTAATAGAAGTCAATTTCTACGTTTAATGATACTATTAAACAGCCTTTAGCAGTATATTTATATATTTTTTTTAACTTACAAAAATAAGATTTTGCGCAATTCTAAAATATTTTAATTTTAGTATTTTCATCACAGAATTACGGAAGTGATTGTATCTGATAAAATGATAAAGTTATTCTCAAGCTTGCTTTTTTACGCGGTTTTGATAGATTTTGTGTTAACATTTTCTGATCAAACAGACCACATATAAAAGATCTCTATAAAAATCAAGAAGTTTTCTCATTTTTTCATTTGTTTAACTATTCGTAGCGCACTCAAATGAATTTTTTTTATCAAATATGTCAGTTGAAGGGCAGTCTATAACATTTACAAGATACTTTCACTAACATAATTCAACTGAAATCACTAAAATTCCATAGACCGTCAAAATTGCTGCTTTACAAATACATGTATTATATAGGGGAGAGGGGTTCCAAACTTTCGGGTTTATTGAATGTCTTCTAATTTAAAACCAGCTTTATCACAGGAAGCCATGTGACATAAGTAAAATTAACTCCTATGTTTAATTGTTCTGACATTACGAAAGCTGTTGGATTTCTTTTAAATTCCTGCGACAAAACATAGTTTTCCAACAATATTCTAGTTTCTAAAATGTTATACTAGTATCTATAATTAAAATAGTGCCTTATTCCTTTTTAAACAATTGTCATGGTTCCCATGAACAAAATGCAGTCAAAAAGGGCATGTACAATCTTGGCGTATGACAACTTTATAATTCATAGCACGCAACAGTTTAAATGAAACATAAACTTATAATCATAATTTTAAAAAAATACATAAATACAGATAACTTAGCGGGTAAACTATAATTGAAAAGCCAGTAAAACGTGAATACTGTCAAATTAAAGATAACATTATATTGAAATAATATATTATACCAGTGTTAATTTTAAAGCGCTAGACGGTCGTTTAGGAACAATGCATCATCAGTAGTGCTTGGACTATAATTGTGAAACGAAAATATTTTACCAAGGATTTAAAAGATACCTAAAAGGACCAAAATATATTTAACAAAATTTAGCCAAGAAAATACTTTGCATGACGCACATAAGAGTTTTAATAAAAAATAAACTTTCTAAAAAATAATTAAAAATATTTTTAAAAACTACATATCAAATAAAGGCAGTCCCTTTAGAATAATCTTCTATGTCTCATATGCTACATAATGAAGAAAACATTCTGGATTAGGGAGATTTACATAATGTCATCGCAATAAGACTTATAAAAAGAACTAGAAACTATATCTGGCGTGTCATTTGATTCGAAACTCGATTCGAATACGCAAGTACAAGTTTCATTGGATAACAGACGAATCATGCACTGTAGACTGTATCTGGAATTCCTCAGCATCTTCGGTATGATGATTTATATTGCATTTGATCACAAACAAACATAGCAATTCATGTCTAAATCACAGAGCAGAGTAAAAACCTTGAACCTGACAAGTTGAACACGTGAACTTTAACCAGGAAAGTTAGACCAGATGCCCCGGAAGGGTAAGCCACGTATGTAACAAAATTTAGAAAAAGGAAACAAGAACCATGCGTGTCAAATACGTTCAGGGTAATTTTTGACCGAACTATTGAATGAAATAGGTGTAGTTGTGTATAGCTTAAAATCACGTACTTTGCAAGAGCTAGTACAAACAATATCACAACAATACAAACGAATAATTTATGTAAATAGGACAAAAGAAAATATGATGAGACAAATGAATGTAAAACTACCGACTGAATACAGATACTTTGTATAAAATATATTGGACCCTTACTTTACTTAGGTCAAAACGTATACCGGTAATTAAAGTTTACATAACCTTTGAACGATTTTAAATATTCTACTAGGTGTACTATCTTCGACACTAGTCAATAGTGCTTATATATACCACGGCGGAACTGCAGATTGGTGGCACGGATACGGAGATATGGCTATAGGTATGGCTTTCCCATAGACTATGGATGGCATGAAGGTAAATATAGACTTTATCTTTTAAAGTTATTGTCAATAATTACAATGCCTATCAAAATTTAAACAGAAATTAAAAAGTGTACATTTGTAACTTCATCAAATAGTAAAACACATTTTTGTTTTTACATATTCTACGTATGTGAAATTTCAAGAGGTAATTATAGACTGACAGTAGTTGAAAAATTTGTCTGCTCTGTCTTATCCGTTATAGCGGTATACCTTGGTTCTGCCAAACTCGAGATAATGTCATCTCCGGTTAAATTGAACATGTCCTTCTTTCAAATTATCCAATTAGTCTTCTTCAGTATTTACACATTTAGTTTTATTGGAGATGTCTTTCAAATGAGACTTTGAAGACAGAGAAATGCGACGCTAACATTGGTTATAAGGTTACATTAATATTTAATGTACAGATATAATTTTTTTCATTTGTTGTATTCAATTGTTTTCTTTGTTATGGAATCTTCAAAATTAACATCAGGTTTGGTACTAGCAATAAGTAATATCTATCCACCTTTGTGTTTTCCAATTGCATTGTTTGGATGATAAGGCCATCGTAAGGTTTAATTGCCGTCATCACAACTATTGTTGATAAGCATGATGTCTCTATATACAAATTATCCTGGGTATATTTGACGTCCATTTGTTTAATGTTCCTTTCATTCTCAATTTTGATTACACGCGTCATGAATTTAGCTAGCTTAACAGGAATTGCTTACTCTTCCGGAGCACACGGCTACAAATCCTTTTTGAAAAGTTTGTGTGTTTGACTAAATTTTTTAGTTTATAAAAGTTTCTATTATGGGACTATGATTGGACATGGATTGGTTTGACGTGGCGGGTGTAGTTTGTTGAACAGAAGTGGATTACTCTTCCGGAGCACCCGGCATCACTTCCCTGGTGGAAGTTCACGTGTTTTACCTAACTGTCAGTTTCAAAGGTTTTACTTTGCTTTTAGCTTGCGACTCGGATATGGATTAGTGTGTTTGTTTTGGGTTTCATTGCTTTTTGATTTTATTATACATTTGCAATGTGTCATGTTTTAGCTGCAAATGTCTTACATCCATGTAGATGGATTAAAATTGATGTAGAAATATCCTTCAACACGAAAGTTGATGCACTATAAGTTTCAAATTAATCAAATCGATATCATTCAACATTCAGATTTTATTTTACGTGTGAAAAGTGTAGCTAGCTAAAAGGGAGGTGCTTTCCTTTCCGAAGTACGCAAATGTTTTTACTTTGCTTCTGGTTTGCGATTCGGACATCAATTAGTATGTTTGTTTTTGATTTGATTCTTTTTATATTTTATTGTAAATCTGCAATGTGTCATGTTGTCTTACATTCCCATGAAGGAAGATCAAAATTAAATGTGGGAATATATTTCAACACGGAAGTCTCTTTAAAAAAATTATTGAAATCGATACAATTCAACATTCAGATTCAGATTTTATAGAAGGGCGTAGCTAAGTAAACAGGAGGTGCTTACATATCCGAAAGACTCGGGCTATCTTTCTTATTTAAGTTTATCTGTTCTAATTGGTTTGCTAGTTTTAAAGTTTTTACTTTGCTTTGGGTTTGTGTAACGCGACCGGGGGTATCACTCACCGTCTGGCCTTGTTTCAAACTATAAGCGTCTCACGTCGCCGATTATTCTCTTTATTTGGTAGCTATGCGCGCCGGCGGAATGCCCGAATAATTAGACACACCTGCGGTAACGGCGCTGTAGACGTAGTCTAATTACAATGTAAACGCCACCGGGCTGATCTGGGTCCGAGCAAACCCTGCGGAAACGGCACTGTGGACGTAGTGTCTTAATAAACCGAAGTATAACAGCAGGGCGCACCCGTGTTGTAGTATTTATATTATAATATATTATAAAGATCTAATAAATATTGTATGCCTGCCTGGTATATGATTTGGTTGATTGGATATGTACACTTCACTTGACTGGACAGGATGGATAGTACACCGATTATTCTCACACCCACTGTGCTACTTGACCAATTGACCACAGAACACGTGTCAGAGTAGACCGCACTCCACACATGTACCTGGCACAATTACTAAAGCCTCTACAGCGTGAGATTTTTCCCTGGTGTATTTCACCAACAGCCCGAAGCCTTTCCTAGAACCTGGTGCACGCCACTAGCCAGTACCAAAACCAATGTACCTGGCCAACTCCTCTGATCAGTATCTGGCGCACGCCACTGATCAGGACCTGGTGCACGCCACTGGTCTAAACCAAAGTTACTTTAACTGGATTGCTGTGTGTATTACCACTTGGCTCTCCTTTACGCACGGCACTTGGAAATCCACCAAGCCATGCGCACCACGCACGGTCAACGCATCGAGCGCGCACGGCCAGCGCACGGTCACAACGCACAGACAGCGCCCGGTCACAACGCACGCACCGCGCACGTTCAACGCATGGACCGCGCACGACCAGCGCACGGTCAACCAACAGCCGATTTTACCGCAGTTGACAAAGTGAATTACCACGGTCAATACAAGTGGTTTATATACTTCTCCGTCTGGACCACACAGAGAAGCTACTGTTCACGTTCTCCTGTCGATCTGTCAGGTAATCCAGGTTATTCACCACTACCTAAAGCTAATATCTTTTATTCAGTAGGGTACCTGCCGGGTCGGCACTTAACAAAACATCCAATGCAAACATCAGCAGCTCTCTGCCCCTTATATACCCCTGCTCTAGCTGACCATCCACGTGATCGACTAATTCTGCATTATGCGAAGTGGTGATGTGTATTATCTATCGATACACATCTCTGCTGTCAAGGTCAGGTCAAACTAAAGAGCTGCTATTGTCTAAAAGCTTCTGTCCATCTTTTAGTATTTAATTTATAGTTTAGTTTGCCTAGAAGAAATATTTTCCGGCCTGTAAAATAAACATGATTACAACTTAGATCTTTTCGAATTAATGTAGGTTGTTTGTCGGCGATTTCATTTGCCATATTTCATCCGGTCAGTTCATCCAGCAATTTCGTCTGTCCATCCTCTCTACACTATCCTGTCCGAATATCCTATCCTGCCCAAATATCCTATCCTGTCCAGTCAGTGGAATCATCGTAAATTAAGTTCAATCACAGTATACACTATACAAGTATTACATCAGTCTTCTAATCGGCAATCATACTGAGTAATGTATTCATCGGTAAAACAGTTAATTGTTCACATATAAACTAGTCCTAGGAGGTCCTTTGCTAAATTTGCAAGTTGGACGGACATTGATGATTGCAATCTTTCTTTTTCATCTTGAATCGCGTAGACTGAATAAAAAATTCGCTCAATATATCTGTATACAATGTCTAATAATCACAATATATACGCCTTTACTACTTCTGTTTTTTTTTTGCAGAAATAACTAAAGCACCCGCACCTGATACATTAAAGGATCCAATAATGAATTTTTCATTCTCGTTATTCAAGATTGCAAAACCGGATGAAGACCCAAACGGAAATAAGTTCATGTCACCATTTAGTGTAATGGCCGCTTTGATGTTGACAATGTTAGGAACAGGTGGTAATACGAAAGGTCAGATAATGTCCGCATTGAACTTGGATGGGGTCAGTGGAAACGTCCATCAAGAATATAAAGAATTACAGGAGTATCTAAATACAGCTCTAACCAGTGAAGACATCATTGTAGCAATTGCTAATAGAATTTTTCCTAAGCTCGGAGTTGCGTTAAAGCAGCAATACACATAGATGCTGAACAATATTACGAAGTGGAGTAGAACCATTGAATTTTGTAGGTCACCGGAACCATCAAGACTATACATTAATGAATGGGCTAGTAACAAAACAAATGACTTGATCAAGGACATTCTTCCAGAATATAGCGTAGGTTCAAGTACGATTATGGTGTTGGTCAATGCAATTTATTTTAAAGGTAGCTGGAAGTTTGAATTTAATTAACTAATACAAAAGAAAGAGATTTTTTACATCTCTACGACTGATACGGAAAAAGTAGATATGATGAACCATGAAGACAAATGAAGCTAGATATGGCGAAAATAAAGAATATGATTGTAAAGTTCTAGAGTTGCCATATAAAGGAGGAGACTGTAACATGCTGATCATACTTCCTAATGCTATAGATGGTATGGCAGATTTGGAAAGCAAATTAACAGCGGATGCAATTGTAAGTCCTGGTAGAGGATTTTGAAAAAAACCGCCTTATTTTTTCGATGTAGGGAGGACAACGTGTTCAAGGTGGCAAGTTATGTCATAACCCTCTTTGAACTTTACTTTGGTAGAATCGGCTTGTTGCCAAGCAAGATTTCACCCGGGGCCATTGTGGGCAGCTAAAAGGTCAATGGGTGCAAAAGTCCAAGTGAAAATGCCCATATTGACCTATACACAAATTCCAGGTGGCTTACAGAAGTTTTTTCTTTATACAATATTGTCGTCTAAATATGTAAGTGGTAGCTTCAATTAATATGAAAGACATATCCAATAATTCAGTCCTTATTTTCAAAGTTTTTCATGAAAAATAAGATAAGAGAACGCTTTGCACAAATTTGACCTTTACAATATGATTTAATTATGGCAATAAATACTAGTATAAACACATTTGTGCATTTGAAATTGTTTAACAAAACTTTAGACTTCTGTTAAATAATTTTACTGAATCACATTGCCCCGTATTTATATAAGTATCCACTTAAAAAAAAAGAAATCAAAGTACTGGTGGTAACTGGAAAGATTTGATTAGCTATAATGACTGTATCTGTATAATACTATCAAGTGTGTTCTCTTTTTTTCTGGTGGAAATATTAGTAAACGGTTGAAACACGAACTATTCCCAGTGCCTATACCTGATACACCAGGACCCTTGTTATCTGCAGCCGACGAGTCGGAATCTTCAAAATATCCCCCGAGGAAGAAGTTTTGCATGGAGACATTACTACCAAAATGATTAATGGTCAAACTTTAGTTTTAGCACTGGGAAAACGGAAAGGCATTAATACTTCGCGAGTTAGGAACGCACAAATTGTTTTTATCCCACGAAAGATAAATGTATTAAAATTGATGTCATTATGATAGATATGACACTAATCCATAAAAGGTTGAAACCATCTAGAGATAAAGAGATCAGGTCCTCGTTCTGTTAGAAGAATTATTGATAATTAAAATGTCCCTCTGCCATCAAATTGATAACAATTTATCAGTCACCAAGAAAAAAAATATGATCTCGTAGTAATCCAAGACACTTCTTAGCTTAGCTGAGGGTATCAGGGGGGCCAACAGATAGCATGTTTAATTCATACAGAGGAAGGAGTGTAACCGTTTTAAAGCTTTACACAAGGAAGCCGATACTAGAATTGTTCCACATGGTGTTGATGCTTACATGCAAGGCTATAAAAGAACAGTTGTTGTCTGTCGTGATACTGATGACCTTATTCTGTTGCTTTTAAATGAGGAAGTATGATTACAGACCGGGACATCTAATGTTCGTCCCTGTTCATAACATAAAATTATCTCCTCTGGAGAGGAATAACCTTCCAGTATTCCATGCAATTACAGACTGTAATACTGTCAGTTTTTTTTCTGGACATTCTAAATACAGCATTCCGTGTTTCCAGGGAAAACACAGGTCTTCTTCCCACTCTTGCAAGAGGGAACTTTACTGAACTTGTGAGTGCAGATTCCTTCATTGAATGTACCTAGCAAGGATTTCTCATCTACGATGTAAACTGTACCTCTCAGGGGAAAAGTACGATTGAAAGTTTGCTTCCAACATCATATGCAACCGACCTACGTATTCAACGTGCATACCATTAAACTGCTGTTTGGCTACATTTAGTGATACCTGGTATTTGTTCCGGATCTCCTGTCACCTATAGGACACGGATGGTGCTATTCTCACTAACTTGCGTACTGTATGTCTCTAACTCCCAGTGGAGGTTAGTCTATCGACAAAATCCCTCAAACTGGCTCTGTTCTGCGCAATTTTACACCCTCTGTTTCAATTCCAGAAACTTGTCTCAAGGTGTCTATTATTCTTGTGGTTTCCATTTCAAAGTTTTGTGATGTTGTTGGCATGTGTCTTGATGGTGTGACCTATCCATTATTGTCGCTTTTGTGTTTGTGTTTCAAAACGACCTTGTTTTGTGATCCACCATAAACTTTTCGTTACTAATTTTGTCTTGTCATCTGGCAACAGGACCACGAACAATACCAGTTTTTATACTTAAATCTGAGGGTTTTTTAACAAATTAAACTTATTATTATTTTTTTTTGCTTACATCTTACTTTGAACTTTAACTTTTCTAAGACAATTAAAGGTCAAAGGATCATGAACAAAACTTAACTTTTTGGACTTAAGTTAAATATTTTCCTGATGTTCACGATTATTCTCGGACAGTTAAGTTAGTGCGAGTCTGAATCAATGAAACTTAAAAACACTTTTAATGAGAAAATGATAAATTGATTGATTGCATGGGGTTTTACGTATTTCAATCATATCAAGACGTCACCAGCTATAGGTGAAGTGGCAGAAATTGTTACCTTTGCAGTGAACTTAGGAAAGTGCAGGAAAAGTTCCTTAACATGTTACACCCGCCCTGGCACAGGGCATCGGTTTTTAAGATCTCTCTCAAAGGATCTCGTGACTTTCGTTTCTAAATACCGAGTGTTTGGCAAAAGAACAGTCACTACCTTATTTCAACTAGGGTTCGAACCCAGGACTCACCACATACGGGGAGTGAGCGCTATACAAATCGAGCTACAGTAGGGGTTTTTAATGAGAAAATAACCTTTACCAAAATCGCGTCATGCATTGCTGAAATGTAAATATAAATCATGTTGCACTACAAGATGTACATGTAAGCCATACAATTTAAAGTGGGTGGCTGTATGCACTTGCAATGGGACCGTTGAACCGTTGATTAGTCGAACCCTTTGAAAGATAATGCCACAGATAGTGATATTGATGAATGAAAAGAAATCGTTAGATGTGACTGATATATTCCAGAGATTCTCGTGACTATGGCTTGCCGATTACAGTACTTGCAGTACTTTGATTTTAAACTTTTAATAAATTTCAAATTATCAGCTGGGTTTAAACAATATATTTGTTTTAATCACAGTCATGTATTTCCAAAAGAATTATATTTTAGCATTTTGATTCATGCTTTGATGTTGAATGTATACTTTTATTGTATTCTATCCTGAAGCTTATGTCAGAATTTTGAAAAAAAACAACATTGAAATGTTTAAATTTTAGCTTAAACAGTATCAATTAGCTTCCTAGGCAATGTTAAAATACATGAAATGCTATGATTGCATGAGAACAGATTTATTTTATTTATTTAAATCTCAGAAAGTATATATTTGGACAGCTGTAAACTAATAAAGATTAATTTTTTGGGGGAAAAAACACTATCTGACCTTTGACCTTTTATCTACGAAACCAAGGGTCGATCAGCTTGGCAACAGGTTGATTCTTGACCCCTAACCTATGATGATATAAGACAGCTATGTTGCCAGCTTTGAACACTCATGTCCCCCTATTGTGAAATTTCAATTTTTTTTCCACCAGACTATTGGCATCTATTTCTTTAAGTTTACAAGTACTCAATACCGATTGCAATATATCTATACCTAAATTTGAAATGCTTTCTAGTTTCGAAAACTTAAAGGATAATTTGCAAGAGCTTGGAATAATAGATTTATTTGGAAATGCAGACTTCAGCAATATGTTCGAAGATCCATCTGGAATACGCGTTGATGGTGTAATACATAAAGCATTTGTGAGCGTTGATGAGGAGGGGACAGAAGCAGCAGCTGTTACAGTAGTGACGGGTTGGGGCTCACCGTTACCTGTGGAATTCAATGCAAACCATCCATTTATATTTTTAATCAGAGAAGAACAGACTGGCACTGTTCTTTTTATGGGTCGATATGTTAGAAAACAAAATTGATATATGATACTTCTCTTCTTAAAATTTTGAATAAATAATGCGCTATATTAATGTTTGTGCTATTATAATATAGATGTACTTTTTGTTGTCTTAAAATGATTATAGATCTTATTTTAAATACGATAAAACTAAAACTGGTATAATATGTATTTTAAAATATCGATGTAGACAAGTATTGATGAATTATAACTACAGATAATATTGTAAACAAGGATTCAAATTCATGACATTTCTTAGGTTTTGGAAGATTTCCTTTAGTAATATCTGATGTTCCTATGAGAAAACAATTTTACCCTAATGGCGTTAATGAGCATATAGAGCATAAGTATATAAATAAAAATTATAAGAATAAATTAACAAACGGGTTAAGAAAGAACAACAATATGAATGTTTGAAGTTTTTAACTGTTTGATCTTGATTTGACAAGAGATAATAATCTATACGTCAATTATTGTGATGCACATCGGCGTATGAAATAAATCTTTTCTCGGCAATAGTCAAATGCAACAAATTACCCATAAAGTAATGACGATTTATGGATTTATTGATTAATTGATTGATTGATTGGGGTTTAACGTCCCAGTGAAGAATATTTCACTCATATCAAGCGTCACCTGCTATAGTTGACGTAGCAGAAATGTTGAAATTTTCAAGGCAATATACAAGGAGGGTTTCTTTTACGTGCCACGCCTGACACAACATAGGACTTTAAGTCTTGGTCAAACCCGACCGGGATTCAAACTCACGACCACCCACATGAAAAGCGAGTACTCTACCGATTGAAGTACCAAAGTGGTTAGATAATAAAATGATAACAAGTATTAGCAAGCAACAGACCGACAAATTTGAGTGTATACCTAATAGCTTAAAACTATTGGAAATGCTTATGAACCCAGTCACTATAATCCTTTTTAATGCACATAACGGTAGCTCATTGTAATCATCTAGTCTCTGATTACCTCTGCACGGAAACAAAAGCGGACAATAACCTGCATGTAAAATGTTTCGAGATGAAGATTTATTCTTTTACCGGTTATACAGGACCATCATAAATGTGCAGTCGGAGGAGGTAAATGAAGTGTGACGTGTGTAATTAAGATGTAAAACACATACGTTTGTGTTTTATGATAGCAATGTACCAAACATCTACGGAGATGCAATGGATTATATGATGACAGAGATCGTTATCGAATTCATGTTAATTTGATCCGGCATATAATTTTGGACACACATGCAAAATGCAGTGATTACTGATGTTTATCTAGGAGCTTAGCGAAAGATTTGTTCGGACACTTCGGCGCCATCCATCATACCCGAAATGAACTCCTTGATATTAGTGGGAGAGTCTAAATTTGGTCGTAAAACAAAATTGCTACACACAGAAATTGAAGATTATAGGAAATGTTTGTTATTGAGCAGAACTACGAGTAGAACTATTTTCATTTAAAATCTAACGTAAACACACATGAACATGTTTAAATCATAATTGCAATTCCAAAAGTAAGAAATAATGTTTAAATACCCTTCCAAAAAATTTAACTTAAAAAAAAACTGTACAATGAAGATTGTGGAAGTAGGTAAAACCATGCGCAGTCATAGGTGTGTATTGTGTGTTGAAGGTAATTATTCGATTCGTAAATATTCTATCACAACCTAAATTATCAGTTTTGATTACACGCGTTGCGGGTGAAACTAGCTAGACAGGCCTCATTTCACTGTTGTAAATCTACGTATTTTACTTGAGTGGTCATTTTCGGAGATTTTGGTTTTGTTTGGGGTTGTGGTTTTGGACATGAGCAAATATGTTTGATATTGTTTCTTCAATTGATACATTGTAAGTTTTAAATATTCAGACTCCTAATCTAATGATCAATATGGATTGGATTTTAGATTTTGTGATTATTAAATTTAGTTTATTTATACGATATATATTACCAGTTACCCATCGGTCCATTTACGCTCAGATATCTGGTTGGTTGGTTGGTTGAATGTTGCTTAACGTCGCATCAGCAATTTTTCAGCTATTCGCGACGAGAACTTTTTAATTAATCTCTATGGATTAATCTATGAACAATTTTGTGTATGCATGTGAAGTGCGAGTGTGTGGTATGGTCTGCCTTGTACTAGCGCGCACTCAGGGCGACTTTACCGTGCTAGCTCACAGAGTCAGTACGCCGCAGACAAGCGTACCACTCCCCCAGTCGCATTATACTGATATCAGGTGAATCAGTAAAGGCCAACGGCAAGGAGCTCAGATATCTGTGCCATACAATCTGTGAGTTTTTTTCGGTGGTGTTCAGAAAACAATTCTAACTTTTAAACACTTTTTATCCTTTACAATTGTATAATACCGCTTGAACTACAGAACAGCCGTGCGTCTAGTCGCTTGTGACTCTGTAGTTTCTGATTTGATGAACATCTCCTTTATTCTGTAATGTTTTGATCTAAAGTTTTGTGACACGATCTGCTGAACGCAAATTCACCGAAAATATCCGTTCTTTTTCATTTTAGGAATATTCTCAAAAGCAATTTTCTTAATGGTTTTCAGTCAACATATTGCGGATTGGAGTACTGATGTAATACAGGTCCGTCCAGTTATGCCATTTAAAAACATTCTATGTAGTATATAAAATTAGTCCTTTGACAAATATAAGTTAACAAAACATCAAGTACTAAAACCTCAAAACTGATGTTATACAAAGGTTATATAAGGGGGGTGCAAAACTTTCTGGACGGACCTGTACGCTCCAGCTAAGACTCTATCTAGCTAACGTTCATATGGATATACCATTGCAATTGACGGTATTTGCCACTCTCCTATATTGTCACTGACAATGATAATTGTTTCAAGCTAAAAAAGATAAACATGATAAATAAACTATGATTGAAACTGTAGAAAGAGTAGAAATCGAAATATTATCAAAACCAATCCTCTGGTTATTTTGTCAAGCATCATAAGGATTCCAAACAAAAATATACTGAAGATACCATCAACAAAATGTTGGAGTTTTTGATAGATAACATATTTGTTTCAGCAAAAAATCGGTATATCAATGGGTATAAACGTACTTGCTGATTTGATTTGATTCTTTATTCTTATGAAGCAGAATTTATGCAGAACCTTGTTAAATCTGGAGAGAAGGCTGTCGCCAAATCATTCAACTCAACATACAGATATATAGATGAAGTTCTGTCTTTTAATAATCCTAACAATTGGAGATTATGTGAATGTCATCTATCCTAGTGAGTTTGAAATAAAAGACACGACTGATTCCTCAAGTTCTGCTTCATACTTAGACTTATACTTGAATCATGACGCACACGAAAGGCTACATTTGAAACTTTACGACAAACGTGATGATTTCATTTTTTCTATTGTCATCTTTCTCTTTCCATGCAGCAATATACCTGCTTCACCTGCTTATGCTGTATTTGTTTCCCAATTAATACCTAAAGGCAGAGCTTTTTCCCACTACAGGGACTTTGTACAACGAAATAGGCTGCTTGCAAATAAATTGTTGACTCGGGGATATTGCAAGCTTAGGCTCATCAATGCCCTCAAAAATGGTTTTATGGCCGCCATCACAGTATTGTTGTTAAGTTTGATGTCTCTGTGTCCATGATTGCCCTGAATATATTTGACGTCAAATAGTTCCATGTTCCTTTCACACAATTTTGATTACATACGTGGCGGGTGTAGCTAGCTAAACAGGAGGTGCTGACCCTTCCGGAGCACCCGGCCTCACATCCCTGGTGGAAGTTCACGTGTCTAACCTAACTTGTCAGTTCCAAAGTTTTTAGATTGCTCTGGATTGTGATTCGGACATGGATTAGTATGTGTGTTTTTTTACTATATATAAGTCCGATAAAATACAACAGAATATAAAAACAAAAAGAAGTATGTTCAAGATTTAATGTAACAACCAATCAGATTGCCATGTTCTCATTTCATAAGATAATTTTGCGATCAAAAATATGTGAATTTTGTTTTACATCTGGATTCAGAATACCATGCGAAATATAAATCTTAGTTTTGTTTTCTCATATACCGACCCATAAAAATAATGGTTCCGGCATTTTTTTCTCTTATCAAAAATAAGAACGGATGGTTTGCATTTAACACAAACGGTATTGATGTCGATTCTATAACTGATACAACTGTTACAGCTGCTGCCTCTGTTCCCTCCTCGTCAACATTCAAAAACGCTTTATGTATAACTTTATCAACAGTTAAACCAGACGGATTAACAAACATATTGCTAAAGTCTGCTGGTCCAGTAAACAAGTCTGTTATTCCAAGTTGCTGAAGAGGGGCTTTTAAATTTTTGAACCCGGAAAGCATTTTAAATTTAGGAATTGAAATATCAGTTTCCTGCTCCCGTAAACTAGCAAATATAGACGCCAATGCATCTGCAGTTAATTTATTCTCTAAATCTGTCACATCATGGATAGAATTGGGTAAAATGATAACCATGTTAAATTCTCCGCCTTTATATGGCAACTCAAGAACTTTACAATTAAATTCTATATTTGCACCAGATCTTAATTTCTCCGTTATCATCTTCATCATTTCTACCTTTTCCGTAATTGTAGAAGAGACATGGAAATCCTTGACTATTGTATTGGTTTTGTTAAATTCGATTTGCCAACTACTTTTAAAATAAATGGTATTGACCAAAAACATAATGGAATTCCTATTTACGCTACCTACTGGTAGAATATCTTTTATCAAATTACTTGTTATTTTACTTGCCCAATCATTAATGTATTTCCTTGAGATTTCTGGTTGACCTACAAAATCTAGTGGTTCTACTTCACTTCCATAATAACGTTCCGCTTCTAGTCTGTATTGATGTTTTAACGCAAATCCAAGTCTAGGGAAAAGTCTATTTGCAATTGCTACGATAATGTTGTCATTAGTAAAAACCGTATTCAGGTAGTCTAGTAATTCTTTATATTCTTGATGGATGTTTCTACTTATTCCATGCAACTGTAACGCGGACATAATCTGACTTTCTGTGTTCCCACCTGTTCCTAACATTGTCAACATCAAAGCCGTCATTACACTAAATGGTGACATAAACTTATTGCCGTTTGGATCTCCGTCCGGTCTTGCAATCTTAAATAATGAAACTGAAAAATTAGCGATCGGATCCTTTAATGTATCAAGGCTAGTTGCTGGTGTTGTTAATGTTGTAGCTTCTGGAAAAAAATAAAGCTAATTTTTTTGAGTTCTCATTTGCGATATGACGCTGCAATATTTAAATAAATGTTAAATTATGTTTCAGAGCCATATAAACCCTCATGGCAATTTTGACATCATTTTCACCACCCTATGGCGTTATACACAAACCCGATACCATATTTCGGCGAATTAATGTTCCTTTCGGCCTAGAATAGGCTATTTTGAATATAGAAAATTACAAACCAAGAAATAATATTTAAAATGAAACCCACAGCCTAAAATCTAACAATGATGTATGAATTAGTGTTATATGATCCAAAGGAAATGAATTAGTATTTATATAACCCGTGAATACGAACAATTATGTTTTATATTTTTTTCTTCACGTTCATATTACTGGACACTAGCACATGTACTTTAGTATCTAATCTTCTGCAGTCCCACGTCTAATAATTCTATCTAATAAAATGCTTCAAATAATATAAATAGATACAGTAAAGTTAAATTTATTACAATTCGTTTTCTAAAGAAGTCTTGTGTTAATGAAATTCGACAGATATCTCCTAAATGTACCTTTAGATATTAGTCTGTCATAACCATTACGGTAGACGTATCTGTAGCCGTAACCACCTCCCCACAAGATATGTGTTAGTCTTTCAGATTTTCCACACTCAACTATCGTCAATGAGCAGATTCCTAAGATATAAATGATATACAACTTATTAAATAATCACAAGGTATCATCTAAAACCATTGAGTTTGTAACCGTAGAAACATTTGATCACTGTATGTTAACGACAGGGAAAAAATGTTACCGTATCTTTCGTCAAAGGTCTATATTACTTTATTGTCAATTTGATAACATACGTTGCGGGTGTGGGTAGCTAAACAATAAGTTTTTAACCTCCTTTCTCTTACCTCATTGCATTTTCACTATGGACCCAATGAAAAATCACATACATCAGCATGAAATATTTAATATACTGTGAAATTTATCAACTATAACCCATAATAAAAAAAAACCAATCCATGTCCGAATCACAACCAACCACGAACCATGCCAATCCATTAAATCAAATAATAAATAAATTATCTTACGAACAATAAATAAAATAAGGCAAAAGGAATCAGAGATAAGACAGTAAAGGAAGCAAATTAATTTCTAATGTAATGAGTTGAGTTGAGTAATGATGTTTAACGTCCCAGTCAAGAATATTTCACTTATATCGAGACGTCGCCAGCTATAGGCGAAGGTGCGGAAATTTTGCCTGTGCGTTGCGCTGATGGCATTATACAGCAGGGTTCTTTAGCGTGCCAAGCCGACCGTGAAACGGGACCTCGTTTATTTTAATTCCCATCCGAAAGAACCGTGACTTTCATTTTGTAATGCCGAGTGCTTGGCGAAAGAACAGTCACTACCCACTTTCAAGTCTTGGGTCAGACCGGCCGGGGATCGAACCCACGACCTTCCACTTACGGAGCGAGCACTCTACCAACTGAGCTACCGCAGTGGTTTCTAATGTAATGAGAGCGTAATTATGTGTATTGAGAATATCAAACCAGCTAATTCCATTCCAGTCAATTTCAATTGATCTAAAATATAATAATACATACCAAACATGCAGAGAAATCCAAGACAAATACTTAAATCCATACTCAGTCTGATGTCAAAACTATTTCAGATATCAGTTACAATCATCCGCATGTATACAGGAGCTTGTATTGCTATTCTTGTTGTATTTGTCCCAGTACGTTTCAATATACACGTAACTATTTATAATCCGGCACACACACACACACACACACACACACACACACACACACACACACATATATATATATATATATATATATATATATATATATAACATATAAACACACGAGGGATTAGCTAGCGATTAGTACCTTTATCCTATATAATTATGTGCACACGTGGCTTGATGATAAATCACAAGTTAAAGATTCATGGCCCGAGGTCATATTTTGATTTTTTTATTTCAATTTAAATGTCAGAAAAACGTTACTTATTAATTTGAAAGATACGTACGTTTGTTTGGCAAAATAGTATCAATTACTTATTATACCAGTTTTAATTTTACAGCACTAGACGTCCGTTTTGGAATGCAATTTCTAACCAGTAGTTCTTGGACCAAAATTGTTACACCCATATTTTTGTTTAACAGAACCATTGTATATAATATAATTCCATTTTACACCTAGCAGGTGTATCTATTCAAAAAAGAAATGTTTACCCTTTAGTAGTAGATAACTTTATTTTCAAGTTTTCATAGACTTTTATTTTGTGATTCTGATTGGACCTGGACAGAAATATAACATATATTAATAGAAACAGGCATATTTTCAGTTTTCGCTTTTCATCTAGACATTTATTTTCGCCTGTAAATGTTTTAGATAGCATTCCTTAATCTATATATGTGTATGTATTGATAAAGGGACTTTTAGTGCATTTATCAGTCAGTAATCATTTATTCTTTATACAATCTACCATCCTGATTCTAACAATGGCATGGTTATAAGTAATATTCAAAAGATGTTTTGAACTTATGTAAAAATATAGCTGCTAATAGAGTTCTTTACGTATTGTGCCATCTTCTCTTTCCTTGATATTTATCACATCACACCTGGTTGAGGCTTTTTGAGTTGGGTTTGTACATACAACACGTAGGTTGCAGTGGCGTGTATTTATCTCAAGGGGGTCACTAAAATGCAATTTCGTTAATCACAAATACTTAGCATCATTCTTAAGTTATATTTGCAGTTTTTATTTTCCATAGGCATGTTTTTCAAGTTTAGATATTCCAAAAATAAAATATAAATGGCGAAATGTGTTGCATTACTGTTGTATAACAATGAATGTTACAATACATGTAAATTTTAATACATCATTATATTGTCTTTGTTTTTCGAAAAACCACAAAAGATCCGGGATCTAAATTATCCAGTTGTTATTCGGAAATGCCAGATGTGCATAAACAAATTAGTAAATAAATAAAAATATATTCGTATTAAAATCAAGCCAATAACATTTCATTGGATAGTCACGTTTTTTGTGCAACGCATTTAAGAAGATACTCTGGATTATTTAATGTTTGTACGTTTGAACACGCATACAAACAATACAAAAGGAGTGAAATAATATTCAC
The DNA here is from genome assembly GCA_021292105.1 of Anadara kagoshimensis. Lineage (NCBI taxonomy): Eukaryota > Metazoa > Mollusca > Bivalvia > Arcoida > Arcidae > Anadara > Anadara kagoshimensis. The sequence goes on from CM037870.1 coordinate 65,234,838, forward strand.
TTAATTATCTTGTGTGTTTTTATGGAGAAAAATACTTGCCTCTCCTGCTTACTTGATTCACGAATTAGTTTTTCATCCGAAACGGCCGTCTAGTGCTGTAAAATTCAAACTAGTATAATATATAGTTATTGCTACAGGAACAAGAAGCTGCTTATCGATAAATTGAGGTATATTATAAGCCTAGGATTTTCAATGCCCTTAAAAAAGTTTGTGGCTATCGTCACAATATTTATTGTTGATAGTTATTATTTCTTTGTACCCAAAAGTATCCATGATAATCAAAAACAGACATACTAATCCATGTCCGAATTACAATCAAGGAGCAAAGTAAAATCTTTGGTTGGTTGGTTGGTTGAATGTTGCTTAACGTCGCATCAGCAATTTTTCAGCTATTCGCGACGAGAACTATTTAATTAATCTCTATGGATTAATCTATGTTTTGTGTATGCATGTGAAGTGCGAGTGTGTTGTATGGTCTGTCTTGTACTAGCGCGCACTCAGGGCGACTTTACCGTGCTAGCTCACAGAGTCAGTACGCCGCAGACAAGCATACCACTCCCCCAGTCCATTATACTGATACCAGGTGAATCAGTAAAGGCCAACGGTCAGGAAAATTCACTTTCCCACATGTGGTCCGAGCGGGACTCGAACTCACAGCGGTGAGAGACCCTGGATTTGAAGACTGACGTCTTATCCATTAGGCCACCGCGCCCTCTTAAAATCTTTGGAACTGACAAGTTAGGTTAGGCACGTGAACATCCACCAGGGAAGTAAGGCCGTTAGCTCTGAAAGGGTAAACAACTCCTCTTTAGCTAGCTACGCCCGCCACGTGTGTAATCAAAATTGTGTGAAATGAACATGGAACTATGAGACGTCAAATATATCCAGGGCAATCCTGGACACAGAAACATCAAACTTATCAACAATACTGTCATGACGGCCATAAAACTTTTTGAGGGCCTTTGGATAAGCCTAGGCTTGCAATATCCCTGAGTCAACAATTTATTTATTATATTGAGAGAAATCTAATCACAATAAAATTTTATGTGCAACATTTTTTAAAACAACTTATTTAAATTATTTGCCACATATTTTTTGATTGTGAATTGTAAGTAAGTTTTGGGATGATATTGAAAAAATGATTGTAGAACAAAAATAATTGAATTTTAATATTACTGTAAAAGACATTATCCTTGGACAACAAGAAAATCACTACAGAATACTATATCTTATTATCTCAATGGGAAAATCTGATATTTATAGAAAAAATATAAAAATTCCAAAATCCACACTCCTGAATTTAAAGAAATATTAAATGAATACTTCAATACAGAAAAATATAGATCTTATGTAAAAGGGAAAACCGAAAAACAGATGGAATATTTCGATCAATATTTTTTCTGTTTAAAAATGCCTACATTATTTTCAGTAGAATTTCTAGATATGTTCAGTCTTGTGTATTATTGAACTTGTAGACAGGTAATATTTCAATGTCCATACAACTTAACCTTAAATGTCACTTCCTACATTTAAAAGACAGATATAATTATTATAATTATTGTGTTATGTTATAGAACATATTTACCAAACATGAAAGAACTCTATCATCATGTCCAGTAAAACATGCCTTAAATATTACACTCTATTAAGACTGGCTACTTTTAAAAGCCAGTAAATTTTTTATTCAAAATCTACATATGTTTTGTTTTAACAATATTGAACATGTTTACTATAGATACCGAGAAATTATGAATGAAATATATCTGTCACTATGTTTATACAGTCAATCCTGTCTTAAAGGACGCCTTTTTTATAAAAACCTCACATTGTTGACGACCAATGGAATTATAGCAACAATGCTCATACTCATGTTATTTGAATCAGTAGATGTGGCCTTTACAGACGATTTGACTGAATATTCATATATTTAGCTATATTTGGGACATTATGTTCACCAAACTATAATTTTGAGTATCTTTGTGTACAACAACAAAAAATATAAATATATATGTAACAAGAAGAACCGTACACAACGGTGAAACATGTTTTACAAATAATAAATTCAGTTATGTTTTAGAAAACAACTTAACTTATAAATAAGTTTTTAATATATACATTTACCTCACACAAAGGATAAACTTTATCGACATATTTGGAATTATATATATATATATATCCAAATTGTTTGTGAAGAAGTTCACAATATAATATATAATAAATAAAAAACTCTGACCAGGATATACATGTTCAAAACTTTTACATTTTTTCTAGCGCTTTCATCCCTTATGGGACTTTCCAAGTGTGATGTTGTTGCTAAAGAGAGTCACGTGTTTTGCATTGTGACGTCATGCTATTATCTTTCTAACAGTATCAATTATGCCTTTTCTTTTGATCATTTGAAAAAGGGCATTATTGTAAATTTATTTTGTCCACAATGTTCCAAATGTTCACTAAGAGGTATTTGCCTGGTTTCCGGCTGGCGAATCTGTTGCTTGTGTACGCGGACACGTTCGATTAAACTATAACCAGTTTGTCCTATGTAATTTTCCCCACATGTTATATGCAATAATAGATTGCAAGTTCCGCATCTAGCGTCGTTGCGTTTGGCCACCTATCCTTGTGTTGTATTGGCTGGTTCGCATCTTGCTCTTGTTAAATATTTCTTCAAGTGTTTTGGTTGTCTTTTGCTGTTTATGATGTCTTTTTCAAGTCCCTTCATTTTCACTTCTCTGTAAGATTGGCATATTTGTTTTTGCTATTTGATAAATGTTTGTTGTGTTAGAATCATTCGTTGTAACAAACGGGATGATATTTAAGTTTTTGTTTTCTAATTTCCGAGATACTGATTCCTGATTTTTAAGAAATGATTCCAACTCCAAGAATTGAAACTCAGGTATTGGTGTGTATCGGTAGATTTATAGTAAATGTTATTTGAAATTTTGGTACCTGATTTTTAACATATCCACACATGGCAATTTCTTTCGGGTATTTTCAATTGTGATTGTAATTGATGGATGGAGTGAATTTAGCTTTGAGTGAAATGTCTCTAGTTCAGCTGATGGTTTTTTCCAGAAAATGTTTTATTTCTCTGAACACCCCTTCAACTTAATATACGTACAGATACACAAAACAGCTTGAATTGAGAGGGACCAAAACTAATTGTATTAATTAGGAGGAAACCCGATATTTTGTATGAGGACAACACACCTTTTGAATTATAAAATCAATCATGAACCGGAATCATAACAGTAGCACTTCAGTTTCCAATCTTCGGGAAGTAGCTGAATTATTCGAAAGTAAAAAGACTACATAATCAATAAATACATTTTATTTGTGAGAAAACTGAAAGTGATCCTTTAAAACAATACAGTACATGGTAAAAGTTTCAATCATCCGACAACGAACATATGACTATAAGTTTTGCACCATTACCTTACTTTTGTGGGGTCAGAATGAGCAATCACAGAGGGGAAATGAAGATGTTGTGTAGAGCGCCACCTTCTAGAAGAACTTCCATGAAAGCGTGGCAGTAATAATACAGAAAACACACGCGTTATTAATAAAACATCGAAAAGGTCCATAACAATATATTAGCAAAACACCCCACGTCAATATATCCATGATATTATCTTAGACCATATATGGTTTGATGATTTTAATAAAATGAGATATTTAATGACAAGAGACAAACGCCGAATACTAAAATTTAAAACATATTGCATAAAGGGCTAGTTTTGTCAATACCATGAGTAAAATTACAATACTAAACTATAAAGACTTTAACACACATAGGATTTTAATATCACCGATGATTTTTATCAAAAAAACTTTAATACACTTTCAATTAAGAACTCATTAGCTAATATAGTTTTAATTTCCAAACCTAACCCCGAAGTTTGAAGAAAAACACTCCATTTGATTAAACGCGTGGTGGGTGTAGAGAGCTAAACAGAAGGTGCTTACCCTTCCGGAACACCCGTCACACTTCCCTGGTGGAAGTTCACATGTCTAAACTAACATGTAAGTTTCGAAGTTTTTACCTTGCTTCTGGATTGAGAAATTCCATACCATGGACAGCTTTAAGCTTAAGGTATAATTTAAAAATATATCAAAGAATAATGAAAAATCAAGATTCGTAAATTGCCCCAACAGTTGGAAATAAACGCATGCAAACAAAAACGATTTAAATTGCACTTGCACCCTTTTTTAAAAAAAAAAAAAGAAAAAGAAAAATAGTGGTATTAGACGTCAACAACATTCAAGATAGTTTTGAATATGGATACATCATACTTATAAACAATAATGTTATGATATCCGTAAAACGGTTTTAGGGTCTTGATAAGCCTAAGTCAATAGTTATTGTTAGCAGCCAGCTTAATTGAAAAACGAAAACTCACATATTACATAACATACCGTTATTATTAAAACAAACTATATAGCAATTTAATAAATGACAAAATTATAAAACAATTACAGAATAATTGTAAGAAATTACAAAATATGAAAAAATAACTATAAGATAAATATAATAATATAAGCAAAAGTGGGGGAAAAGCTCTATCAATAATATTATACAATTATAGACTTTTTTGGTGGTTGTATATGGTGTGATATTCACCGTAAAATAAATATTGACCGAGGCGACAACAACTAAAAAGTCCACAACTGTTTTATTATATAATTTAGTCGATGTGACACTTCGGTTGACAATGTTTTCCCAAACCTTGTTGTTATTGATAAGGCAATCTAGCTATTTTACCGGTGTTAGATTTCCCTGTCTCGCCATGGTTGGGACAGATAACACGAAAAATACCCCGTATTGATTAGATCTCTCTGACTTTTTAAAACTGATTCTATTTAAAAAAATGGCATTCCGGATGACAAACAATAACATGATGATGCCATAACGTCGACGTTCTATCAAAAAAATAACAGGCATCCCGGATGAGACACAATCACTTGCGCACACTTAATTGATGACGTTATAATCATTTTACGCAATAACGTCAACAAAAATCGATGACGTACACCGAATTTGATATTCACCGGATTGTTTCAGAAATCCGTGCTATATCATGTGAGATTCAATGGTCACGTGTTACCATCTGAGCCAATCATAAAGATGGGATTTATTAATTATACCTGAATAACAAATAATGATTGGATAAATCTCAAAACAATAGCAAAGGTGGAAAGGAATCTCTACAGCACAATAACATAAAGAATAAAAAGATACAAAAGCAGAAAAAATATCAAAAAAGCAATACATAATGAGGCTAAAATGTAAAAGTACAATTTCTGTTGAATTTTAAATCTTTAACAACCTTTAAATTCAATATTGTGAGGTATATGAGCGGGATCAAAATCCCTTTAAGTTAAGATCTGTATTTGATGACAGGTTAACGTTGTCAGAATGTGATAGTTCAAGGTTGATACCCTGATACACTAAGAAAAATACCGTGTCCATAAATAATACTAACAACTAAAAACAAATCTATTCTTTTCGTTACCGCAATGTTAAACTTTAGACATATCTGTACTGTATATATGTATTATAATTTATTAATTAATTACGTATTTACTATCGTATATATCGCTGTATTATAACAAATTTACTCACACATATTGTGTGAAGGATTGTGAATTCTATAGAATAAAAACACATTACAACATCTAAAAAAATGACCATCGGGGTGGTCAACAGTGTATAATATTGAAATTCTTTAAAGATGTATCGCATGCTTAAGTTACCTCCGGGGTTTTAAAATTTAATGGTTAAATCAGAGTAAAAAATCTTAAACTAAACGATTGGCGTGAATTGACTTCTAACATGTAAATTTGACCATGTACAATGTAGGTTAAAATAACTAAAACTATTAACAATCCAATCTCTTGTTTGACCTGTTTGCTGGGTGTTTTATTGCAAATATTCATATACAATTAACCACATAGTGCATGGGTAGTTTAAGGATCGCATTTATATACTATGATGATGAGAAATAAACACTGTGTTTATATAAATTTGTTGGTGCATAATCAATATATAAATTAGAGGTTTAGCGGACAGGTAAACGTTTGACTATAGTCAATTCATTTTCAACAGTTTTTTTCAATTTTTTATTTTTTATATATATATTTGACACAGGTACATATCATATATATATTACACATATCACAAAGAAGTATATACATTATAAATAATATATATATATATATATATATATATATATATATATATATATATATATATATATATTATATATATATATATAGATACAGTTAGACCTGCTCATGAAGGGAACTAGCAAAAGTGACCTGACGGACCAGTGGCCCCCATAGGTCCAAATAGCCAAATAGGATAAATTATTATAAAATTGTACTGGCTTTTAACTATATGTACAGGTGCTTCTCTCTCTCTCTCTCTCTCTCTCTCTCTCTCTCTCTCTCTCTCTCTCTCTATATATATATATATATATATATATACATAAGTGTTGTCCAAGGCAGGTCTAACTGTACACACACACACACATACACGCACACACACACAGATATATATATATATATATATATATATATATATATATATATATATATAATATTATATATATATATATATATATTTGTTAAGGGATGAGTATGAAGAATGATATATAAGTTAATTTCCAGATGGATATTTAAGATTCTCCATACTGTCCCCAACACTTAAACGTGCATATAGAAACATGGCATTGAGAATATAGAACTGTTCTTCTAAATAATTCTGCAAGTTTTAAATATTGATTTCTTTACACTGGGTTTTTATTTTGAAAATGTTTGGTGTGGAGTATTATAAAATTTGTTACTCTGTTTGCATTAAAAAGTGTGGTTTTTCAAAAAAAAAAAAAAAAAACAGAGAAGAAATCAAGATCAAGGTTGATTTTGTTTTTTATCCAATTTTGTAGGTCATGCCATAAGATTTGTATAGATGTGCTAAATATATTCTTTGACATTTTCACAATTTCTACAATTAATATCAGACAGTAGATTTCTTTTTGTTAGGTAAGAATTTGTTTCAATAATCCATTGGAGAATTTTTAATTGAAACCAGCGTAGCCTAGTGTTTTATGAAATGTTGAAGGGTAATTTATAAATAATTGACCATTAGTGTTTTGAAAAAGAAATACCTTATTTGTTGTAAAAACTTGATAAATATCACTGCATCTTTTGGAGATTTTACTAAAATACTAAAATACTTAGGAATATGACAGAATGGATGTCTTGTTTGAGTATCATGATAGGTAAATTGATAATTTCTTATATAACTTTTTATTGAAGCTATTAAACCGTTAACCTCTAGACAATTTGTATTTATGTTGAAACTATTTAAAAATGCTTCATAATTATAAAGTACTCCTTTTAAATAAGTCAGCTATAATTCTAATGCCATTTTTATAATAGTTATTGTAGAAAATAGTGTGGTTTTAAAAAGACAAAGACTGTAAGATTTCTTACATTTTCTCTCATTTTCAACAGTTAAGGTATTAAATTTCCTATAATTACACGTGCAGATTTACCTATCACAAAGGAAAAGGTACATAATTACCCGGAACATAGACCTGCACAGAATTATATGCAGTCATCTGGAAGATTTATATCGTATATCGAGCTTTAGCTATAAAGAAGGCACCTAATATTCAAAAAGTATATTTTCCGTGCCCCATTTCAGAAATTGGAGAGAATTATGGTAATATTTTACCAATACACAGACAATAACAGAAATAAAAGCGTGATCTGTCTTTATTCTAAAAACTGAAACTATTGCAAGCATGTGAGTTAGGTGATTACCCTTCATGAGCATCCGGACTCACTTCTCTGGCCACACTACCTCATTTGCCAGTTTCAAAATGTTTGCTTTGGGATTTTGATTCAGACATAGATTTGTATGATTCTTTTTTATGTGAACTCCAATGGTACATCATGGTTTCTACAACCGATTTAGTTAGTTCAAATGTGAAAAATAATTACACTCAAATTATTATAGTACCGCACAAAAAACTGATATATCATCAACAAGGATGTTTGTAACTGTTACCCATACCAAGTGGTGCAACTTCATCTGGTGATGAGAATAACGCCATTGTTGCATAACGCAGTGGCGCATCTCCCCATCTGTATTTATACTGCCCATGTGTATGGTCAATCATTTCCATGAATTGTTGAACTTCTGAAGACAGCATAAAACTAGTGTCAGTTATTTCAACGTTGTTATACCATATTGGTAATTCTTTTTTTGTTTCCTTATAAATTTTAAACAAATCCGGATTTTTTGGAATAATGTTATGTTTGGATATATATTCAAAAATGGTTTTATTCAAATTATCTATAAAGCTGAATTCGAACATGCTCTTGCCATGTAAATATTTATATTTATCGTCAATACTTAGTTGAAATGTTTTGTTAACCATACAGGAATCTGTGTCGAACCTCAATAAATACTTATATCTTTGTACGATTGGATATTGCCAAATACCCTTGAACCAAAATCTACACATATGGATATAACCCCATTTTGTCCGTCCTCTAAAAGGTGATTTTGCACTGCTGTTAAATCCTGGCGGAAAGTGAAACTTTATTGGTACGTAATGAATTGTATGATTTGTTATGTTCTGGTTGATGTTTGGATCCGGTTTTGTGTCACTGAATAGTAGTATATCTGTAGTATTAAAAAAGTCAATTGACCTTATCATTGTCGATAATTTACGGACGTTCAGTTCATTTTCCCAATCCACTAGAATACCAATGCCAATTCTATTGACTGAACTTTTCATTTGATTTTCTGAACTTTTTATGAGACGCCATGAAATAGTTATAAATAATGTGGATATGATAATAATCATTGTAAAGTGGGATAAATTTGGTCGAAATCCCTCTGTTATTGTCTGCAATAGAAACATAAAAAGTGTATTAAATAATAATAATGGCAATAAGAAAGGTAAATAACATGGCACTGATTCATCATGGTGTAGATCTTAAGCAGTATTAATTCCACTCAAAAAACCCCAATAAAACTATCACTACAATTAAAAAAATACAATAAAACAATTTTAAAAAATGAAAGAAAAAATATGAATCAAAATGTATCTTTAAATGCAATACAAAATTCAATAAATGACCACTTTTATCTGAAACTAGTTCTCATGTAATAATATATTACCTATTATCACGAAATATATTCTGAAATTTATAATTTAAAATGTAAATGTAACTGTTTTTCTTTCTATTTTTCTAAAGGGATGGGATGACAAAAAAGTTAAAAAAAATGTTACTGTTGTTATAAAATTAACTCGAAAAAAGATTTTGGAATGTCAAATAAGTAAGTTTCTTATAATAAAATGAGATATATGAATTTTTCAGCTGATTGTAGAAATTTAACTTTCACATTATGTGAGACAATTCTATGTTTGGTGTTCCATCAGTTTAATAATGTTTAATACAGTAAATAAATACACAACGAGCAAATTATTCAGTTCAGTGTCATACGATCAATACATAGAAATACATAACAGGTGTACAGTTTTTATTTCATTACAAAGAAACCAAAAACGATACAAAAATCACCACACATATTTGAGTTCCTTATTAAATTCCGGTTATTTCTGTAGTTTTTGTAAAATTTAATGAGGGCGGGAAATTACTTCCATTTTAAGTTATAAATGTAGCAATTATTTTGGCACTATCTCTTAATATTCTTGTTTAATTTTGGAAAAAATGTGACGAAAGATCATTAGTTATAGGCTGTTTTTTCATACTAATTTCATTGTTTTCAAAAAGGACCACATCTTAATTGTTAGAGCACACTTTGATAAAGGTAAAAACATAAAAATCAAATGTTTGTTTTGACGACAAATTTATTCCAATTTTATCTAAAGATAAGGGAATTTGTGAATATCTAGTGAAGAAATATCTAATATGGCCGACACTGCACCAACTATAATACATGCGATATGTTGCTTTATTTTCCCTACTAGTTCCGGTACCAGTTACGCCGGCTTCCCCGTAAGTGAAAAATAAATAAAACTAAAAACTAGTAATTAAGAATCCCTAAAAAATGTGATATACTTATCGACTTTTTGATATACTAATACCACAATTAAATTTTTAAAAAGTTAAGAAATAACTACAGATTTGTCCGTCAGCATCTTACATGTTCTGGATTTATTTTCATTTAAATATCACGAGAAAAGTCAGGGGAATGAAAGTGAAATAATCCTTTAAGACCAAAAAATATGATTATAAATTTATTTAGTCAAATAAGAAAATAATATATTTTAATAATTTTAAATTTTCAAACTTAATTTTATTGGGCCAATAAATCGGGCCATCAGTATAATCATCCAAAGTAATCTGATATGATTTAAGTCTAATTTAGTCAAATATATCTTTTCAAAATTAAAGAAATAACATTTACCGGATTTCATAGAGACTTCATATCTAATTATTTATACACACATGTGTCAATAATTGTTTTTGCAAATTGAACAGTAAGTTTTTTTGATTACAAGTGATAAAGTTCTACTCATAAACATGATGTTTATTGATATTATTTTAATTACTGGTATGTGAGTTATTGCGAATTTATAGCAATCAGAAACTACCTATTGAAGCTTTCAGTTGGTGATGATACAAAAACCCAAGATATTATGGATTATTTGAACTTTGTAAAAGCGATTTTATAGATATTTGTTTGTTATTGCAATATGAGAAATTTTCTGATGCAAACATGTATTTTATTTATATAAATAATACATACTTTTTTCTAATAATGGGCCAACATACTATTTATTTATTTATTTTTCATTTGCCAATTAAATATTTGTTAAATTAATTTGATAAGATAGTTGAACATTAGCATTAGGATGGATGGATGGGTGCAATATACTATGAATAATCACATTATTAAAATGTGTATTAGCATTTTTACTGATATTTGCATTGCGCACACATATTTGATTCATGACTTGATCAAGTTACTGTCTTTGTGTGTTAATTAAAATGATAAACGTTTATATATCCCATTGTTTTTGCCTAACAAACAGTATATCTCCCACATTATATTTTTTTTCTTTCTCTGAACTGGTATATTTTCCTCCTCATATATTTGCTGTTCTGCTTCAAATACCTCTTAGATTCATTTTTACCGTGATCATTTCATTTTAATCTCATAATGATCATGTCAGGTTGTCAGTTACGTTACCCAGTGATCTGTTATCGATAGCTCTTGGTAACGAGGTTTGTGAAATTTACCTGTAAGAGGTATTCCGCCTGATCATTACAAAATATAGCTGCAGTCGTTTTAACCACAACATCAACCATATACTTTATCACCTCTAAGTTCGTTTCGGTTACTCAGTTAGTAGACTGCACGCTCCGTAAATGGGAGATCTTGGGTACGAGTCTGACCCAATACTTGAAAGTGGGTAGTTATTTTTCTTTTACGAAACACTCGACATTACGAAAAGAAAGTACCTTCACCTATAGCTGGTGATGTCTCGATATAATTGATATATTCTTGACTGGGACGTTAAACATCATTACTTAACAAAACTCACTCATTTTCACTTTTTCATTTCATTTGTGAGAAAATATTTGTGTACAGGTAGTTTCTGGTCACGTAATTAAACGGTATTATGCTTTTGAAATTTGTCTTGTTTCTGCAATGAAAACAAATGTAAAAAGGTAGTAGTGAAATCCATTTGCTCCATTTTAGCGTCCTTTTTGTGCCAGGATATCACTCTCTCCTCAAACTTTTTAAAAAAGAAACCCTTAGTCCTTTTGCACGAATATTGTACCCCAACTGCCCCATTTATTGAGAGTGCGATGGAGATATGAAAATACCTTTTGAATTCCCTGATCCTTTATCCTAGATAAAATTCTCAAATAATTAAAAATCACTATACGTAAAAATAACACATAATTATAATACTGTATTAAATGTCACTGACGGGGCCGACTCACATATGAAAATAAAATTATTGTTTTTTGAGCGGCCGATCACGAAGATGTAAAATGCATTTTAAACATCGTTTAAAGGTCACCGGTCACCAAAAACCGATTTTTTAGTACTATTTTCCGAAAGATTACATAATAAAGAGAGTCGATTTAGCCACAAATAACATTTTTGTAATCATTTCTGTCTGTTTTACAGCGTACAATTAAGTCCTGAAACTGTTGAACACGGTCTTATCTCCCTTTGTAGTTAAAGGGCACAAGTGACGCTGAAGGTGTTATCCCAGCTATTAAGTAACGGAAGCTTGTATAGTGAACTGTATTTATTACCCAGTTATCAGTAATAAACTATCATGTTTTATGTATTTTTTATTTTTAGCATTTGATATTTCAATTTTCTTCAGCAGAAACAAAAATAATAATAAACATAATAATTAATAAAGAAAGAAAGAAACAGCTATATTTTTGTTTCCTCTAAGTATGATATACTATTACTAATACTTTAACAAAACATAATTTTACATATCTTTTGATTTTATTTATTTATTTATTCTTTTGTTTTATTTAGATACACATCATTACGCTACTCTCTCTCTCTCTCTCTCTCTCTCTCTCATATTTTAGATATTTAGTAAAGTTTTAATAATAAATATTAATCTATTCATTTATTTACACACGAATAGCAATTGGTAAAAAGAAGTGATGTTCCCTTACATTACTACTCACTAAGATTACATCATTTAGATTCATCCAAATTAATTAAATAAGATTAACACCATACGGGTACATTTTTCACGTAGAATATGCTATCGTCTGGTTAAATGAGTTTGAATTTGCTTCCGTTATTAGTTACGTAAGTTGTTGATGAGGTGTGCCGATGGTCATTAATTAGTAACCGTGATATGTTAATTACCAATGGACATAATTATGGAATTTAACCTTCAAACTGATAAATAGTCAAAACTATCACTTTTTGAAATTTTAAAAAAGATAAATAAATAAATTAATAAGAAGGTGTAAAAGAGTCAATTTAGAGCTTGAACATAATATTTGGAGAAGGTTAGAGATAATCAATAAAATTTATATTAAATAAATAAATATATAAATAAATAAATAAATAAATAAATACTTCCATAATCTAAGTACATAACAATGATTTTATTTAGAAATACAAACATCTATAAACCATCTATAACTATGGCTTATGGGTGGCTTATTGTTTGAATCCCAATAAGCCAGGCTTGTAGATGGCTTAGTTGTGACTTATAGATGACATTTCATCCTTTGTTTATATTGGTTACAGGAGACGTGATCACTACTGATCTAATATTTTTCTGGGTCAAGGAAGATAATTTCTAGTGACCTAATATATCTCCATATTAGCTTACTTATTGACCAATTGGAATAAAAATGTTTATCTTAGATGGGATAATAATATATTAAGATTTGTTCTGCTAATTCTGGCTTTTAGTTTATTATGCTTGAATGTGGTCATTTTGACGAAATTACTTCAGATTGGAACAGTGATTTGTAAAAAATTCTAATAAGAATATAAAAACAAACAACTTTATATAGTTCACCTTTAGTAAATAATGTTATTATGCATTAAATTATTTAGATCGTTATACTTTTGTTGAACTGTTTGATGTGTCCATTATATTATTTCCCAATCTAAAAGCATGTATGCATCTTCTGTAAGTAAACAATCAAGTTTCTATCATTAGACCCAATATGGCGTTCAAACGCATATTCTTTTGCTTTCACAGCAGACACTTCCTAATTTGCAAATTAAGTGGTCTTAAAACACAACTCAGGATACTGTATGTATATAGTGAATTTCATGTTTGGGGATCCAAATCATGACTGTTTCACTTAAACTGAGGCATTACTACCTTTGCAGATGTTGAAGAAATTATTCTATGCAATACACTTGAGATAATGAGGGTTCTCTAACATATCAAGTCTACCATAAATGTAACATCAGTATTCATCTCAATATCGCCCAATGAACTGTGTAATTAAATGCAAATTGCTTAAAAGAAAACAACCAATATCTATTTTGAAATCTTGATCAAAGACTCAATTTGGATGGTATTGGGAATGCGACTTTCATATCTAAATGACTAATGCTTGGCAAAAAGGCCTTAAGTATGTTAAGTCTGCTGAGATCTGACTGGGGTCCAAATCTCCACCTGTACCAACCAGTTTAGTAGTGGTACCTTGGTCATGATTATGAAGTACTTTCAGTACCAAATTCAATAATATTGAATCTTGAATGTTTGAATATTGAACCCATTCTAATTAATATACTGGTGTGGTTATGTTTATACTTGTAGAATTAAATATATTAATCAAACACGGTTAATGTTAAAGTAAAACTTCTTCTGAAATGGTTGTATGCCCTCCTGTAAATTCAACAAAAACCAATGCTCTATTATTCTACACATCAAGTATCAAGCAGCAAAGGAGTTGTAGTTCATTGAGACACTCCTTAATAAATGCAAGTAATCAATAAATGTGCATGTGAAGGATACCACATCAGTAAACGTATACCAATATGAAACAAGTAATTAAATGAAAAACTCTGTACCGGTACACAGACATCAAACATAATTCATGTTCTGATGTACATGTAACAGAAACATGAAAAGAGAGTAATAATAACAGCAAGAAGAACGAGAAATAACACGACACTAATTCGGCATTATGCAAACATAGAACAAAATGTATACCATACACAACAGTCTATAAACATAAAAAACTATTTGCAATAATTAATAGAATAAAAAAAATGAAAAATGGCTGATGTAGCTAGCTAAAAAGGAAGTGCTTATCCTTCCGAAGAGGCGCACCTGAATTGGCATACCTTTGATATAACCTAATACAAACGTACCAGTCTATGTCCAAATCACAATATCAAACATAAATAAAAAACTGTTAAAACTGACACGTTAAGTTACAACTCCCATAAGGGGAGAGAGAGCCCATAAGGATAAACATTTCAATTATAACTGTCTAGCTAGCTACACCAAAACCCGTAAAATCAAAATCGAGAATGAAAATAAACGCGGAACACAGCGCGAATATATCTAGGATAATTTGAATACAGAAAAACATAATCTTAACAATATAATGATGACGAACAATAATTTGTAAGCAGCTTGCGTTCTTGTATAAACTTCCCGTTCTTTTTCGTATGAAACCTATAAACTCAACTATGACGCAAACAAAATATACATTTGACGCTGTATAACAAACTTGTATAACCTATTATACCTTTTCTATGCAGTAATGTACATGTCTCCACTTTTGTGACGTATTTATTTCACAGTTCATACACTTTGAAGACCATGTTCCAAGCAAGGAGTATTATACAACAAAGCCAACTGTTAAAAATAAATTGTAGCAATTGACGCAAGGATAATACAAAAAAGGCTGATAGGTCTCAAATAGTTTTATGGTTGTCATCACAGTATTGTTGATAAGTATGTATATATAGTATGGATACCCCAAGTGCCCTAAAACACATAAGTTCAAAGCTAGAATGTAAGCCCATACCAATATACAGTTATTTCATATAGACGGAAACTTCAGTGCCTGAGCAAAGTGAAGCTTTCACTCTGCTGGAAATTTCGAAATATCATTTTGTACTACTATGCTTAGGTAATGTCACTACCAAGTATGGTACCTCCATTGCCTCGGAACACATTGGCTCAAAGCTTCAATGTAAGCCCATACCATTATTCAGTATATTTCATACTAGTATAGACGGAAAGTAAAGTGCCTGAGCAAAGTGAAGCTTTCACTATGCTGGGAATTTCGAAATATCATTTTGTTTTAATATTCTTAGGCAATGTCACTACCAAGTATGGTCACCCACAGTGCCTCGGAACACATCGGCTTAAAGCTTCAATATAACCCCATACCATTATATAGTATATTTCATAAAGACGGAAAGTAAAATGCCTGAGCAAAGTGAAGTTTTCACTGTGGTGGGAATTTCGAAATATCATTTTGTACTACAATACTTAGGCAATGTCACTACCAAGTATGGTACCTCCATTGCCTCGGAACACATTGGCTCAAAGCTTCAATGTAAGCCCATACCATTATTCAGTATATTTCATACTAGTATAGACGGAAAGTAAAGTGCCTGAGCAAAGTGAAGCTTTCACTATGCTGGGAATTTCGAAATATCATTTTGTTTTAATATTCTTAGGCAATGTCACTACCAAGTATGGTCACCCACAGTGCCTCGGAACACATCGCTTAAAGCTTCAATATAACCCCATACCATTATATAGTATATTTCATAAAGACGGAAAGTAAAGTGCCTGAGCAAAGTGAAGCTTTCACTGTGGTGGGAATTTCGAAATATCATTTTGTTTTACTATGCTTAGGCAATGTCCTTCCAAGTATGGTTACCCCAGTGCCTCGGAACAAATTGGCTTAAAGCTTCAATGTAAGCCCATACCATTATAAAGTATATTTCATATAGACGGAAAGTAAAGTGCCTGAGCAAAGTAAAGCTTGCACTGTGCTTGGAATTTCGAAATATCATTTTGTTTTACTATGCTTAGGCAATGTCACTACCAAGTATGGTTACCCCAGTGCCTCGGAACAAATTGGCTTAAAGCTTCAATGTAAGCCCATACCATTATAAAGTATATTTCATATAGACGGAAAGTAAAGTGTCTGAGCAAAGTGAAGCTTTCACTGTGCTGGAAACTTCAAAATATTATTTTGTACCATTATGCTTAGGCAATGTCACTACCAAGTATGGTTACCCCCAGTGCCTCGGAACACATTAGCTGAAAGCTTCAATGTAAGCCCATACCATTATACAGTGTATTTCATATAGACGGAAACTTAAGTGCCTGAGCAAAGTGAAGCTTTCACTGTGCTATGATATTCGAAATATCATTTTGTACTACTATGCTTAGACAATGTCACTACCAAGTATGGTTACCCCCAGTGCCTCGGAACACATTAGCTTAAAGCTTCAATGTAAGCCCGTACCATTATACAGTATATTTCATATAGACGGAAACTTAAGTGCCTGAGCAAAGTGAAGCTTTCACTGTGCTATGATATTCGAAATATCATTTTGTACTACTATGCTTAGGCAATGTCACTACCAAGTATGGTTACCCCAAGTACCTCGAAACACATTGGCTCAAAGCTTCAATGTAAGCCCATATCATTATACAGTATATTTCATATAGACGGAAAGTAAAGTGCGTGGGCAAAGAAAAGCTTGCACTATGCTTGGAATTTCGAAATAGCATTTTGTTTTACTATGCTTAGACAATGTCACTGCCAAGTATGGTTACCCCAGTGCCTCGGAACAAATTGGCTTAAAGCTTCAATGTAAGCCCATATCATTATAAAGTATACATTGGATAAACAATTCAATAGAAGCACAGTTTATTTTATATAGTCGTAAAGGAAAGGGTTCGAGCATAGTTAGGTTTTTATTGTGATGAACAGTTGGTAACATCGTGTTGATATACTATTCTAATGAAATGGCACTACTAAGTACTGTTTCCTACAGTGCTTCGGGACAATTTGACCTAAAGCATCTTCAGTATAGTGCCTTGGATCTCATCGATCTAAGCCCTTGGAATATGTATAAAAAATGAAGTGTTCGGGCAAAATGAATTTTTCAAATGACATATGTTAACACCTCATATAGGCATTGTCACTATAGATTAGAAACATATCTAGAGGACACATTTTGAAAAAGCAACAAAATATGTATATAAAATACAGTATTTTCGTATAACCATAAAGGTACTGGCCATAGTCAAATAAAAAAAATTAGGTCAACGCTAAAGCTGTACACATGGAAGTAGTATAATACGGGAAATGCCCCGGCTATAGGTAACACGTATGACGCCATAGAAAAACGTTACAATAAACTGCTTGATCAGTTATCGGAATGTCTGAACTTATTGAAAATTTAAAAAATTGTTAACAGTATATGGGGTTTCGCCTTATTTCTTATTTTTTGGTTTTTGATAAAATTTCAGATGCACCACGAGACAAAATTCTTCAGCGATTCTGACAGTAAAGCCTATGTGCAATGATAACATAATATCATATCGATTGTGTATCGATATCTATTTGGCTCCAAATAAATCTGAAGACGACCTTACTGGGCGCCGCCATTTTGTATCGAATGTACACAGGGTATCGCGTATTGATCTGTGAAAATAGTACCGCAATCTATACTTCAGAAATGTTCCGAAGAGCTGTCTGCATTGGTCATTAAAGAGATAGGAATGTTGGCCGCTGTTCGGAGCTTGTCCGAAACCATCTATACTTATTTTGATAAAACTGAAATCCGGTTGCTTATCAATTCATAATTTGATACTTGTACAATTAAGATATACTTACCATTTTAATACAATTAAATTATTTCCGTAACACTACAGTAACACAACTGTCGATTTTGTTAGATCCAACTTAAATGATATGGACAATGATTATATAAACATACTTTTTACTCTACGGCAGGTTTGCGCAGGCGCAGATGAATAAGCACATCTTTGAAATAACCCAATGCAAATGCACCCATCCATGTCCAAATAAGATAAAAATTTCAAGCTGACTTGCTAAGTAAAGGAGAGAGAGGCCACTAAGGATAAACATTTCAATTATAACTGTCTAGCTGGCTACACTCAAAACGCGTCAAATCAAAATTGAGAATGAAAATAACGGAACCACGAGGCGTAAAATATATCTAGGATAATTTTGAATACAGAAATAACATAATCTTAACAATATAATGATGACGAATAATTAATTGTAAGCAGCTTGCGTTCTTGTATAAACTTATCGGCCTCTATTAAAATGACTTTTCGACGTCTATATTTAATTTTGGACAATCGTACGGTTGTTTGGTTTCCTTTTATTTATCAAATTGTAAAAAAAATATAATAAAATAAATAATAATTAAATAAATTGAAAAATATTGAAGACGAATATGCGGCAGTTGCATTGAGTGATTGACAGTGTGTACGTACCTGCACACAAGGATCAAGTAGTCATGCAGGATGATTATATAGAATTTAAATGGATTGAAGATTTTCAAGGTTATCTTAAAGGGATACTGAAGTCTAGGGGATGATGACCAAAATCGATAGTTATAAGTACAATATTAATAATAAAATTCAAAAAAATAAAAAATTATTCCATTAAGATATATATTTCGCTATTCGAAAATTGCCGAAAATCATCGCTGCAGCTCTTTTGTGTTGGAGGTGAGAAGAACATGCTGTGCCGTCACGTGTGAACAAACCTCGCCATGCTATCAATAGTGTAGTACAGTATAGTGTAAAAGTTGTTAAAAATATTGTTTAAGTATGGTTTTGTGTGCGACCGTTGATTGTAAAAATAATTAAAAAATTATAATAACTTAGAACTTGTCTCTATTTAGACTTATTTTAAATTGAATAATGACCAATATCGGCTAAATCATGTGCACAGTGATCTATGCATCAATTGGCCTAAAATGATAAAATATTCTTTTATTTTTCCACGATAAAATCTCAATTTCTTAAAAATAGAATTTACATCCCTTCCTCGCATTCAGGTAATTAAGAGATTATCAGTAACCTACAGTACCTTTAGATCCTGTTTATTAGACATTCCATCGCCGGTAATCAAGAGGTAGATCTACCTTACAATATACAACATAGATCTGAAAATTGATAGGTGTTAATAAATTAAGTGATAAAGTCTTCACGATATCCCATATTTAATGTAAGTATCATTAATTTGGAATTTTGGAAAGATGCATTAAAAATATTTAAATATTTCAAAAGATTGATTAACGAATGTATAAATTGATGGGTCGACTGTCGTGACTGGTGGTATGAAATTAAAATGATTTAAATTAATGAAATATTCCTATTCGTAAATGCAATTTTAAACATCAAAAACTCTTAATTTTAAAAAAAATCACCCCCCCCCCCCTTCTCATGTAATTGACGCGAAGAAAAAAAAAGAAAGAAAAGTCTGTAACAGTGTGATCTAGTTCAGAACAATTTTGAATGCTGACGGCGAGAGTCCGTCGAGGCCCGTCCTTTAAAAAACTGTATAAATTTACTATACAATGACGTTTTCAATTTGACTTGACTACAAATTTCATGAAAATCTCTTAAAAAACTAAAATA
Organism: Anadara kagoshimensis; assembly: GCA_021292105.1. Taxonomy (NCBI): domain Eukaryota; kingdom Metazoa; phylum Mollusca; class Bivalvia; order Arcoida; family Arcidae; genus Anadara; species Anadara kagoshimensis. The sequence continues at coordinate 65,255,003 of CM037870.1, forward strand.
AAGTACAATATCCACGGCATGTATAATTTACTATGTTATACTGCTGTTTGTGTTCACCATATCATTTCATAATTTCTGCTACTTCGTCTGTTTCACATCTTGATATAAATGAAATTATCTTGTCTACGATTTTGCTTTACAAGTTATAACATATTCAGATATAAATGGAATTACCAGGACATGGATTGTACAATTCAAGTAATAATTATAGCTAGCGTCATCTTGATATTAATAAAATAATCTTGAGATATATAATACAATCCAAGTAATAATTATTGACATGACTGGTGACATCTTGATATAAGTGAAATTATTGTGAGATGTGAAGATACTTACATGTAAATACAAAATAGTTAATACATGTTTAAACTAAAGAGAATGTATTGTCCAATTTTCATTAGTTTTAAAAGGACAGCTTAATTCCCGGTTTCAATGGTACACATATATAAAGAAATTGGGAAACAATTATAACTTAGATTTACAACATAGTTGCCATCTTCTGAAAGAAACGCGTCTCTTACACTGGATGAAACAACTCTCCTGTTTATTGTGTAACCAGTAAGTGATCTGACGACGAAAGTGAAATTAGATTGTTGGCTCAGAACAATTGTGTGGCGGAAAGGGCTCAATAGGTGGCCAGGTGGCCCAATCGGTAGAGCGTCTTGTTAATATTGTGAAGGTCCCGGCAGGTTCGAGTTCCGGTTACGCCGCTGATTTTTTTTCTTTTCCTGTTACATTTGGGGAATCATCCGACCCTGGGCATTGGCTGACCAAAATTGTTTTAAATAATGTGCTAATCTGATTTTATTGAATTATATGGACTGCACTTGGCATCAAGTTGCTTGAAATAAAGTCGACAAGCCCAGTAATGGGTATGTCAACTTGCAATTATGGGAAGGCCCAATATTGGACATTCTCAAATGTTATTTAACGGTAATCTTAATTTTTTTTATTTATTTCGACTTGTTGCGAAAAGTTTATGCTAACGATAACAGACAGCTCTAACGCATTGTTAATTACAAAATTTTGGTTTCAAATTATGTTTGCTCTCGCAAAACTATGTATTGTTATCCACCATTGTTTTCTAAATCACCAAGTGTTATAATTACATTTTTCATATAGAAATGAGGGCTATTTTCTTTAATCAGTTGTCGGATTTTGACAATCATTTGTGTACGAATGTGTGTATATTTTGTTTTGATATATTTTGATTTTGCCATGTGTTAGTTTTTCATACATTGATGTGTATTACTGAATTGCTGATATCTAGTCTGTACATTTGGGCAGTCCATACTGACTGGACCCCCAATGTATGTAATGGTATTGATGATAAAGACATTGGCTAGCCCAAAATTGCTTGGAGCTGTTGGGCGTGTCCATTGAAATTGGACATGCCCAGACTTAACTTGTTGTTGAGTTATTTTTATTGTTTTGGAAATTTACTTAAAGGTCAATTATTTGTAAGGATTTTGTTTTCGTGAGTCTTCTCCCCATGTGGCATATGTTGTGGAAAGTGTTCAGTACTGGCATGTTAAATGTATTTCATCATGCTATGTGTTATTGTGCATCTGAATCGTATGGGTGATCATTGTGTACAGTTTTTAATATGTATACTTCATATGTTTTCACATTAGATGTGAGATTTATTTTTCTTTATTAGTTAGCTCACTCCCACTTAGACATTATTACATGGTTGTAGATGTTAAATGGCACATTTAACTTTCATATTTTGGGTCATCATTTTAATATTTTGACATATTTATGAGAAATCCATTTTAATTCAATACATGTGTATCGCAAATGGCAGCAATATTTATGCCAGAAGTGTTCAGTGTGCAAATACAATTTTGACCAATATGGTCTGCACACCAAGTTGTATTCATTTTAGATGTAATTCAGTATTGTTTAGACAATCTTATAATTTGATACATATTTTTACCAGTCTATCTGTGTTTTAATATGCTGTGGGTACATTGTAATGGCAATTTTGATTTATGTAATTGTACAATTTCTGATATACCTGGGCAAGCCCACATTTATTGGGCAAACCCAAGGTAGATTATACTAGGTGAGCCCACACTCACTGGGTAAGCCCAGTTTACTTTTGTAGGTCCTTATTTGACATATTATAGTGTCCTGTACCATATTTACACATAAAACAAAAATGTGTTCGATTTGGATAGTTATTTTTTTTATAGTTTTTGTAGTTAATTAAGATGATGAGTGAGTGTCTGAACAGTGGAAGTTCATTTTTTGCAAGGGGGGAGCAGTGTAACATTTTTGGAGAGTGATAGAGTGCTGAATTATTAATTAAGAGGTTGATGGTTATTGTTTAACAAAGTGTATTTTATACTAGGGGTATTTACTTATTTAGCTTTAAGTTCTAACGTATCTTTCACACATGTTGTGGGTTATTGGGTTATGTGCCCACTACTTCTAAGTAGGACATGGGCTAACCCACTGCTATAAATAGCATCATGTCTTTGTTCTAAAAGTAGTTTACTAGTAATTCAATATTGTAGTTAAGGTTAATGGCATATCATATTCTGCAGAAGTCAGCAGTCTTGACATGCATTTTTAACACGTGTCTGAAGATTCTAGAACTTCCTTAGGACACTGGTATATAAGGGGGGCAAGTGTGTGTTTGAGGGAGATCAGTCTGGCTTTAGTCTTGGTTGAGAAGTAGCTTAGGGAGAATCGGAGTCTGGAGTCTACGGGGGAAGTCAATGGTGTGAATCTGCGAGTGCTAGTCTCTGTGAAGGCTAGTGTGTCCGTGTGTGCGTGTGATGTACCTAGTTAAGGTATGTATTCGTAATATACAGTGAATTGAAGCTGAAGTCTTGTTATTATTTACACACCGCAAGATCCCACATAAAAATAAATATTGTGACGACGACAATAGCACGCTACGGAGGAGAACAACACTCCCGAATCGAAATTTACGTCGCATATATATATATATATATCAGTTGCCAGGTTACTGGTCAGGCCTATGTATCATTCCTTAGTCTGTTAGTTACCTTGGAGACCATAAAGTTTTATTTATTTTAAAGAAACCCATAAATATAAACACTTCAGATTTTTCACACAGTGTTGTACATACTGGTTTTGAGTTTTGGATAACTATCCAAGGGATTTCTTTGAAATTGTTCATTGCCATATTCCCATCATCAGATCATATTAATGAAAAAAAACTGTATCTGGGGCAAACTATATAGTGCCTCACACCACATATGTCTGAATCCCACACAGGCAGGCTCCTAGCATCAGAAAGTTCAGAAGTTTGCATGCCATTGACCAGTGGTTTTCTCTGAGTATCCAAATTTCCTTGACCACCCATTAACTGATAGCCTCCTTAAAGCAATATAGTGAAAGCAATTCCACTCCACTAAGATGCAAAATTATGAATAGCGTCCCATAATGCCTAGGTTCATATCCAAATTAGACAGAACTTGATGTGACACATTTGGTCAATTTACCCAATGAATGTTGGTGGTTTTCTTTGGGCACATTGGTTTCCCTACTATCTTTGTCATGATGGTCTGACCTGTTAAAGAATCTTGACCAGAGTTTAATACACCATGACTGGCTCTGCCTATGATTCAAACACAGGCCACATAAGTGTACAATGTAAACCTTTGTGCCACCTAATTTTTTATGTTTTGAATGATTGGCTTTTCATCTCATTGGATCTTTCTTCTTCCTAAAATTTGGTCAGAATTTTACATTATTTATGCTTGTTCAAAGTAACACAAGTTAAACTTTTCAAGTTGAAAAAAGGAAGTACTAGTACATTATTTGAATATTTTGGACTGTGTTGGCATATACAAATGTATAAATATGATATATTTTAAACTGTTATTCTTAGTAATTTTTAAGTTACTAAAAGGTGGATGAAAAGTTTGAAGTGAAAAAACTATGACAAAGCTCTTCTCCACAATGCAAAGAGATTGACACCAAGTGAAATGGGGTGGACTATACAGGTTTAGAAGTTGAAGCTGCATTAAATACTAAAAGTGAAGTGCTAGTATTATTAGCTCATCTGGTCAAAAGACCATGTGATCTTATGGCATAGTGCACAGTGTCTTGTTCATTTGAGCTATTGAGATCAGTCTTTGTTGTGTGTCATCCTTTGGATTATGTTGGGTCAAAATGTAGGTCACAAAGTGAAAGTAGAGGACCAGGTCAAGGTGACCTGTTTTTTACCCTTTGTGCTTTTGTTACAATTTTAGTTAAGACATCTCTCTATACTGATTTAAATAAATGATATTTTGTATCATTTTTTCTCAAAATAAAGCTTATATTAGATTCAAAGCCTTATTTAGAAAAATTACTTTGAAATCATTCTATATTTACATGGACATTATGTTCTAAGTTTTCATATCATCTGTAAATGACTGGGAAGAATTAAGCCAAGAGGAATATAAATGGCATGGCGTACATATTGGTCCTTCATTTTTATACCCGTCAGATAGGATGCAGATTTGTAGTTTTATGAACATGCATTATGGTCCTTGTCTGACAAACCATTTTCAGTAACATTTTTTCTGCAATATTTATATACATAATGTAGTTTATACATAAAAATGCTATAAAATTCTATAAAACTTACAGTTTTAGATTATTTTATATTAAGAACTACAATTTTTTATTTTGGATTTATTTCAACATGGTAAATTATTGGACACCCCCCCATTAGTAACATATTGAATTTTTTTCCAAAATAGTAACATATTGGATTTTTTTTCTAACACTGAATGCTGTTGGGAATTTTTTCCAAAACTGGATATTGTTGGAATTTTTTCCAAAAATTGAATTTTGTTGGAATTTTTTCCAAAATTGAATGTTATTGGATTTTTTCCAAAATTGAGTGTTATTGGAATTTTTTTACAAAACTGAATGTCGTTGGATTTTTTTCCAAAACTGAATGTTATTGGAATTTTTTTCCAAAACTGAATGTTGTTGGATTTTTTTCCAAAACTGAATGTTATTGGAATTTTTTTCCAAAACTGAAGGTCATTGGAACTTTTTTCCAAAATTGAATGTTATTGGAATTTTTTTCCAAAACTGAGTGTTATTAGAATTTTTTTCCAAAACTGAATGTTGTTGGAATTTTTTTCCAAAATTGAATGTTGTTGGAATTTTTTTCCAAAAATTATTTTGGATTTTTTTCCAATTTATGATTGTTTTTTTTGGAAAACGGAGTTATTTTTGGAATTTTTTTCCAAGAAAAATTTTTTTGGAATTTTTTTCCAAGAAAAATTTTTTTGGAATTTTTTTCCCAAAATGGATGAATTTTGGATTTTTTTTTCCAATTGGAATATTTTTCCAAAGAAAGTCAGTCTTTTGGAATTTTTTTCCAAAAACAATTTTGTTGGAATTAATTCCAATTGGAATTTTTCATTTTTCCAATTGGAATTCCAATTGGAATTTTACAAAAATATCAAATATCTCAAAAACTAGCCAAAATTTTTTTAAATTTTTTTGGTAAAAATTTTTATTTAAGAAAGGTACTTTAATGTTACATAATAATTTTCTCCGCCAGAAGTGTTCTTGGGGTGGCGCAACTATGGAAAAATTCATTCCATAGTTGTCCGAACGCATGTTATATAATTTTATTCTTTTCTTATATAATTTTAAAATTTAAATACTTTAAAAAATCATATTTATAGCTATTAGCAATATCATAATGTTGCGAGTTATCTGCTAAACTTTTAATTTTAGTTTTTATTTTTTTTCTTGAGTATTTATTAATTCTTTTAGATAACAATTATCTGTACTTATATATTCTCTAAATTAAAAAAAAACAAACAATCTATCGGCAACCATACCGACGTAAGTTTGTACCTTCTAAAGTTTTTTTCTTGAATTTTTTTTAATTTAGATAACAATTATTTGTATTTCTTTATTCTTTTACTTTAAAATAAGATGTTGGCACACATACTGTTGTGAGTTCGAACCTGCTAAAGTTTTTAACTTAAATAATAATTATCCACATATGCATATATATTTCATATCGTTTAATATATGAAATATTGGTCATTGTATTTACATGTATCTATAAGATCTTACATTCTGCCATATATTTTCTAAGATGCCGTGAAATACCATGTCATCAAACTTTTTTATTGTTGGTATAAGTAAACGTGAAAACATGATATACACATAATGCTAAACTTTTATAAACATTTATCAGAAGCCCATACACGCGTTCACGCGGGGTGCGATATGTAAAAAAATATCGTACCACCTATCCCGTGAGACTAATCTGTCTCATATGTGAGAAAAACATTTATCAGAAGCGTCTGTTATATATAACACTATTTTGGGGGATTTTTGTTATAATGTAAAATTAACATTTCTCTCATACACTACGAGTCGGCTCTCAGCCTGAAATAAAGCAAGGACACAAGTCTGTAATCTTGCAACACAGAAGTCATTTATTACAACATTTAAATACAACATTACAATACGTTTTATATCATATAGATAATAACACAATTAAAGAACTCGAAAAGTAGCTACCCGATCTGTCTCATGTAATGTACGGGTAACTCGGCCGCGTGTGCTACTTGATCTGTCTGCTGGTTGTACAAGCAGCTTTAATCAATACATATTATCATGCACTTACAGGTGTAATAGCTGACCATACACAATATTGATTTATCCGTCTATCTGACAGTACATTCCTTAAAATATTCAAAATACCTGAGACTTATTATTGAAAGTAAACAATACATATAATCAAACTATCAAGTTAGTTTATCAACTTAATTTCAAAAATAGCTACAGTTAGTTTATCAACTTAATTTCAAAAATAGCTACATTAAACAGTTATCAGTACAGTATTTATAAGTAAAATGTTACATACCTGAAATGAAGCAAGGACACAAGTCTGTAATCTTGCAACACAGAAGTGTCCGTTACTTCAAACCAGGGGGTTTATATACCCGAATTCTACATCGCCATCCGCTGCCTTGATTAATAAAATATCAGCAGGTTTTCATTTCTGAATTTCCCGAAAGATTTACCGAAATAAGTATCATAAAAGTTTTTAGAATAAACGGTCTATTTAGGGTCCTGAAGATACAAATTAAATGCAAAAAGTATAAAAAGATTTGATTTTTCTACACTATATACCACTATCCCCCATACTTAATTGAAAAATGTCTTAAAGAAATGATTCACTTTTCATTTTTTTTACAAAAACGGTTAGCTAAGATACAAATATCTAGATTCTGGTTATTTTGTCAAGCATTATACGGATTCCAAACAAACATGTACTTAAGATACCATCGACAAAAGTTTGGAGTTTTTGATAGATAACATTTTTGTTGTGTTTGATAATATAATTTTCCAGCAAACAATCGGTATATCAATGGGTACAAAATGTGTACCACTGCTTCCTGATTTGTTTCTTTATTCTTATGAAGCAGAATTTATGCAGAACCTTGTTAAATCTGGAGAGAAGATTGTCGCCAAATCAATTAACACCACATACAGATATAGAGATGCCGTTCTGTCTCTTAACAATCCTATAGATGTGAATGCCATCAATCCTAGTGAGCTTGAAATAAGATACGACTGCTTCATCCGGAATTATGACGTACACTAAAGGCTACATTTGGAACTTTTTGACAAACGTGATGACTTTAACTTTTCTATCGTCAAGTTTTCTTTTCTATTCAGCAATGTACCTGTTTATCCTGCTTATGGTGTATTTGTTTCCCAACTAATACGCTATGATAGAGCTTGTTCCCATCGCACTTAGTACAACAAAGCAGGGTGCGTGCAAATAAATTGTTGACTAGGGGATATTGCAAGCTTTGTTAGTTGTCTCTGTGTCGGGGATTTAATTGCCCTGGATATATTTGACGTCCAATAGTTCCATTTTCCTATCACAAAATTTTGATTACACACGTGCCGGATGTAGCTAGCTAAACCCTTCCGCAGCACCCGGCCTCACTTCCCTGGTGGAAGTTCACGTCTCTAAGGAGACTTGTCAGTTCCAAAGTTTTTACTTTGCTTCTGGATTGTGATTCGGACATGAATAAGTATGATATTTTTTGACAATACACTGTCAGAAACGAATAAAGCAGAAACAAAATTTTAAAACCCTAACCTCTATAATGGTTACACAGAATCAAACAGATATCGAATACACACCGGATATATTGTTCTTTCAAATCAATAAGGGACGGTCGTTTTCCAATAATATGAAGCATTGAAAAAATAAAATTTGTATGGTAAGGATATAGTAATTATACTAGTCTTAATTATACAGCTCTAGACGACTATAAAAGAGATTATTATTATTTTTCACAAATGATTCACTAGGCTGATTCATTTATTTTTCACTTAGAATCTTGTAGATAAAAGATGAATCATATGATGAAAATTGTTCCTTTATTAATCGTTTTAAATGGATTATATCAATTAGAAATAAAGAAATCATTCAGAAGATAATGTTGAATTCATAAATATTTTAGTTTTTTGCATTGTTATTTAGAATCCAGGGGTAATGTCAATTATATAAGATCTGTGTTCTGGCGTACCAAACGAAACAAATATTTTAATATTTTGTCAAAGATGTTCAAGAATATTTTCTTTTTCTCAGACAGTTGAAAAGAGTGTGACAGAAAGACACATTCTGTAATATGATGATCAAATTTCAATTGTTTAAAACATAATAGTGTGTATAAAGCAAAGTTTATTCAAATGCAAAGAAAGGTTGAAAGTTCAATTTTGTTTTCTCGCATACCGACCCATGAAAAGAATAGCCCCAGTCTGTTTTTCTTTTATCAAAAACAAGAACGGGTGGTTTGCATTGAACACAAATAATGACTTTGTGATTACCACAGCTGTTGAAGCTGCTGCCTCTGTTCCCTCCTCGTCAACACTTACAAACGCTTTATGTATTACTTTATCAACAGCCGAACCAGACGGATTTACAAACATATTACTGAAGTCAGCCAATCCAGTAAACAAGTCCGTTATTCCAAGTTGCTGAAGAGAGTCGTTTAAATTTTCGAAACTGGAGAGCATTTCAAATTTAGGAATAGATATATCAGTTCTTTGTTCCTGTAAACTAGCAAATATAGATGCAAATGCCTCTGCAGTTAACGCATTCTCCAAACCTGCTATACCATCGATAGAATTGGGCAAGATGATCACCATGTTAAAGTTTCCTCCTTTATACGGCAACTCCAGTACTTTACAATCAAAATCTGTATTTAAACCCGATCTCAATTTCGCCGTTCTCATCTTCATCATTTTAACCTTTTCCGTAATTGTAGAAGAGACATGGAAAGTACTGACTATTGTATTGGTTTTGTTAAATTCGATTTGCCAACTACCTTTAAAATAAATTGCATTGACCAGAATCATAATGGTATTCCCGGTTATGCTACCAAAGGGTAAGATATCTTTAATGATGTTATTGGTTTGATTACTTGCCCATTCATTAATGTATTGCCTGGAGATTTCCGGTTGACCATCAAAGTCAAGTGGTGCTACTCCAGTTTCGTAGTAACGTGCAGCGTCGATGATGTATTGTTGTAGCAATGCAAATCCAAGCTTCGGGAAAAGTCTATTAGCAATTGCTACAATAATGTCGTCATTAGTTAAAGCCATATTCAGGTAATCCTGTAGCTGTCTATATTTTTGATTGACGTTTCCACTGACCCCATTCAACTGTAACGCGGACATGATTTGACTTTCTGTGTTCCCACTGGTTCCTAACATTGTCAACATCAAAGCCGTCATTACACTAAATGGTGACATAAACTTATTGCCGTTTGAATCTCCGTCCGGTTTTGCAATCTTAAATAACGAAACTGAAAATTTGGTGATTGGATCTTTTAATGCATCAAGTGTAGCTGCTGGTGTTGAAGTGGTAGTTTCTGCGAAAGTAAATGTTATGCATTTAGAATTCGTGTTTGCAAACCTTGCCGAAGTAAAAACTAGCTGATTATGCTGATTTAGATTTGGACATGGATTAGTATGTTTGTTTTTGCTTATTGTTAAACATCGTGCTTTTAGGTAAGATGAGACACAAGATAATATGGTCATAGTTTGATAAATCATCTCGAATGTTTAGAAATTCTGTGACCGTTATAATATTTATTGTTCAAATAGTTGGAACGAATTACTTTTTTAAACATAAAGACACCTGACACCTGTGTATTTGAAATGTACTAATTTCTATGCGTTTTTTTAAGAAGGCAGCTAGTAAAATCAATGCTAAAAAAATATGTTTCTTGATGCAGAAATATAAAATTGATAAGAGTTTGATAACATTATCCAAATATGTATTTTGTTATTGTGTTATAGCTATTTATTAAATTTACCCATTAAAGTCTAAACATTACCTGTGTTTGTTGGGTTGCCATACCCATATCCGTAGCCATTACCGCCTGCCCACAAGATGTCTTCGAGTCTTCCAAATTTTCCTCCCTTGACTAATGTCAGGCATAATACTTAAATATAAACCATAAACAATTTTCATTAGGTTCGAAAAGCACCCGGTCTCATTCTTGGTGGAATTTAACGTTAAACATATGTTTCACATAATATTACAGTTTCAAAGTTTTTACTTTGATTTTGAATTATGATATGGATATACATACATATCATTATGTTTGTTTTTGTTTGATCCCAAATCATTCATTTTATAAACTGTGCATTGCATTTTGATGTCAGATAAAACACGTTACCATCGATTTGTCAAAACGTATATTGTTACAACACATCATTTAAATAGTGCCTTATAATTCTGTATATGCTTGTATGCAGCGGGGAAAACAAGTTGATACTGGTCAGACAACGAGACTAAGATTTCTTCTATTAACATAATTATGTAATACAATTAATAATGTTTGCTATTACAAATCGCATTTGCCGAACAAATGAATGTAACTGTGATTCTAGAACATAAAGAACTTTTCAGAATCTTATTTCTTAATGTGACGAAACAATCCAATGCGCGATGGTTATAAAAATACCAGCTTCGATTCATTGAAACCTGGAGTGGATGTTGATGTTGTGATGTGTGCTCATTGATGTGTGTAGTGCCAGGGTTTATATATGGTACTCGTTTACCAACAACCTGGAGATGAACAACATCATATTCATCCTGTTTTGTTATCGCCAATGTTTACATGATTTGGCAATGAGATGTCCTTTTTTTAATCGTTATTACTAACTAATCACAACCAAGTTCACATAAGTACATTTATTAAAAATTTACCAAATCCTAAATGGCTTAATGAAAGAATATATTTCATTACACTTATCTCAAGGTTATAAACTCAATATATATCATACCTAAAGGACTGTTGTAAATGTTTTTGAATATAGAATCAGGAAATTTACAAAATACAGTTTTCTGTTCAATAGCCACAAAGGCAACCGACTACAAGAAAACGAATCTAATTAATAATTAATCAGAGACTTATTGTAGTGTTTTGCTGGGTTTTTGTCATAGCAACAGACAAGTTACATAGCTTATCTATGCTAATCACTAGATTAAAGTGAATTCAATCATTAATTGAATAATTGAGAATCATTTTCATTTAAAAAAAAAAAAAAACATCAGATATTATAACTGGTTTATTTACCGAAAATTAAAATGAATTAAATGTCCTGTTACGGTTTTTTTATTTCCTTCTAAATTTTAAAGACACTATATATATATATATATATATATATATATATATATATATATATATATATATATATATGACAATAATTAGCAATTAAACAATACTGTAGACGATCTTTACAAAATAAAATTACACATTGTTAATATAAAAATTGTTTGTTATAGAGGGGTATATATTTTATAGTAGGTAAGGCTTCAATCCCACGGCGTTGCACCGCTGCTGGTCCGACCTAAATCAAGTTCAAGTAAGAATCTTATTTATTGTGGAAGGTCTTTGCTTATAAGCGCGTATATGTCATAATTAGATTTTACTTTAATCTACTACATTACGGAAAAGTAAACCAGAATATTGACACCGTATGAGTTAGTTTTAGACCAACCAACCGAGCGTCATTAAAACAAAAACAACTTAGAAAAAACTACACGATTACCTATTTTACTCATTTTCAGCAATTCAGCAAAAATAATATTACAAAACAATCTAAATGGGACAAATGTAAACTAAATGAAGATTAATATGATCGTATATAACCTGACAAACACCCAAAATAAATAAGAGCAAGATTGTGTGTTGAAAATTCCAAACGATATGCTTCAATTAATGTTTTATCATAAAATTACATACCACAGATACAAAGAAAAGCTATGCGAAGTTTCAAATCCATGGCCAATCTTGTCTTACAACTATTTCAGTCACTTTAAACAATATCATACGCACGTTTTTAAGAGCCGGGAATGTCATCCTTGTTTTATGAGTCTTAATTCGTTTAAATACTCACGTAAATGCACATAATCCGGTTTATGTTTATTACGTTACATATCCAACATGAGTTATTAGTTTAAGATGATTGGTTTATATATTTTTATATTTTTATGTGCACATGTGGCGTAATGAAAAAAAACCCAGAAGTTGATGACTCATATATGATGTTTTTAAATTTCGTTCGATTAGTGTTATATTACGTAGGAAATAACATGTTAAAAATTGAAAGATACATTTCTTTGTCAAATATTATAACATGATAATACCAGTGTATGCAGCTATGTAACTCTCTTAATATATTGTTATAAAATTGTATTGCGTCATATTCTTGGAACATTAAACTTTTGTTTAAATCGGTTGTAATTCTTTATATATTACCCATCATTTCGTTCTAATTGATTCGCTATTTTATGTTACGGAAGTATGGAGTTATAAATAATTATAAAAGTTAAAAAACTTTGAACGAAACATAAAATATGTATCAAAAACAAACATACTAATCCATGTCCGAATCACAATCCAGAAGCAAAGTAAAAACGTTGGAACTGACAAGTTAGGTTAGACACGTGAACTTCCACCAGGGAAGTGAGCCGGGTGTTCCGTAAGGGTAATCACCTCCTGTTTAGCTAGCTACACCAGTCACGTGTGTATTCAAAATTGTGTGAGAAGAACATGGAACTATGAGACGTCAAATATATTAAGGGCAATCCTGATGCCAGAGGCATCAAACTTATCAACAATACTGTGATGACGGCCATAATACTTTGTAGCTATTAATCATGTATATTTAGTATTGAGATCATCTTTATAATATCACCGCTACTTAATGGAGTTAGAAGTAAATACAAAATATCATTTTGCGGTGTATGAGTCCGCCAAGATGATGACTTGAATCGTTATCTTAAGTTGATGACTTTGTTTTAAAATTCAGAAGGCAGCTTATTGATCCTAATTTATTATATATATATTTAGTGGCGTGATAAACTTGAAGCCCTATTGACAAATGTCCAAACTAACCTTCCGGTTAAAAGGTGTTGCTATATTATAATTTGCAATTTAGTATAGTTGTATATATATGTAAAATCAAGATTTAAATAGGCGAAAAAAGGTACTGAACACAATATTAGCTTTAGGTGAAATTTTGCTTTTATAATCACGGTTTACCCTACAATGAAAACAACTGCGATCTACATGGCATTGTTGAAAATGTGAAATGAATACGCAATGTCAAATGTCGCCTTCAGTTTCTTGTATTTTTGCCTATACCTGAATGTCACATAAAATTTAAAATGAAACGTGTTAGATCCTGTTCATAAATATTATTATTAATCCGAATTGCCGGACATGCTTAGAGCAATAAGCGACCATATTAAAATTAGCCAATCAAATTAAAATAACTTGTCACGTTTCACGTACAACAGATTTAGGAAATGCTACGTGCGTTTTTGAACGCAAGGACACAAAAAAAAAACAAAACTGCCAAGAGATAAATATCAGTCCAGTACCTTTATAGGACTATAGTCTAATTTGCTGAAGTTAATACACCGGTGCTGATTATTGATTTAACATTATGTTTGGGGTTCATTTGCGTTTTTGGTATGTTGTATAGTTACATGTTAATCAAATCAGATTTTTCTCTAAATTGAATGCAGAGTTAAAATTAAAAAAAATGAATATAAAACTTTATCAAATACTAAGATTTTTCAGAGGTATGGGTTTATGAAATATAGTTTAACAAGTAATTCACTGATTTATTCCGTTTAAACCTTAGAATAGATACACGTTGCTTCACCTCCTCTAATAATAGTTGTCGTAATGTCGATATCACAATCTGATAACATATACCATGTTAAATGAAAATCTTGGCTTTTTAGGACATAAAAATATATTTTTATATTGTAGGTATATTGTCATCGACACCAATATATAGCAGATATTTTGGGAGACATTTACACTCCTGGTGGCAAAGAGGCAATGGATTTGGCTATCTAAAAGGGATCGGAAGGGTAAAAGGTAAATAAATTATAATTTAAAAATGCAAATTCTGATCTCCGTCGAATGCAATTTAATGGTTTATTGACATCGATGTGTTCTCGTCAAAAATTAAAATTATTTTTTTTAGGATTATGTATGAGTATTATTGATAAAAAATTATCCGCAATACACAGTTCTCTTTTTAAACATATATTTTAAATTTAGATTTGTTTATTAAAATCAAGATAATTAATTAAAAAAATATGTTTTCTGAATTTATCGAATAGTATATATGTACATGGATTTTTGGATCTGTTGTACGATAAGGCTTTTATAAATTCTTAAATGGGGCATATGTATTGCCTACTTGTTTGAAAATAAGAGAAATGGTTGGATATAATGTTATAAAACTGATATATAAAAGTTTTAAATAAGCCCGGCAGAAAAAAATAATGCAGAATAATTACATCTCTGGACATTGTCGCATATATACTAGAAATGTATATAATCATCATCCGCATTTTTTTTCCTTTTAATCTTCACTTGTCTGTCTGCTTTTATCATTATACCCCGTGTTTTGTTTACATCGGTAGTTGCCAAGTACATGCCTCTTTAGTTACATTGTTTTATGTTTTGATGTTCGATTAACTTAATATAATTTTAGAATTGATGTTACAATTAGAAATTTCTATAACGCCTCTGAGGTGATGTCAAAATTTGATTTGGGTCATTTTTGTTTCCTATAATTTTTTGGCTATTTTCTCAGGAACCGAAGACAAAATTCCGACCAGTGTTCGCTATAGGATTTCAGTGTAATTGAAAGTAACAAGAAAAGTATTTATATTTAAACCTTAATATAAGTGTCATTTTAATTTCTCGCCTTAGTACAATAGCAAGTTATTTAAATTTTGTCGAACATTTCTAACCGTAATACTGACTACAAAATGCAATTAATGTCGTAGAACAGAAAAACAACGGTTTATCAATCATCAAATTGGTTACTGATCCCCTCATCAGTTGCATTCATAGTGAAACATTTTAGTCTATTGGAGCTGCACACGAAAGACGCCGGTAGCAAATAACAAAATTAATAATAATCAACAGCAAAATGCATTACAGATACTGTTTCTCTGTATTAAAACGTGAATTATCTATCTTCGTTATGAATGATTTCATTCTTAAGAAATTTACAAATTATTTTTCTTTTTACCTATCATTTTGTTTTATTTTGCAGAAACAACACCAGCACCAAAACTTGATGCATTAAACGGTTCAATCACTGAATTCTCTGTTTCATTATTTAAGATTTCAAAACCGGACGGAGATGAAAGCGGAAAAGTTCATGTCAGCATTTAGTGTAATGGCGGCTTTGATGTTGACAATGTTAGGAACAGGTGGAAACACAGAAAGTCAAATCATGTCCGCGTTACACTTGAACGGAGTAAGAGGAAACGCCCATCAAGAATATAAACAATTACAGGAGTATCTAAATAAAGCTTTGACTAATGATGTTATCATTGTAGCTATTGCAAATCGACTATTTCCAAAGCTAGAATTTGCGTTAAAGCAACAATACATGATGGACGCTAAACGCTATTACGGAACTGAGGTAGAACCATTGGACTTTTTAGGTCAACCGGAAGCATCAAGACTATACATAAATGAGTGGGCTAGTAATAAAACCAATAACTTGATAAAAGACATCTTACCGAAAGGCAGTCTAACTAGAGATTCCATTATGTTTCTTGTCAATGCAATTTACTTCAAAGGCAGTTGGGATATGGAATTTAACAGAACTAATACGAAGATTCGCGATTTCTTTATCTCTTCAGCCGAAAGCGAAAAAGTAGAAATGATGAATATGAAGACGAAAAAATTTCGCTCGGGAGTAAATACAGAATATAATTGCAAAGTTCTGGAGTTGCCGTACAGAGGAGGTGACTTTAATATGCTGATCATTTTGCCTAACAAAATAGATGGTGTGGCAGATTTAGAGACCAAATTAACTGCTGACGCCCTGGCAACTATTTCATCAAGCTTACGAGAACAAGAAACGAACATATCCATTCCTAAATTTGAAATGAGATCTAGTTTTGAAAACTTAAAAAATTCTTTAAAGCAATTTGGGATAACCGACTTGTTTTCTGGATTAGCAGACTTCAGCAATATGTTCGTAAATCCGTCTGGTTTAAAAGTCGATAAAGTAATACATAAAGCGTTTGTGAGTGTTGATGAGGAGCGGACAGAAGCTGCAGCTGTTACTATTATTGGGGTTTTTGGAGGATCAATGCAACCCCCTCTAGAATTTAATGCAAACCATCCATTTATATTTTTGATTACAGAAAAACAAAGTGGAACTATTCTTTTTATGGGTCGGTATGTGAAAAAAAAAAATTGAAATAGTATACTTTCATTGGTATTTTGAATAAATTCTGTACAATACCTGTATCTCTGCCTTTTGTGTTTTTCATTATAACTAATATATTTAGAATTTCTCTAATTCCTGTCAATTATATATAAAGTTTGGTTGGTTGAATGTTGTTTAATACGCATTAGCAATTTTTCAACTATTCGCAACGAGAACTACTTTATTAATCTCTATGGCTTAATCTATGAATAAGGTCGCGTATGCATGTGAAGTGCGAGTGTGTTGTATGTTCTGCCGTATACCAGCGCGCAATCATGGCGACTTTAAGGTGCTAGCTCACCGAGTCAATACGCCGCAAAGCGTACCATTCCCGCAGTCATATTATACTGACACCGGGTGAGCCAGTAAAGGACAGCGGCAAGGAAAATTCACTTTCTCACATGTGGTCTGAGCGGGTCTAGAACTCACAGTGGTGAAAGACCCTGGATTTGTAGATGTACGTACGTTACTATCCATTAGGCCACCGCGGCCTCACTTACATTTAAAAGGTGAGGGGACAAACGCTTTTTATAAATCTATACTTTGAGTCCTTACGATTTAGGTACAGATATTAAAAGTTTTCTAAGCGTAACTAACGTCAACATTAAAAGGTATATTTTCTCTCAAGCGCTTATAGATACATTTGTCAGTTTTACCGCTGTAAATCCTAGAGGGTGTTGTTTTATGTTCTAATATATCTGTTATCAATATTTAACTGTTGTTAATGATAAGCTGTACATATTCGGAGATTTTAAGAACATTTTCAAATTTTGTTGAGTTTAATGAATATAAATAAAATGGATAACTTAGTTCTGGTTTTCTATACAAAGACTAGCAGAAAATATTTCCCCGGTAAAGCTACTTCAATGTAATATCATAAAGAGTTACAAGTTCATAGTCACGAAAGAAAAGGGTCAACAAGTTTATAAGGATAGTTATTTGTATTTTACAGACCATAACCACGGGTAAATGTATAGGTAAACAACTTTGACCTGTCTGTTTGACCTTTCATTAGGAATATTTAAACAAAAGGATCCACCAGATAAATAGGTAGTAGGATTCAAAGTTAATCAGGTATATACAGGGTCTTTGTGTAGTGTTTGCATTATGTAGACAAAATAAAACCATGTAATACCTATACATAAATTCACTTGTCCACAATAAATATTGAAATGAAAGGTCAAGCGGACAGGTCAAATTGTTTACCTATATATTTAAAGGTGAAGAACAGGTATAAAATTATTAGTATCTTTATCGACAGATAATATTAGAAAAATGTTATTTTAACGACACCTAAAATTTTCAAATCATAATAGAGCGCGACAATTTTTTACAAATTATACATAGTAGATGAGGTCAATAAGTGAGCTAGTTTCTGAAAGTCAAATATTACATGCAATAAAACATGAAGAAGTAAAACATTAAATATATATCTATAATCTCAATATCAATATCAAATGAAACTAATCAGCTTTAAATTATTACCCATGTTATATGTGCAACGTCTTAAAAGAAACATCATAGATTATATAATATTACATGCGGGTTTGAACGGAAGGCACAAATAAAACGAGCGAGGATTTAGAAATATAATCCCAGTCTGCCACGTGTCTTTCATTTATTTAGAAAAGTAACAACATCAGGTGGACCATGGACTTGAGACTTTGTCAGGGGTGGTATGTTTTGACATATGAACATAGAATTCCATTATTTTTCGTGTTTCTCCAATTGTCGTTGTTTTAGTGAGCACAATGACCCACGAGTGTATATTTCAAACTACTATATACTACAATGTTATCGTACAGATTCATCAACGTTTTACTTAGAATAAAACAACCATGCTAATCCATATCCAAACCACAATCCCAAACCAAAGTAAAAACAAACATACCAATCCATGTTCAAATCACAATCCCAAACCAAAGTAAAAACAAACATACCGATCCATGTTCAAATCACAACCCCAAACCAAAGTAAAAACAAACATACCGATCCATGTTCAAATCACAATCCCAAACCAAAGTAAAAACAAACATACCGATCCATGTTCAAATCACAATCCCAAACCAAAGTAAAAACAAACATACCGATCCATGTTCAAATCACAATCCCAAACCAAAGTAAAAACAAACATACCGATCCATGTTCAAATCACAATCCCAAACCAAAGTAAAAACAAACATACCGATCCATGTTCAAATCACAATCCCAAACCAAAGTAAAAACAAACATACCGATCCATGTTCAAATCACAATCCCAAACCAAAGTAAAAACAAACATACCGATCCATGTTCAAATCACAATCCCAAACCAAAGTAAAAACAAACATACCGATCCATGCACTGGGCGAAATATCACCTTTTAATGTAGTCAAAAGGTTAATAAAAGACCATCTTTTATAAAGCTTTCATTGTCTTTTGATCACATATCCAATTTTTTGGAAAGTTGTCGAAAAATGATCTTTTGTATACCTTTTGTGATTTACAAATGGCTCACTTTTATCACATATTGTTCAATAAAATTTCACCTTTTTTGACATTTTAGCCTTCCAAAAGTTTATCTTTGTAGGCCTTTTTATATATTTTATACATCACATTTTGACCTTTTGTGGCATACCTACACCTTTTGATTTTCCAAAATATTACCTTTTGCTAACCTTTCAATAGTTTTTATGCGACAAGAGTTAGACTTTTCTGATATATCCACATCTAATATATCTTTCTATACATTTTGTACAGCAAAATATGACCTTTTATGACATATCTACATCTTTGGACCTTCCAAAAGATGACCTTTTCTAGCCTTTCTAAACATTTTGTACAGCAAAATATGACCTTTTATGACATATCCACATCTTTTGACCTTCCAAAAGATGACCTTTCCTAGCCTTTCTATATATTTTGTACTACAAAATTTGACCTTTCATGACATATCTACATCTTTTGACCTTCCAAAAAGATTACCTTTCCTAGCCTTTCTATATATTTTGTACTACAAAATATGACCTTTTATGACGTATCCAAATCTTTTGACCTTCCAAAAGATTACCTTTCCTAGCCTTTTATATATTTTGTACTACAAAATATGACCTTTCATGACATATCCACATCTTTTGACTTCCAAAAGATGACCTTTCCTAGCCTTTCTATATATTTTGTACTACAAAATTGACCTTTCATGACATATCCAATCTTTTGACCTTCCAAAAGATTACCTTTCCTAGCCTTTCTATACATTTTGTACTACAAAATATGACCTTTTATGACATATCCAAATCTTTTGACCTTCCAAAAGATTACCTTTCCTAGCCTTTTATATATTTTGTACTACAAAATATGACCTTTTATGACATATCCACATCTTTTGACTTCCAAAAGATGACTTTCCTAGCCTTTCTATATATTTTGTACTACAAAATATGACCTTTTATGACATATCCACATCTTTTGACCTTCCAAAAGATGACCTTTCCTAGCCTTTCTATATATTTTGTACTACAAAATATGACCTTTTATGACATATCCATCTTTTGACCTTCCAAAAGATGACCTTTCTAGCCTTTCTATTATTTTGTACTACAAAATATGACCTTTTATGACATATCCACATCTTTTGACTTCCAAAAGATGACCTTTCCTAGCCTTTCTATATATTTTGTACTACAAAATATGACCTTTTATGACATATCCAATCTTTTGACCTTCCAAAATATGACCTTTCCTAGCCTTTCTATACATTTTGTACTACAAAATATGACCTTTTATGACATATCCACATCTTTTGACCTTCCAAATATGACCTTTCCTAGCCTTTCTATACATTTTGTACTACAAAATATGACCTTTTATGACATATCCACATCTTTTGACCTTCCAAAATATGACCTTTCCTAGCCTTTCTATACATTTTGTACTTCAAAATATGACCTTTTATGACATATCCAATCTTTTAACCTTCCAAAAGATGACCTTTCCTAGCCTTTCTATACATTTTGTACTACAAAATATGACCTTTTATGACATATCCAAATCTTTTAACCTTCCAAAATATGACCTTTCCTAGCCTTTCTATACATTTTGTACTACAAAATATGACCTTTTATGACATATCCAAATCTTTTAACCTTCCAAAATATGACCTTTCCTAGCCTTTCTATACATTTTGTACTACAAAATATGACCTTTTATGACATATCCAAATCTTTTAACCTTCCAAAATATGACCTTTTCTAGCCTTTCTATACATTTTGTACTGCAAAATATTACCTTTCGTGACATGACCAAATCTTTTGACCTTCCAAAAGATTACCTTTTCTAGCATTTCTATACATTTTGTACTGCAAAATATTACCTTTCGTGACATGACCAAATCTTTTGACCTTCCAAAAAGATGACCTTTTGGAAGGCCTTTCTACACATTTTGTACAACAAAATATAACCTTTTATGACATATCCACATCTTTGACCTTCCAAAAGATACCTTTCCTAGCCTTTTTATATATTTTGCTGTACAAAATACAACTTTTTTTAACATATCCAAATCTTTTGACTTTCCAAAAAGATGACATTTTTACGTTTTTAATAATAATCACATACATTTTGATGAATAATATTCCATTATAAAATTCAGTGTTTTGATATATCTATTGATGCATTATAATGTTACTACGAAAATCGGAAACACATGAATTTTTCGCCATTAACTCCAGTAAGCGCGCACACCATCTGATACTGAAAACCTGTTTATATATTAAATAATATTCAGGAAAGTACAATGTAGCCACACTTTCTTCACTTTGTATTATTCTTTCATGATCTTTTTGCACGATATCAATAGAATGATTACTTCACTATATCTGTCATAGATTTGATGTCCGACATACATTACTTGATTTTAAGAGTTGTTTCAGCGATGTGCGTTCTTTCCTCTCAAGAGTTAAAAGTGAAAAAAATTGCCTGTTTAAATTAGATATAGAGATACAGAGGAAATGAGAACATTTGGTTAATGGCACATTACACAGTGGGGGTTGTTATTGACCATCGAATTGTAACTCCTTACTGTCACCAAATAATGTTTCTGTTTGTGATGATATAAGACTTATTATCCGATCCTTACATAAATCTTTTTCTTTTCTAGGTATGGAAGAATGATCAAATGTCTTCTTCCATATTATCATTATTATAAAAACATAAGTTACTTTGTATTAATTTGCTATGAAAAAATGAGTTTCAATCCAAATCTTTTATAAAATACATGTAGTAAAAACTGTTTATTAATTTTAATACATAATGTATTGTCACTGGCTTTAATTTATCAATTTGTAATAATTCCAATGATAATACAAACATATGTACATTTTGTATAACTATCGTTGATCTGCGAAGTTCTCCATTACATTCTGGACAAAATAAAGTTAGCTTCTTGTCTCTTAACATGCAAATAAAGGTTTATAACCGTCGTATTAAATGTTAATGTAGTGTTCTATTGTGTAAGTCATATAAATAATAATAATAATAATAATAATAACATAAAGTCACAGAAATATCTAAACAATGTTAGCAATTTGTATAAAATACATCACCTAGCCTTAAAAGACGTATGAGAAACTTTTAACATGTGATAAAAGATATAGACAAAGAATTATTAAATACCCGTAAAACAATAATATATTTTAACCTTAAAGAGTGTTCTAAGAAAATACCAACCTACCCACGAGCACATACCAGCCTATCTATTCAGACACGGGTTGTTCATCGAATTTACTGACCCAACAAAAACAAAAGAACCATTGCGTAATGTTAAAAAAACCCAATTCATTACCCGACATTAAAGATAGTACATGTAGTATAAACCACTTAATTTGTCATGCTGAGTTAGTGTAGAACTTTATGAGCCAAACCTAATGAAGTTGTGGATTGATTAATCCTATAGTTTGAGTGAGCACTCACCTCAAACATGCTATATGTTATGATTCCGAATTTTTATGTATAAATAGAAAATGATTTTTTATAAATGTCATTCTATTATAGATAGGTAAAGTTAGCTACTAGTAACTGGCTAATAGTAGAAGAAAAGTTAGCTACTAGTAGCTTTTCTAACAAGTATCTGACTTGTAGTAGCTAACTTTTCTCCCACAAGTAACTGGATACTAGCAGCTAACTTTTCTTCTACAAGTAGCCAGCTACTGGTAGCCAGTTACTATTAGCTAACTTTACCTATCTTTCTATTATTTTTATTAAGTATAGATGGAAATTCGGAAAATTTGAATTGAGTCTTTCACTCCAAGGATGAATGCGATTTTGTGTGGTATTTTTCCTACTAGACAAAGTTGCGAACAATGTGGCAAATTTGATTTCAAAACATCAGTTTTTAACTTCTTGATTTTTAATATTAAATTAGAAAATAGTGAAAATAGTCAAACTACATTTTTTAAAGAAATATTTCTTGTATATAGACCATCTGAATTTAATGATAGAATTTATTAAATCTAATTATATCAAAGCCTTATTTTCCGCTGTTCAGTTTGAAATAAAAGATGGACACTTAACGAGTTGTATGAGTTTTAAGCACCATTTACATTCGAATAAATTTCGTAGGTGTAAAATACATATCTGATGGTTCTGAGCCAATGTATTTATCCACTGCACCTTTCGAACTAAATTATATATGTGTGCGCGCGTGTGTATAACAGGGAAAAACACCAGAAAATTACTTTCTCATCGAGTGCCCTGCTTTAGGATCGAACCCGAACCTCCGAGTGAAAAGCGAGCGTTCTACCACAAGGCTAAAAGTTTCGGACCAGAAAGGCTGGCAGTAAATCAGTCTATAGCTATTATGCGACTAGCTCAGTTCCGCTACATTCCTCATTTCCTACCTTGGAAATCTCGCCCACAACACCACGGCTAGCTCAGTCCCGCTACACGTGTGTGTGTGTGTGTGTGTGTGTGTGTGTGTGTGTGTGTGTGTGTGTGTGTGTGTGTGTTCGAGTCACCGTCAATAAAACAAACTTTTATTTTCCTTATTTTTCCGAGAACCAAAATTGCAGTTTCAATATCTTTTGTACGAGGAGTTGGTGCTCGGAGTAGAACAAAGACAACAGCTCAGGACTGAAGGTCCAATATAGAACCAAGAATGATCATTAATGTAAAATTTAAAAATAAGAGAAAAGACCTGGCTTATTCGAAATATTACGAAATTTGGAATCATAAATAAGCATGAATCTTCTTCACATTTGAGGATGCAATTAGTCTATCCCATTCCGTCCCACAATCGACAGAAACACAAGTCCGGTGTCAACATTCATCTATTTTTGCTGGTAATTAGTTTTTGCGGCTCAGAATTAAAGTCTTCCAAAATAGAGAATTCCATAAAGGAAAATTGTTGCAGACAATACGTCAATCTGATTTTTAGAACACAAAATGCATTAATTGAAATGTTAATAAGAAAAACGAGAAATAGCTTGGAATTCA
The DNA here is from genome assembly GCA_021292105.1 of Anadara kagoshimensis. Taxonomy (NCBI): domain Eukaryota; kingdom Metazoa; phylum Mollusca; class Bivalvia; order Arcoida; family Arcidae; genus Anadara; species Anadara kagoshimensis. Next base: position 65,279,279 of record CM037870.1, read on the forward strand.
TATTTTTATTAGTTAACCTCATAAGATACATTTCGATGTAATTTGTATTTATTTGATTTACAGTATATAAAAAATTATTTTATTTTATGTTAAAAAATAAAATGATATAATCTGGATGGCCCCGATGGTGTAGTAATAGACCGTATGCCTTGTAAGCGCGAGATGTTGTGCGTGTTTAAACTAAAAATGTGCAGTTTTCTACTTCTCGCATGACGTTTTGCATTCAGTGAAATGAGGAAACGAATAACTTAATCACTGTCAGTAAAAGGAACAGGAAGAACAGTATGATAATTTGAGACTATTCACGTAATAATGCATTAGTGGATGCTTGTCTTTAGGGATCATAGAGTGCTCGCTCCATATGTGACAGGTCTTCGGTTTGAACCCTGACCGGGTCTACCAAGAGTTGAAAAAGTAGTTACTGTTCTTTCGTCAAGAACTTGGCATTAAAAATGAAAGTAGCGAGGTCATTCGGAAGAGACCTTAAAATCGATGTCCCGTACGCGTGTCACGACAGGCTTGGCACGTTAAACACCCCTTCCTTTACATTGTTCTAAGCATACTGCGAAGGTAAAACTTTCTGCCTCCTCACCTATAGCTGGTGACGTCCTACGAACTTGCGCAAATTATGTGAAACTGTATGATATTAGCCTTGCTTTCGTCTGCAATAGCTGAAAAATTGCATTCTCCACTACAACATCAAAAACATCACAAACTGATTTTGATATTAGCGAACTTCGTTCAAGACAGCATCATTGAATAACACAATCGTATGACTTGTCAGAATTCTGAAATTTCATCATTCTGCTGATTTGTATACATTGGAATCTGATTGTAATAGTTTCCAACTGAATTGGAGTTTTTCATCAAAATGAAAACCTTTACACGTGCTGGTAAAGTATAGGCGATTGGGTATCAATTACATGTAGGTTACCGACCCGAAAAAAAAAGATATATCCAGTAATAATATACAGTATAACTAACACAATATATTATAGTTTATAATGATATAATTGAATAGTGAATATTTAAAAAAAAATAACCAGCTAGTAGTCTTGAATGTAAAAAATGATAGAAATTGTACCTGAAACTACCCCCCCCCCACGGATTGTATAAGCGAATATTTGCGTATGAAAGCTTTAAATTTTGAATATTTGGTATTAATCCGGGACACAGAATTGAATAAAGTTCTTCAAATTATTCTTGAATATTAAAAAATCTGCTTAAATAAGTGCTATTGAAAATTTTAATGAAACCGACTTGATGAACAACTCAAATGAAACCGGAGATGACAAGATATTTCGCAATTCATATAGGTTTTAAGTGGTAGTTCTTATTCTTTAGCAATTTTCAAAGTTTTTTTTCTATTTTATTTGTTATTGTCTAGTTATATACGCCTCTAACCCCCCTCCGAGAAGTCATCTGATCAAAGGTCTGCATAGAGTGCTACATTTTGATCATTTCGATTTTACAAAGATTACACATTTTAAAGACTGTTGATAGATACTTCAATGTCCATCCCACGTCAAGTGTTACTTACACAAGAGCATGGATTCTTTGACTGAATGAATATTTTGCTTAAATCGAGACTTCGCCAGTTACATGCGAAGTTACAGAAAATTTGACTCTGCTAACGATATTGTAATATGAGGATTCTTTAACGTGCCACGTTAACCGCTGCACAGAACATCGGTTTTAAGGTCTTATCCGAAGGACCCTAATGACTTTTATTTCTAAATAACATTTTTGAGGCTTGGTGGGACCCGGACAAGGTTACACTCCCGCAATCTTCCACAATCGGAGCGTGCATTCTACCTTTTAGGTACCGACGGTCGTAGGTCGTGGGTTTAAACCAAAGTCTGACCATGATCGGAAATCAGAAAGTGGCGAATATACTGTCCGAGACAGAAAGTGGAATATTAATTACGATAAATAATTGATATTTAACCGATCGAAGATGAGGTCACCAATAAGAAACACGCAAAAATAACGACTTATAAATGTTCTCGTGCATGAACTTCATATAGACTTGCGCATAGCCATGTTTTGGCTGAAAACGACTGTTCACTATATCAGTAATTCAATCTGTGAACGTTTTAGAATCTGTAGTCGCTAATGGGTACACGTAAAACACCGAGTCCAACAAGGTGGTGGGGTTACAGTCTTAAAATTACACGGCAAGGACAAGAGACACACAGTGCTTGTCATTATTATTCAATAACTATCACGGAGATATTATCCATGTTGAAAATTATGATATTACCTGTTTTTCATTTTGCTACATTTGTGACCAACATTTAATACATTTTTGACAAATTTATTACATTTTGTGGTTCGTTACTACATGTTTGGTATTATTTTGTTAAATTTGTGATAGGTTTTACATTTGTAAGTGTTACTTCATGTAGGGGTCACACATAGCTTTTCTCTAACAAGTAACCGACTACTAATAGCTAACTTTTCTTCTGCAATTAACTGACTACTAATAGCTAACTTTTCTTTACAAGTAACCGACTACTAATAGCTAACTTTTCTTCTACAAGTAACTGACTACTGATAGCTAACTTTTCTTTACAAGTAACTGCTACTAATAGCTAACTTTTTTCAAAGTAACTGACTACTGTAGCTAACTTTTCTTCTACAAGTAACTGACTACTAATAGCTAACTTTTCTTTACAAGTAACTACTGCTACTAATAGATTTTCTTCTACAAGTAACTGACTACTAATAGCTGACTTTTCTTTTACAAGTAACTGCCTACTAATAGCTAACTGTTCTTCTACAAGTAACTGACTACTAATAGCTAACTGTTCTTCTACAAGTAACTGACTACTAATAGCTAACTGTTCATCTACAAGTAACTGACTACTGATAGCTAACTTTTCTTCTACAAGTAACTGGCTACTGATAGCTCACTGTTCTTCTACAAGTAACCGACTACTAATAGCTAACTGTTCTTCTACAAGTAACCGACTACTAATAGCTAACTGTACTGACTACTGGTAGCTAACTTTTCTTCTACAAGTAACTGACTACTTATAGCTAACTGTTCTTCTACAAGTAACTAACTACTAATAGTTAACTTTACTTCTTCAAGTAACTAACTACTGGTGGCTAACTTTTCTTCTACAAGTAACTGACTACTAATAGCTAATTTTTCTTCCCAAGTAACAAACTTTGCCTATCTTACAACATGTTTGCTACATCAGTACAAGTTGTATTCCAGCTTATTGAAATATAAATATCCCTGCCAAACAATTTAAACATTGGTCTGTATTGGGGTGTTGGACTGACACAAGTATATGGCCGGTGTTAATTCGTTAAAAATGGATACGAACTTGGTCTTTGCATATTTTCACCATGCATATTTCCAGTTGTTTGTCATTTATTATATAACAATTCGAGTTTCACATCTTATGTTAAAAACACAAACTGATACTACCCTCAAACTATGTTGACACTATAAGAAATACGTGTAGTTAATTGAGTGGTTTTTATGTCTCATCAACAATTATTCAGTTATTCGTGAAAAAAAAACAACGAGTTTTTTATTAATCCCAACTATCAATCTCAACACATATCCATTCATGTGGTGCTGGGTTCGGCAAGTGTTTAAAATCTGCTTTGTACTAATGCGCACTTACGGCGATTTTTGCCGTCGTTGGACATTTGGTCTGTAATTAATGTCAAAAAACTGTGATCAAAGATCACTCAGTCTATATACTGGTACCAAACCCTCCCTGCACATTCCCCTGAACGGACTTCAAAGGTAAAAAATAATACTTTACCTATAGCAAGTGACCTCTCGATGTAATAGCTTTTCTTAACTGGGATGTAAAGCCCCATTCAATTAACCAATCAATCAATTGCCGATTCATTAATCATTATTTTGTTGGCTTAGTGTCAAACGTTCGACAGACCCGCACTGTACATTGAAATAGAATGCAACATAGATCATCATATACATAAGTACTTATATCAGGACCAAACCACTTATAATAGCTATCAAAGAAAAAACAATAACTTGTAACTGCAGTAGCTTAGTTGGTAGAGTGCTCGCTCCGTCCGTGAGTGGCAGGTCGTGGGTTCGACCAGGTCTGGCCCAAGAATTGAAAGTGGGTAGTCACTGTTCTTTCGCCAAGCACTCGGCATGAAAGTCATGTTTTTTTTTTCGGAGAAACAAAGTCCCGTGTCACGGTAGGCGTGGCACGATAAAAACAAACTGCTGTATATTGCATCAGCGCAACGCACAGGCAAAATTTCTGCACAATGACCTATAGCTGGCGATGTCTTGATATAAGTGAAATATTCTTCACTGGGACGTTAAACACATTACTCGGATCACTCAAAGAAAAATAAATATAAAATAATTTGTTATAATCGCTAATTTGCCTAAATTATATTAGTAACGGCAACAGGAAATAATTAAATCATTATACCATTTTTGAAACAATCGAAGCTCTGGTCCCAGTTTCACAATCATTCCTTAGCTAAGATATTCTTTATCTTAAATTAAGCAAATTTTGTAATTTCTTTTTAGAACTTTTGATAAAAAAAATTTCAAAACTAATGCAAATGTTTCAGTCTAGAATGATCATAAAAACGGCACCTTAAACCTGAATATCTAGGAAATTAATATAATTATAAAGATTTGCGATTTTGCAAAAAATTAAGTTAGAAAATTTTAGCCGAGAAATGATTGTGAAACGGGACCTGGCCTCTTCAACCAGTAAACAAACTGTAGTACCAAATTCATTTTTAATTTTTTAAAATATATTTTTATAAATGATTTGTATGTTTTTGTCTACATATCGTTAACATTTTATTGAACTAAACTACAAATGAGGTTTTTTTTTCTTGTGTTGTTAAAGTTAGCATAGAAGCGACCACTGCAAATATATCCTACCAGATGTATAATACCTCATAGTAACAAGGCTAAATACTATTATTATTAACAAGGCTAAGAAGGGGTGGGGCTATAGCTAAACACTAAAATTTCTTATGTCATCTAACCAAATTATACCACACTCTCAAAGTGACCCTACTGGAGTTAATACCATTTAACTACCTGTTCATTCAAATAAGCCATCTGTTGGATAAAAAGACAGGAAATTGATTTTATTTTTATTGTTGGTAGTATGCATTGTAATGCAATTTGAAAAAAAACACGTGTATAGTGTATATCGTATTAACTAAAATTTGAAATTTCCCTTTTTTTTACCAATTTAATACTGTCCTATATACTCAAATTTAGAATTTTAATATTGCACCTAATGCACAGCAAACGTATATGGTGAATTGCACATCCGTCTGTAACTTTTCAAAAACCTATTTGTCAATATCTTAAAGTCTTCAAACCAATGTACCATTCTTATATCTCACATAAAATAGCTCCAGTTTCACATTCTGTAACTTGAAAGTTAGCAAATTTCGACGAATAAAAATGTTATAGGCTTGAAGTGATCTTCAATATGATACCTTAACTTTCCGAAAATTAACAAAATTATAAAGATGCGAAATTTACAAAATCCAAGTTAAGGAATGCTTTTGAAACTGAAGCTTGGGTTAGTTCCCTGACATTGCAACAAATTTATTTTTAACGTTTTTAACGTTGCTGCACCCAATTTTGTAACAATATTTACCTGAATGTCTATCTGCATGTCCCTCTGTCTGAACATATATATAAGACTCGAGATTTTTCATTTATCCAAATGTTTTGTGATATTTAGAACCTGTTGTTCTTAAATTGATTGAAATTTTATCATTATCGAACAAATAAAAAAGCGATCTAAATATTGTAAACTCAATGAGAGAACAATGGGAAAATGATTGTGTGGCAGAAAAAAATTGGATTGATATTTAATAAACTAAATGAGCCAATTGTCCCCTTAAAAAGTAATAAGATAAAAATAAGAATATTATCAGAATAAATCAGAAGAACATCTCTATAGATCAAACTTAAAAACTTTACGCGGTGTGTGAATGTGAATGTGTATGTTTGCTGTCTGCCTTCATTTAAGCACTAATGGTGCTTGTTCGTTGATATAGTATATCTCGATTTTACATTAAAGAGCCATCGATAAACCAGTAAATAACAATCACATCTAGTCTGACAGGGGATCGAACCCACAACCCACAATAGTAACAGAATTTAACTTGTAGACTGGTGTTTTAACCACACACCGCTGCCCCCGTATAAAATATATCAAATGTCGCATTTCTTGTTGAAATAAAAGAGAGAAAGATGTAAAAATAAAAAATAATAACGTTTTTGATGTGCAAGGTTAAAAACACGTCAAATTATGAAAATCCGATACATGACGATTAAGTTGATTTTAAACAGATGACATTTTGTCTTGTATCACAGATATAACAATTCGAAGTGTCGAAATATGACATTTTGTGTTGTATGAAAGGTATGCAAATGTGTCGAAATATGATATTTTGTGTTGTATGAAAGGTATGCATAGGTGTCGAAATATGATATTTTGTGTTGTATGAAAGATGTCGAAATATGACATTTTATGTTGTATGAAAGATGTCGAAATATGACATTTTATGTTGTATGAAAGGTATGCAAAGATGTCGAAATAGAATATTTTGTGTTGTATGAAAGATGTCGAAATATGACATTTTGTGTTGTATGTAAGGTATGCATAGATGTCGAAATATGATATTTTGTGTTGTATGAAAGGTATGCAAAGGTGTCTAAATATGATATTTTGTGTTGTATGAAAGGTATGCATAGGTGTCGAAATATGATATTTTGTGTTGTATGAAAGGTATGCAAAGGTGTCTAAATATGATATTTTGTGTTGTATGAAAGGTATGCAAAGGTGTCGATATATGATATTTTGTGTTATATGAAAGATGTCGAAATATGACATTTTGTGTTGTATGAAAGGTATGCATAGGTGTCGATATATGGTATTTTGTGTTGTATGAAAGATGTCGAAATATGACATTTTGTGTTGTATGAAAGGTATGCATAGGTGTCGAAATATGATATTTTGTGTTATATGAAAGATGTCGAAATATGACATTTTATGTTGTATGAAAGGTATGCATAGGTGTCGAAATATGATATTTTGTGTTGTATGAAAGGTATACAAAGGTGTCTAAATATGATATTTTGTGTTGTATGAAAGGTATGCATAGGTGTCGAAATATGATATTTTGAGTTGTATGAAAGGTATGCAAAGATGTCGATATATGATATTTTGTGTTGTATGAAAGATGTCGAAATATGACATTTTGTGTTGTATGAAAGGTATGCATAGGTGTCGATATATGATATTTTGTGTTGTATGAAAGATGTCGAAATATGACATTTTGTGTTGTATGAAAGGTATGCATAGGTGTCGATATATGATATTTTGTGTAGTATGAAAGATGTCGAAATATGACATTTTGTGTTGTATGAAAGGTATGCATAGGTGTCGATATATGATATTTTGTGTTGTATGAAAGGTACGCAAAGGTATCGATATCTGATATTTTGTGTTGTACATGTATGAAAGATGTGGAAATATGACATTTTGTGTTGTATGAAAGGTATGCATAGGTGTCGAAATATGATATTTTGTGTTGTATGAAAGATGTCGAAATATGACATTTTGTGTTGTATGAAAGGTATGCAAAGATGTCGAAATATGACATTTTGTGTTGTATGAAAGGTATGCAAAGGTGTCGAAATATGACATTTTGTGTTGTATGAAAGATGTCGAAATATGACATTTTGTGTTGTATGAAAGGTATGCATAGGTGTCGAAATATGATATTTTGTGTTGTATGAAAGATGTCGAAATATGACATTTTATGTTGTATGAAGGGTATGCATAGGTGTCGAAATATGATATTTTGTGTTGTATGAAAGGTATACAAAGGTGTCTAAATATGATATTTTGTGTTGTATGAAAGGTATGCATAGGTGTCGAAATATGATATTTTGAGTTGTATGAAAGGTATGCAAAGGTGTCGATATATGATATTTTGTGTTGTATGAAAGATGTCGAAATATGACATTTTGTGTTGTATGAAAGGTATGCATAGGTGTCGAAATATGATATTTTGTGTTGTATGAAAGGTATGCAAAGGTATCGATATATGATATTTTGTGTTGTACATGTATGAAAGATGTCGAAATATGACATTTTGTGTTGTATGAAAGGTATGCATAGGTGTCGAAATATGATATTTTGTGTTGTATGAAAGATGTCGAAATATGACATTTTGTGTTGTATGAAAGGTATGCAAAGATGTCGAAATATGACATTTTGTGTTGTATGAAAGGTATGAGAGATGTCGAAATATGACATTTTGTGTTGTATAGAACACAGAAAAGGATGGAAATATGACAATTCCATGTGAATCAAAATATATAAAAGGTTTTCCATTGAAGTTTAAACAAAAGTTGGAAAAAAGAAAATGTTATATTTTGACACTATCCGAAAGATAATGAAATATTACCTTTTGACTATGACCAAAAATGAAACATTACCTTTTGAATCTTTCGTACAATTCAAAATATGAAAGGTAACCTTTTGACAAACAAAAGGTATATAAAAGGTTGACTTGATAAAGGCCTGAACTTTTATATACCTGTTGGCAATGACAAAAGGTGTCTAAAAGGTGTTATTTCGCCCAGTGATGTTCAAATCACAATCCCAAACCAAAGTAAAAACAAACATACCGATCCATGTTCAAATCACAATCCCAAACCAAAGTAAAAACAAACATACCGATCCATGTTCAAATCACAATCCAACCCAAACCAAAGTAAAAACAAACATATTAATCCATGTTCAAATCACAATCCCAAACCAAAGTAAAAACAAACATACCGATCCATGTTCAAATCACAATCCCAAACCAAAGTAAAAACAAACATACCGATCCATGTTCAAATCACAATCCCAAACCAAAGTAAAAACAAACATACCGATCCATGTTCAAATCACAATCCCAAACCAAAGTAAAAACAAACATACCGATCCATGTTCAAATCACAATCCCAAACCAAAGTAAAAACAAACATACCGATCCATGTTCAAATCACAATCCCAAACCAAAGTAAAAACAAACATATTAATCCATGTTCAAATCACAATCCCAAACCAAAGTAAAAACAAACATACCGATCCATGTTCAAATCACAATCCCAAACCAAAGTAAAAACAACATACCGATCCATGTTCAAATCACAATCCCAAACCAAAGTAAAAACAAACATACCGATCCATGTTCAAATCACAATCCCAAACCAAAGTAAAAACAAACATACCGATCCATGTTCAAATCACAATCCCAAACCAAAGTAAAAACAAACATACCGATCCATGTTCAAATCACAATCCCAAACCAAAGTAAAAACAAACATACCGATCCATGTTCAAATCACAATCCCAAACCAAAGTAAAAACAAACATACCGATCCATGTTCAAATCACAATCCCAAACCAAAGTAAAAACAAACATACCGATCCATGTTCAAATCACAATCCCAAACCAAAGTAAAAACAAACATACCGATCCATGTTCAAATCACAATCCCAAACCAAAGTAAAAACAAACATACCGATCCATGTTCAAATCACAATCCCAAACCAAAGTAAAAACAAACATACCGATCCATGTTCAAATCACAATCCCAAACCAAAGTAAAAACAAACATACCGATCCATGTTCAAATCACAATCCCAAACCAAAGTAAAAACAAACATATTAATCCATGTTCAAATCACAATCCCAAACCAAAGTAAAAACAAACATACCGATCCATGTTCAAATCACAATCCCAAACCAAAGTAAAAACAAACATACCGATCCATGTTCAAATCACAATCCCAAACCAAAGTAAAAACAAACATACCGATCCATGTTCAAATCACAATCCCAAACCAAAGTAAAAACAAACATACCGATCCATGTTCAAATCACAATCCCAAACCAAAGTAAAAACAAACATACCGATCCATGTTCAAATCACAATCCCAAACCAAAGTAAAAACAAACATATTAATCCATGTTCAAATCACAATCCCAAACCAAAGTAAAAACAAACATACCGATCCATGTTCAAATCACAATCCCAAACCAAAGTAAAAACAAACATACCGATCCATGTTCAAATCACAATCCCAAACCAAAGTAAAAACAAACATACCAATCCATGTTCAAATCACAATCCCAAACCAAAGTAAAAACAAACATACCGATCCATGTTCAAATCACAATCCCAAACCAAAGTAAAAACAAACATACCGATCCATGTTCAAATCACAATCCCAAACCAAAGTAAAAACAAACATACCGATCCATGTTCAAATCACAATCCCAAACCAAAGTAAAAACAAACATACCAATCCATGTTCAAATCACAATCCCAAACCAAAGTAAAAACAAACATACCGATCCATGTTCAAATCACAATCCCAAACCAAAGTAAAAACAACATACCGATCCATGTTCAAATCACAATCCCAAACCAAAGTAAAAACAAACATACCGATCCATGTCCAAATCACAATCCCAAACCAAAGTAAAAACAAACATACCGATCCATGTTCAAATCACAATCCCAAACCAAAGTAAAAACAAACATACCGATCCATGTCCAAATCACAATCCCAAACCAAAGTAAAAACAAACATACTAATCCATGTTCAAATCACAATCCCAAACCAAAGTAAAAACAAACATACCAATCCATGTTCAAATCACAATCCCAAACCAAAGTAAAAACTTTGAAACTGACGAATTACGTTAAACACTTTAACTTTCATTTTTAAGTAAGGTCGGGTGCTCCGGAATGGTAAGCTCCTGCTGTTTAGCTATCAACCAAGAAATAATAAAGCATATTTGTTTGCGATTTGTTTCTTTGTAATCAAATACTGTGAAATAATTGAAGTTTTCGTTTGTCTCCAAATTTCTGTGTATACCCAAGGAATACAAAATAGTATATATTTAAAACCTACCTTACACAAATTTGCTATCCTAAGCAAAGTTGATTTCATCTTAGAACCACGAAATATATGTTTTCATGGTAATAAATTTTAGCTCTTAGGAAATGTTGAATTATATATTAAGTACATTTTATCTAATTTACCCGCCGCATGACTAAAACATTGAACAATTTAATACTGACAAACTTTAAATAAGTTGATCAATACAAGTTGGTATTTTAGTTGGAACAAGTTAATACATACTTAATTTTGAGAAATTATACAATTGCATAAAAATTGAACAAGTTGGCATAAAATATAAAACGAGTTGACAAAAGTCGGAACTGGACCAAGTTGACTAGACACCGTGCACTGATACTATGGGTCTACAGACTATGATGGCATAAACGGTTATATGCAGTAGAAAAGCCGGTATAAAATAACAAAAAAATGTGAACATTGATGAGAACGGTTACCTAATTACATCCAAAAAGAGAGAGAAAGAAGAGGGAAAAAAATAATGAGGTCGTTTGTGTCCGAACATCCATCCATTAAGTTTGAATGCCAACGCGCTAACCATTGCATTACGCAGCACTGCTTTTAAAATTATGTTATTTTTGATACTGATAAATGGCCGTATTTTTAGCAATTTTATACCTTTTTTGTTACTCTGTTAATTATTAAACTATCGATAATGTCAACATGTAATTGTTTCTTTCCAATCCATTTTATTGGGGTTTATTTCAACATTGACTGTATTTTATGTTTTCACCGTGTCCGGGTCGCGCACTGTCTCATTGTACGGAATCAACAATTCCAATATTTTACATACTGGACAGTTTTTCGGCGTATATCCTTTACCGAATGCTCGCTCCGTCAGTGGGAGGTCGTGCAATTGAATCTCTGCAGGGTCTGACCCAAGACTTAAAAGTGGGCAGTGACTGAAATGAAAGTCACGGTTCTTTCGGATGGAACCTGTGTCACGGTAGGCTTGACACGATAAAGACCCCTGCTGTTTAATTAATGTCATCAACGCAACGCACAGGCAAAATACCTGTACCTTCGCCTTTAGCTGGCGACGTCTCGACATAAGTGAAATATTCTTGACTGGGACGTTAAACGCCATGACTCAACTCTCTCTCTCTCTCTCTCTCTCTCTCTCTCTCTCTCTCTCTCTCTGGAATTCTATTTAAAAGGAGTTACGAAGGAATACAAATTCAGAGAAATTATAAACGATGTATTAAAACAATTATAGAAAACAATACACAGAGTAGGATTTCAATATTTATTTTTTATCATTTTAATCTGATACATCAGATGATGAAACGCCAAGAGCTTTCAGTAGCTTGGGCATATCTTTAGTAATAAATTTATTATATTTTTCCTGGTTCTGTCGAACCAATTGCATTAGGCTTTCTTGTACAGGATCTTCGTTCTCTTCATGTTTCCGTTTTCCAGATAGACGGTCCTTCAGTTGTTTATTTGTTGAGGCGTTGTATAAATTTTGTGCTTCGGAAGATAGAGTGTGAAGGTTGTCTTTTATACTCTGGATAATTAAATTCCAAGAACAAGGGTGCATCCTTTATGCCCGCAGCATTAATAGTATCTCTTGTTCCGATATTTTTGTCGCTTTTTTTTTTTCTTTGAAGTAAGGTAGTGTCTAAAATGTGCAAAAAGCAACCTTTAGAGTCATAATATATATGGTGTAATGTATTTTGTGTTAAGGTCGTACGAGTTGTTCCCCTTTAACTGTACTCTTGTATGATTCGAGTTGTTCCTCTTTAACTGTATTCTTGTATACAAACGCTTTGATGACCATGATCAGTATTAAGTTGACATGTGCTCACCTGTATGATTAATCACTCTAGGCCCGATATATCGGGTTAAATATGAATCGCGCATACGAAATATACGGAGTTTCAAAATCACAGGGGAGACGAAAATATAGATCACGCAAAATAATTAATTTATGCACTGGTTTTTTAGCTCATCTGTCTAGACAGATGAGCTATTGGCATGATGCATGCATGCGTGCGTGCGTCCGTTAACAGCAAAAACTCTGAAACTACCAGGCCTTTTGAAACCTAATTTGCTGTGCAAGGTCCTTGCTAGAGACTGACTGTAGATTGTACAAATCATGGCGATTAGATATCCGAAATGGCTGCCATTACTAAAAATAGAAAAAACCTAAATAATCTTCTTCTCCAGAACCAGTCATTGGAGCTAAAATCTGATTTGATATTTGGCTTCTAGATGGTCTCAACCTCTAAGTTTGTACATTTCGTGGAATTCTGACAAAAAATAGGTAACGCGTTTTTGCTTTTAATTTTGGAAAAAATCATAAAATGGCTTTAACTTGTTTTAAATTCTTATAACTGGACTATTAGATCAGATAAGGACATGAGGTTTTCAGTTTTGACATATTCTTGTAATTACCTTTAAATGGGATCAAGGTCAATTGTGAAGGTCATGACCTAATTTTTTACCTTTCTGATTTTATTTATTATCTCGAAAACTATAAACTTTTTGTATAGGCATGTAACGATCATTTTGATGTATAGTTTTAGGTCATGGGTCCAAAGGTTAAGGTCACAGTAGCAAAACAATACCAAAATGGTTAATTATCTTGATAACTTTAAACTTTTTGTATAAGCATGTATATGAGAATGTTGTAGGTATTGATACAACGATTGTTTTGATATATAGAACAAGGTCATGGGTCCAAAGGTCAAGGGCACAGAAGCAAAACAATACCGAAATGGTTCTTTATCTCGAAAACTATACGTTTTTGTATAGGCATGTATATTGGAATATTGTTGGTATTGATGCAACGATCATTTTGATGTACAGGTTAAGGTCATGGGTTCAAAGGTCATGGTCACAGACACGAAAGAATACTGAAACGGTTCATTATCTCGAAAACTATAATCTTTTCGTATAGGCATGTATATTGGAATGTTGTAGGCATAAATACAACGATCATTTTGATGTATAGAAAAAGGTCATGGGTCCAAAGGTCAAGATCACGGTAGCAAAATAATCCATCAATGCTTAAATGGTTAATTATCTTGAAAAGTATTAACTTTTTGATTAGGCATGTATATTAGAATATCTTTGATATTTTGGTATATAGTAAATGGTCATGGGTTCAAAGGTCAAGGTCACAGATGCAAAACAAAATCAAAAACATTAATTAACACGAAAACTATAAGTATTTGTACAGGCATGTATATAAGAATATTGTTGGTATTGATGTAATGATCATTGTGATATATAGATTAAGTCAGGGGTTCAAAGGTCAAGGTCACAGAGACGAAATAATACTGAAATGATTAATTATCTTGAAAACTATTAACATTTTCTATAGGCATATATATTAGAATGTTGTAGATATTAATTCAACTACTATTTTGATGTATAGAAAAAGATTATGGATTCAAAGGTCAAGGTCACAGATGCAAAACATTGCTGAAATTGTTATATCTTCACCATTTGATCAGATAATGACATGGGGGTTTCAGTTGTGAAATATTCTTGTAATTACCTTCAAAATGAGGTCAAGGTGAAGGTTTCACTTTTCCTGAAAAAAATTTGTTGACCCAATTTTTAGACAGTGTACAAATAAGATGTTTGTTTCAACCAAATCATTTGAAAATTTCTTCGAATTGGTCAGTTCTAACCCAATACAGCATGAAAAGTCCCTTAAAAGTTATGTCTGGCATATCAGCCAAAATCCAAGGTGGCTTCTGTTCGTATACATAGCAAAACCTGAAAGACCGATGCAGATTTGTTTTCCAACCACTTTGGTTCCAGTTTCAATTGTAAAAAGGAGGGGGAATGCCATTTCACAAGATTTGCATGTTATTTAACAAAAATGTAAATTACCTGCCAGTTGAGCATCACATGCCCTATTGGGCCTCTTGTTATAAGAAGATAGCTTAATTGTTAGAGATTCCAGATTTCGTTTCAGGTAATATTATCATAATAAAACAAAATAAAAAAAAATGAACATAATGCGCAAGTGAATCACGCATATAAGATATCCGGAGTTTCAAAATCACGGGGACAGAGTTTATAGCGCGCATGCCAGTTTATTTATGCACTGATTTTTTTTTCGGGGATAGTTTATTTGTGAGAGGTTCCAAATTTTGTTACAGGTATTATTTTCATAATGAAACGAAATTGAAAATAAAACTTGTCACTCACCATGAATATCATCATCTCCAGATGCACTCATTATTCCTATACAATGTTCACAAAGTTGTATCTCCTCACTAAGTGGCGTAAAAAGAGGTGGCCTAATGGATAAGACGTCAGTCTTCAAATCCAGGGTCTCTCACCGCTGTGAGTTCGAGTCCCGCTCGGACCACATGTGGGAAAGTGAATTTTCCTTACCGTTGGCCTTTACTGATTCACCTGTTATCAGTATAATGGACTTGGGGAGTGGTACGCTTGTCTGCGGCGTACTGACTCTGTGAGCTAGCACGGTAAAGTCTCCCTGAGTGCGCGCTAGTACAAGGCAGACCATACAACACATTTGCACTTTACATGCATACACAAAAATTGTTCATAGATTAATCCATAGAGATTAATTAAATAGTTCTCGTCGCGAATAGCTGAAAAATTGCTGATGCGACGTTAAGCAACATTCAACCAACCAACCAAGTGGCGTAAAAATAGCACGCTTGATATTTTTATTTTCCCGCGTTTCGAAGTAAAGCGAGAAAATGTTGTCTTAATAGACACGTGTACATATAGCATGCTTTCACTGGTGAATAAACGCGGGTAGTATTAGCTTTCGTGAATGTTATTGTCATTCTACACCAGATATTCGTCCTGTTTCCATCATACCGAAACTTCATTTATTTATTTTATTTTTTATTTATTGGTGTATGTATATATATATATTAAAAATGAGGTCCAATCATTTTAGGGCTTTTGACACCTGCCATCGAACACAGGTTTTCCATATTTTTTAACCTAATTCGGTTTTATCTATGGTTTTTGTCTGGGGGTCATAAGTCCATTAGGTTTTTTTTGTTGATAAAAATTGTGAAGCTGTGCACTCTGTATCTGTATGTTATCATAACATTATTTATTAAAATCAATGCCACGTTTTGCTTATCTATAGCTCACCTGGCGCAATGCATTTTGTTTTCTCTGTATTATGTACGAGTGGAGAGTAGACATACATTCACGCTGTGTGTGTGTGTGTGTGTGTGTGTGTGTGTGTGTGTCATCCGCTAATTTTTAGCCATATCACGCATTTAGAATAAAACACTCTGAATGGATAATATAAAAGATTAAGCTAGTGAAATAAAATACGATACAATAAAAGAAATGAAATGTTTTACATCAAGTCAAAAAAGATTTTGATCGTATGAAATTGATAGAGAATGTTCTAAAAAAAAACAAACATAAAGGTCAACATCCGAAGGATTCGTGACTTTCATTTTAAAAATTTCGATTGTTTGGCGAAAGAACGGTTACTAACATTTTCGCGTCTTTTGTCCGATCTTGTTTAGGTTCGAATCCCACCTCTCACATACAAAACGAGCACACTACCAACCTAGCTATCGCAGTGAAATGCATTTTAAAATAATGCTTATTTATCCTTAGTGTAAATTATTGTAAATGATTGTACAGCACAGCAACCAAGGGGCGCGCTGTTGCTCGTCCGAAGTCGGGAGTTTTATAATTAGTGAAACCACATGCTTACAATATTTGTATTTTAGTCTTTCTTTGAAATTCACAATTCATTTAAGGCAAATAATCTTTTATTTTTGTTCATCCTATATAATGCCACTTTAACTGCATTGCAAAGGGGTGTCTAATCCCTTATATTGCAAAGTGCACTATGTTTCGCATTGAAGACTTCATAACTGTCTAGATGAACATCTCCAATCAAACCGGAGGTGATAAAGGGCTTGGACTTTATTTTTACGACACATTCTGCTAAACTCATTTTTCAGAACCCTTTCTTACCTTTCATTATATATTAAGTTTCAGATATGCATGGATGCAGACAATGAACAATTGCTTATCACAGCATTACCAGCACTTATAAATATACCTCCAGATATAGATGCACTTTTAAGGATAATTTTAAATGCTATTGGTGTGATTGCAAGACCTCTACCGGATCCAAATGCCGACATGAGGTTACGTGTATTAGAAAGCTCTGTTGATGTTTGGGATGGCAAGGACGTAGTTAGTCAGTTTGCGAGTCATAGGTATGGATTTTATGTAATAACAGGAGAAACACCAGAAACTTTGCTTTCATTAGTAACAGAGGTAGCAAGATTATACACCCATTCTCAGTAATAAGGCCCAATTCACTATTTCAAGATGATGAAAAATAAAAGTCTTACAAGCAATGAACTTCTGGTATTTTCAGAGACTGGACATATCAGAAGGTTCAGAAACAACAAAATTATTAACACCAATTGATTATTTTGGTTGTAATTTCACTTTATTGTTACATACATACCATTTGTATTTAAATGAGTTGATATTTACGTGACCGTAGTTAAAGTTCATCATATTGTTACCAGGTAGTAGTATTTATATGTTTATTATGCTTGAACATTAGGTTACATTGTTATTTATTTAAAAATGTGCCTTGAGACCACTTCGGCATATCGAAATGATAATGACGATGTTTGTAGTCTACAGAAATTAAAGTATTTTTATGCAAAAATACAATAAATTTATTTCTGTATTCTCAAGTTGGTAACAGAAACAAAATTTCAAACAGGTAGTCATTAATCAACATTTAAATCAAAATGCAAATATGTCTTGTATATGGTGTCTTTCAAAATCACTCATATTTTGTTGTTGATTCTTTCACTATACATGTATTTAATATTTGTCAATAAGGAGGTACCAAGAAGAACTTGCTGAGCTTTGCTTGTTGGGTGTCAAGTCAATAATGGATACATCACTTTCTGTTTGCTTTCATAATGTTAACTTCTCATTTGAAAATGTAACTCTTTCATCCTTTCTAATATGAAAGTTTTCTATCTGAAATTTCTTTCTCATGATTTATCTTTTAAAATTTTAACGTCTTTAGATACATTACATTAAGCTTCCCTCTTAGCTTTTGAAGTTGTCAGAACTCGTATGGTTTTTACCCCTAGTTTAAATAGAAGGTAACCTTAAACTAAGAAGAGTATGACCACTGTTGTTAATGACGTAACAGGGACTGGTTCCAAGGAGACATAACCACTATCTGAAACATCCTTGGCGGCTATCTGTTCTGGAAGTTCATGTGTTTAACTTATTAACTTGTCAGTTTCTAAGTTTTCACTTTGCTTTTGGATTTGTGATTCGGACACATGGAATAGTAGGTTTGTTTTTTCAGTTTAATTATTAGTTTCTCTTCAATTTAGAACTCCGATCATATCCCATTTTCTTTATCTCTGTAATTTGACTGAATTTCAAGACTTGATTAATCCATCATGAAACATTAGACAGCAACTTTGTTTGTAATTCAGACCAGTAACGTAGATACCAATACTTACGTTACCTGGGGGTCTGCAGATATATGGATGTATATTGACCACCCATTTGAACTTTGAAGTTTTGTTTTACGTTGCATTTACACTTTCATAATCAGAATTTATGAAATTGCAGGTATTTAATTTGTATGTATAACAAATATTAAAATGAACAATGTTGTATTCAAATCTATGAGAAAATTATCCAAATAAATTAGACCAGTGACATCTATCGTTTCAAAATCCAATTTGAAGTTGAAAATTGTTTAATTTCTCTACACGTAACTAAACTAGAAACTTTGAGTGTTTGTTTATTGTTGTATCTTATGATAGTTTGCTTAACTATTTCATTGTAATTGAAATGAAAGTACTGATACATACGTTACTTGTGTTAATTACATGTGTTATCATTTTTTGGAAAATGAATTCCAGACTATGGATCAAGGGTAGACATACCATCATGGGTTTGATAGAAATGACAAGGTTTATTATCTATATAGTCAGATGTATTATTTCAAATTGAAATTTTTTAATGGATTCTTGCCATCCAAAGAGGTCACCTTCGACTGTTTCACTTTTGCTTGAGAATTTTTATTTTACCAACAATCGATGTGGTTAAAACTTCACATGCACACTTCTATAATTTAAATCTAGAACTATACAAATTATAGTGGTCACCTGACGTGATTTAAGTGTATGTGCAAATGATGTTATCACGTATGTATCGGTAACGTATGTATTTTTTTCAACTGTTACAATATGTGGTTTAAATAATAGGAACTTGTGCGGAATAAAGATGATATATTTTAAATATTATATCAAAGTACTTCGTTTGACAATATATTAATTTTGACTTGGATAAAATATTTAACCATATGAATGACGTAACGTAAGTATTGATGAAAATAAAACCTTCCATTCAGGCCCAATAGCGACTGTTAAGTTGAAAATGTTATTGTTCCGTTAAGTATGCGTAAGATAAGCTTCAATTTGCCCACGTCAGTGGTAAGTATGACATTAATATATGATAACCATAGAGACAGTTTTATATGTGGTAACGTTTGTATCCGACAGCTGGTAACACATCTTTATTTGGCACCAGATTTTACCAATAGCTTGCATTGTCATCAGAAACCAGTTTTAGATATGACAACAATGCAGCACTAACAAAAGCAATTCTTTAAATTTTTGTTACTTTCCAAATATTGAAGATTTGGCGATTTAAAACATAAAAACCTTACCCGGTAACAGTAACATTTGTATCATTTTGAAGGTTTATGAGTTTGGAAAATAATCAAATACATTCGAATAACTAGAAAACTGTGATTGATAATTGTAGATATAATGTGTAGTTTCTGTTGGAACATTTATTCTTTGGTCTTTTCCAAAGCCAATTCATTATACTGTAATATAACACTATTTGGGCCTTATTACTGAGAATGGGTGTTTAATGCGAAACTCCTGGAAGACATCATAAACTACCGCCTCGGAATCGCATATTACTGTTTTAATGTGGGTACGAACATATCCTACATATCACATGATGTCATTGTTTTTTAAATCAGCGTTACTACAGTGAAAGATGAGTTAAACTTGTTAACTCCAATGCTTAGAGATTGTTATATGGCCTTCTTTGGATAAATGGGAACAATTACGGCATAACTTGACATTGTTACCTGAAGCTGTTGGAGTAATTGATGGTACAACAACAGAAATCTATAGACCTCAAAACGAGCTTCCGGACACCGACAATATCACGCTATCCACACTCAAATTATCATTTACAACACTGGTGCCATACGATATTTTGACTGTGGATTTCTGGGTCATTAGAATGATGCACAGCAGTACATGCAGATGCCACAAATTGTTGGTCAGGATTTTGCGTTGCCAGATGGCTGGTTTATTTTAGAGACAAAATTTATCCTAATCGCCAACCAATCGTCACTACATTTACTAGTGCACAGATTTTAAGAAAACCTGTTAGACTTCAAAGGAAATGTAAAGGACTAAATAGGCTTATAAATAGAAACAGATATTCAGTAGAACATGTGATAGGTGACGTTAAAATTACAAAGCAATATACGGAATTTGGCGTAATCCACACACAAAAATTAAAATCAAAAGCAAAAATTATTGCTGGTCTTGTAATGCGACATAAAGAACTTTTAATGAATAAAAAATTAATATACCATGAATATTAAAATGAAAATGTCTTTAGTTTGATAAGTTTGGGATGGAAGTATAAAAAATGCAACTAAAACATAACTAGGCAACAACTTTACTTATGCCATCACACTGTTTCCTCTAACTACAGTTGGAAGTGGTTTTCTGGTCCCTAAAGCAAGAAATCCAGTTTCAATAGATTGAATAACGTTATAATAACGATTGACAGGTGAAACAGGTTAGTGGTATTTTGATACAGCCCCCCTCAGGTAAATCGTCCGATGTCCACTGTCAGTGTCAGTTGTACACATTTCCGTAAATCGCTAATATATACCAATCAGCTTCGATAGCATGGATAATAATCAATGACGTAATGAACATAGCAAATAACGGCTTTGGCAGATACGGATGATTACATTCAACTCTACAGAGTTTATGATAAGCTGAATTTGCATGTTACATTATATATAATTAGTACTTACAGCTTTTACTGTAATCATATCACTTACTTCTGCAGCTACATGTCCATGTACAAATTATTTGTCAAATGAAGTCATGTGCGAAATTAACAACGGAATCTTTTACAATATTTTACAAAAAAATTGATATGAACTTTTATTGTAATCATATCTCTTGCCTACCTCTACAACAAGTTGTACAAAAATGATTTAGAAATAATAAAAAACTAACTTTTCTATAACAGATTAAAAGTTCTAAAACTGATTGAATTTATGAGACACAACAACAGTTATTTGGTAAACACCAAATATCTAACTATGTCTTATTTGATTTGGTATGGTACTCTGGTCGTTTCTATTTGTGTATTTAATTACAAACTACAAGATTTCCCTGGCATTGCTGGTTAAGCAATATGTAAAAGTAATTAAGTCTTTTCAGCTTCCATAAGCAAATCCATAGAAAAACTGTCAGAGCACAACCAAACAATACACTAAGAGTCAATTGCATTTTTAATAGTTTCTTACAGATGTTGCAATATTTATAATAGAATATTTAGGGAAAAACATATCAGATTGAGTGTGTATATAGAAAGAGGACATACATTGATTTGATGAATTTGTATCATTTACGAAATGAACTTCGTACTGTTTATGTTGCCGCTGGTTTTGCCTGTTCCGTGTTTGGCTCGTTGAATTCCAACGTATAAACATTATTTTCAAATGCATGATTAGCATTGCCGGAATCATGTAAACTAAGTCCCAATGTTGTGGATGTGTTAATTCTTTCAATAGACGCTTTTCTGTAAATAAACACAAAACAAGTCAATAAGTCAGTTGCCAGTTGATTTCCAAAAAAGTATACGAATAAATACAGTTCAAAATCAAATTCGTGTTTCATTGTGTGATAATGTTAGTAATTACTATTCTGCAACATTATACATTGTATAAGTAATCATAAGGCTTTTCTATTTCATTTTAAAAATTGTCAAATGGCGAAGATCTGTTAAGGAACATATCGATGTTTTGTAATCATTCTTATGGCATATACATGATTTGCGCACGCACGCAAACCTGCGTTACACCACACCGTGCAAACCGCTAAGCTGCCTAAAGTCTGTGCGCTTTTCATGTTTTTTTTCTACATAAATAACCGACTTCCAATTTTAGTAGAGATCGTATGTGTCTATTTAGGAGTAACTTACCTTTTATTCATAAGACATATGTAGATTGCTAAAATAAATATTGCAATTATTGATACCAGAAGCGATACCCCTCCAACAGCACCAGCTATATGGACCGATACAATTGGTTCAATGTAATTCTCATCAACTGGAATATGATTTATATTATTTACTGATTTATTTAATATTTATCTATTCATTTATGTAGAAATTGCCTTTTTTGGCTTCTTTAAAACTTCTTACACAATTTCATCTTGCTCTTTACAATTAATAGTATGTAATGCAGACTAAAATAATAAAAGAGTGCAGAAATATTCCAGTGTACCACGTGGTAAAACAAATAGTCTTTCACCTCCAGTTAGATTGAAATTGTTAATTATACCCAAGTGTGTTATACCATGCTAAACATCTAACATTAATAGTATATCCGTATAACAATTATACATGTCAAACATATGAAAGGTTTGTTGAACATATGCAGTAAGAATCATCGTGAAAAAAGCTGATTGTTAAGCTCTTGACTTTGAACACACGCTGTAAATAATGCCAAAATCAAACTATATTAAACTTTAAAAACTTACATTTACAAAAAGAATGTATTGGAATACTCCATGTTCCATTTTTTAGACAGCGGATTCTGCGAACAGATGATGGTTTAAGAAACCCAATTTTACAAGAATAGTCACAATAATTATCCGGAAAACCCAGGCACGTCGACGAAAGTTGTCCATTTGGAATATTTAGCGGACATCTTATCACTGCAAATGAGAATAAAACTATATTAACAATGTTTTAAATTCACTGCTCGGTTCTCATGTTCTAATTGCATCATTTTGTGGCTTCAGAGTAACCACTTGTAGGGTTTATTGTATGTCAGATCAAAAGTTTTTATTTGCTCGGACATGGATTAGTATGTTTGTTTTTGATTATAAAATAAAATGTCGCAAATAAATCTAGAACCTGTTTGACAGTCCTTCCTGAACTAAGATTCTTATTATCTTAAATCTTGTAAATATTCTCAATGAATTATGGTACTACAAATACAAGTTATAATATGGCTGTAATATGAATTGAGTGATCTATACAATGACTCCTTAAACTCCTGAATATTCTAAACAATTGACAAAATCTTACAATACCAAATTTTGCCAGCTTTAATTAAGAAACTTAAAAACTGATTGTGAAGCTTAGAGGTTGTTTCATGTGATTATGAGAACGTTCATCTTAAAATACAGAATATTCGATTTTCATACTGACGCTTTTGCAAAAACGCATCCCACAATGCCAAACATTACAAAGGCATCCAACTTACGTAAACTGTTAGTTAAAAACATGTTTTTTCCGTACTGTTAGTTACGTCAGAATAATATTGAAATTTATTTCTATAGGTATTACTGTTTAAAGTCCTCTAACAATACTTTAACCACTACATTGGGATCATTTCAACATTACATAACCGTCCAAAGTGTACTTCCGTATCCAGGAATATATAAACAGTCTTTATTTTCTTTTTTCATCTTCGTCATTGATGTCTCACTTTTTGCTAAGCAATCGCGTCGGACATACATTAATTTAACCACAGGAATAGACTAAGCCTGGCTCGTAAAACCTACATACATTCTTGTGTCCTTCAGTAGTTTATTTGTACTTTTATTTTTTTCATTTAAACATCTTTAAAATCTTTGGACTTCCACAGTTTTTTGGTCCGAGTACTTATGATGAGGGATTTTATTCCGTAACAGCCGTCTAATGCTGCAAAATTAAAAACAGGATTAGCAATAATTACAATTACTGAAACATTCTGCTACGGTTAGATATTTTGAAAGTTTCACAAATTACGACAGGTTGGGCATAATAAAATTGTTATAAATTCTGTACTACCTCCTTTACATGTTACACCATCATGTGACATTGGCATACTGTTTGGACATGCACAGCTGTAAAGATTTGCTCTCGGTAGACAAAACGTGCTACATAAACCATTACCATCTGTGCAGTAAACATTTACTGAAATTATAAAGTAAAACTACATAAATAGGGAATTTTGTACACGTTTAGCCAATTGTATCCCTCATCTAGGCTTGACAGTTGAACTCATAGTATCTTGCATGCTGATAATATAATTATGTATAACATACGATCTTTTACAGGGATCGTCGTTATTTATAGTACGAGTGTATTCGTTTTCACAACAACAACAATGTGTGTGTGTGTGTGTGTGTGTGTGTGTGTGTGTGTGTGTGTGTGTCACACAATAACATTACAGTGTTGCACTTTTGTAAATTGATCCATGTAAATATTGCTTCACCTTTTTGTTTCTGTTAGAGAACACAGTTCCACACAAATAAATACGAGAAAGATGTTGTAAATACCTGGTTGATCATCGTCAGTCGTTAAAGTCAACCCTTGAAGTCGTCCAAAAGTTGCGGAAGTTTTCGTGTTTATCCAGGATAGCTTTGATCCTGTAGTTTTTACAACTTTGACAATTTTTTCCCTAGAAAAATTAAAATCATTTTTGTCAAAGGTAAACTTATAGAAAACTGGTGTTTATTACACTCTCTACTATGCTTAATATATAAACAGAATCAAACAAAAAGATAACATTTTATGTCAGGTTCAAATCACAATTCAAACACAAAGCAAACATATACTGACACACCTTGCTAATCAAGTCAAACACGTTAATTTTTACCAGAGAAGTGAGGTAGGGTGTCCCTGTTTCAGATATAAACGTTCTGTATTGTGGTAAAAAGGGGGTCATTACGGATCTGTTAATTTGTACTAATTAATCGGCTGGATGTCAGATTTTCGTAAACAGTTTACTCTTATATGTTTACAATTACATGTTGGATAAAACAAATGTGTCAAAGAAATGACCTCTTTGTTTGAGATTCTACAGAATACGATACACAGGTAGGCAATTAAAAGACAATCATACCACTCCCAGTCCGAACTACAATCCAACAAACAAAACAAAACCTTACAAATGCGTTATACACGTGAACTTCCTCCCAAAAAGTGAGGCCGGGTGTTTAGCCACCTCCTGATTATCTAGCTACACCCGTCATGTGTAATCGAAATTGAGAATGAAAGGAACATAACTATGGGACGCCAAATATATCAACGAAATAATTCTCTAGGTATTATATACATTTTAATCGGGTGGGTGGATATTAGGCGATTCGGTACAGAAATCCACATGGAAGGGGTTGTTATGATTACGTTGTGATTAAATCACACATACGCCTGATCGGTGGTATAATACAGGAACGGTTCTATAATCATAATGTCTTCTATGTAAGCTCCCTCGTCTGTAAGTAAGACTTTTAAATTGTTTCCGTCCAAGTCGGTGGACACAATGTGGCTTAGATAAGCGTCAGACCAATACAATCTGTCCTCTGTGAAATAAAAATCATAATACAATACAGTTTGATCCTAAATCTCAATAAAACGACGACTTTTATAACCCATGTTCCAAAAATACGCACATTTAAAAAATAAATTTGCAACTGACAAGTATGTACTTGGTCACAGACACCACAGCTAAGAACACAACCTATATCTTTAAATGATAAAACAGTCAACGAGATTAAGGCATATATCTGGACCACAGATTATTAAAATAAACCTAATTTACTTAGCAAAAAAGCAAACTTACTAAATTTAGTCCAACTTACAATCCAAAATCAATTAATTGGTAATTCATGAATATTGCCAAAGTTTATCGGGTTTCTACAAAAGTGTACAACAGAAAAGATACTACTTAGTGTGATGATTGCATATGTGCCTTCATTTTTAGCATCGTTTATCAAATACCATTGTCATTATCATTTTTATTTGCTAAATTACATGACATATTATACCAGTGTTAATTTTACAGCACTAGATGGTCTTTCGGAATACAATTCCTCATCAGTAGTGCTTGGACCAACATTGTGAAACCAAACTTTTTCAAGAAGTTCAAAAAATATCCAAAAGACAAAATGTTTTAGGATAATTGTACCATAAGAAACATGAAAATTGTCGTATCGTACAAGAGCACCAGCTCCCTACAACATACTAGATGTGCGATCATCTACTTGATGCACTATTTATATTGACATCAGCATCGCGTAACAGAAAAATTATTTTAAAAATAATGTCGCAAATGATTTTGTAAGTTTGATGTCTCTGTGTCCAGGATTGGCCTGGATATATATGGCGTCCCATAGTTCCATGTTACTTTCACGCAGTTTTGATTACACATGTGGCGGGTGAAGCTAACTAAACATGAGGCACTTACCCTTACACAATTT